>JAEAOA010002230.1:0-600000 GCA_016746295.1 Potamilus streckersoni | reverse complement strand
TTGCTTAACAGTTTGTCAGTTAAGTTATGCATGCTTGCTGGTGGAACTTTACTTCATTAATACTTTCTTTGTTTTATGTCTTTTAGGCACTGGAACAAGTTGTTGGTACAGCTGGATTTAGTGTTGGAGAGTATGCTGCTTTGGTCTCTGCAGATGTATTTTCTTTTGAGGATGGTATGTTTTTAACTTAACAGTATCAGTTTGAAATCTTGTATGTAAACATTCATATGCTTTTTCAAACTAAGCATATCCTCAGTTCTTGGATGTAAAAGGTTTGATTATATAAAAGCCTTACAGTCAGCTTCAATACCCATGTTAATAGTATTGACACAGCAAAATGTCTTAATGTTACCAAGTTCCCAGACTTCAAGCTGATGGAATTTCATCCTTAGTAATATTTTTAATCTGTTCAATAATTGCAGATTGACTGCTGCCATAACCCATATGACAAAGCAAAGTGAGATGTGGCACAATATCTTTTTTTTCTTCTTACTCTCATTAGTCTAAATATTTGATCCATTTTTTTGGACACTATATTTTCAAAATTTTTGATATTTTTCAGTAGTGTATAAAATGACCAAAAATTGTATATTTTTTAAGCCTAAGAAAAAAATCATGTTGGAACATAAACTAATAAATGCATTACCCATCCTTCAAACAGGCAATTCAATAGATTTCCATCAGACAAAGAAACAGGTATAGTTACCCAAACTACAACCAGAGATCCTCCGGGTCTCCAAGCTTGTTTAATCATTGTAATGGCTGAGAGAGCCAGAGACCAGCAGGTAACCATGTGAAACAATATACCTGTGTTGTGTATTGATATGATTCATGATACACAACCTATAATATATTACAGTATTGATACACATGTGATGGTCGTTAGAAAGTCTGTGAGTGTTATGTGTAGCCTTTTATGTGATTTACTGGATGTATTTCCATTGTGCAGATTACAGACATATACTTAGCACCTGTTTATATGCAGTTCTCATCCATGACAAAAATACTTACAGACTGCCTGTTAGTCGTCAGTGACTTGTATTTGAGGCTGCTCCATCTGATTATATGCAGGACTCACTTTACCAAAATATCTTCACTTCTTAATTTCACTTTTTAGTTTCTTATTTTATTCAGTTTATCTTAGTCTTGATAGGGAATTATAGTTTTATAGCACATGATCCTGCAGGGCTAAATTGTTTCAGAAAAAAAAATGAAAATTGCATTCTGCTTTTGAATTGAATTTATTTTAATTTGGCTTGTTATTCTGCCTTTTCAACATTTACTGAAAGAGTCATTGACATGCATGCCATCTATTTTTTTAACACCATGTTTGTCCATCCAGCATGTACATCAGTCTTGTATTTAACACCATGTTTGTCCATCCAGCATGTACATCAGTCTTGTATTTAACACCATTTTTGTCCATTCAGCATGTACATCAGTCTTGTATTTAACATCATGTTTGTCCATCCAGCATGTACACCAGTCTTATATTTAACACCATGTTTGTCCATCCAGCATGTACACCAGTCTTGTATTTAACACCATTTTTGTCCATTCAGCATGTACATCAGTCTTGTATTTAACACCATGTTTGTCCATACAGCATGTACATCAGTCTTGTATTTAACACCATATTTGTCCATCCAGCATGTACATCAGTCTTGTATTTAACACCATGTTTGTCCATCCAGCATGTACATCAGTCTTGTATTTAACACCATGTTTGTCCATCCAGCATGTATACCAGTCTTGTATTTAACACCATGTTTGTCCATCCAGAATGTACACCAGTCTTGTCTTTAACACCATTTTTGTCCATCCAGCATGTACATCAGTCTTGTATTTAACACCATGTTTGTCCATCGAGCATATACACCAGTCTTATATTTAACACCATGTTTGTCCATCCAACATGTACATCAGTCTTGTATTTAACACCATGTTTGTCTATCCAGCATGTACACCAGTCTTGTATTTAACACCATTTTTGTCCATTCAACATGTACATCAGTCTTGTATTTAACACCATGTTTGTCCATCCAGCATGTACACCAGTCTTGTATTTAACACCATGTTTGTCCATCCAGCATGTACATCAGTCTTGTATTTAACACCATGTTTGTCCAACCAGCATGTACACCAGTCTTGTATTTAACACCATTTTTGTTCATCCAGCATGTACATCAGTCTTGTATTTAACATCATGTTTGTCCATCCAGCATGTACATCAGTCTTGTATTTAACACCATGTTTGTCCATCCAGCATGTACACCAGTCTTGTATTTAACACCATTTTTGTCCATTCAGCATGTACATCAGTCTTGTATTTAACATCATTTTTGTCCATCCAGCATGTACACCAGTCTTATATTTAACACCATGTTTGTCCATCCAGCATGTACACCAGTCTTGTATTTAACACCATTTTTGTCCATTCAGCATGTACATCAGTCTTGTATTTAACACCATGTTTGTCCATACAGCATGTACATCAGTCTTGTATTTAACACCATATTTGTCCATCCAGCATGTACATCAGTCTTGTATTTAACACCATGTTTGTCCATCCAGCATGTACATCAGTCTTGTATTTAACACCATGTTTGTCCATTCAGCATGTACATCAGTCTTGTATTTAACACCATGTTTGTCCATACAGCATGTACACCAGTCTTGTATTTAACACCATGTTTGTCCATCCAGCATGTACACCAGTCTTGTATTTAACACCATTTTTGTCCATTCAGCATGTACATCAGTCTTGTATTTAACACCATGTTTGTCCATACAGCATGTACACCAGTCTTGTATTTAACACCATTTTTGTCCATTCAGCATGTACATCAGTCTTGTATTTAACACCATTTTTGTTCATCCAGCATGTACACCAGTCTTATATTTAACACCATGTTTGTCCATCCAGCATGTACACCAGTCTTGTATTTAACACCATTTTTGTCCATTCAGCATGTACATCAGTCTTGTATTTAACATCATGTTTGTCCATCCAGCATGTACATCAGTCTTGTATTTAACACCATGTTTGTCCAACCAGCATGTACACCAGTCTTGTATTTAACACCATTTTTGTTCATCCAGCATGTACATCAGTCTTGTATTTAACATCATGTTTGTCCATCCAGCATGTACATCAGTCTTGTATTTAACACCATTTTTGTCCATTCAGCATGTACATCAGTCTTGTATTTAACACCATGTTTGTCCATTCAGCATGTACATCAGTCTTGTATTTAACACCATGTTTGTCCATACAGCATGTACACCAGTCTTGTATTTAACACCATGTTTGTCCATTCAGCATGTACATCAGTCTTGTATTTAACACCATGTTTGTCCATCCAGCATGTACACCAGTCTTGTATTTAACACCATTTTTGTCCATTCAGCATGTACATCAGTCTTGTATTTAACACCATGTTTGTCCATACAGCATGTACACCAGTCTTGTATTTAACACCATTTTTGTCCATTCAGCATGTACACCAGTCTTGTATTTAACACCATTTTTGTTCATCCAGCATGTACACCAGTCTTATATTTAACACCATGTTTGTCCATCCAGCATGTACACCAGTCTTGTATTTAACACCATTTTTGTCCATTCAGCATGTACATCAGTCTTGTATTTAACACCATGTTTGTCCATACAGCATGTACACCAGTCTTGTATTTAACACCATGTTTGTCCATTCAGCATGTACATCAGTCTTGTATTTAACACCATGTTTGTCCATCCAGCATGTACACCAGTCTTGTATTTAACACCATTTTTGTCCATTCAGCATGTACACCAGTCTTATATTTAACACCATTTTTGTCCATCCAGCATGTACACCAGTCTTGTATTTAACACCATGTTTGTCCATTCAGCATGTACACCAGTCTTGTATTTAACACCATGTTTGTCCATCCAGCATGTACATCAGTCTTGTATTTAACACCATGTTTGGGCTCAAAATCATCTACTGATATCTCCATCAATGCATTTCCCAGTTCCAGTAATCTGATATACTTAATAACTTCAAATGTTGTTATAACTATATTATCATCTGCCAGTATTTGGTAAATGAAATCTTAATCTGAGGATGAACCATGCTGGGAATCTGCCATTCAGGGTTTTCTAGGTAGCCTGTATTTTAAACAAGCATTTGTAAAACTTCCTTCTTTCAAATTCAAAAAATTATGACACTATGCTTGTTCGGGGACACAATGTGTGAATCAGCGTTAGTTTAACAGCCATTTATGTCATGTGACTTGCAATACAAATGGCAATTTCCAGGTTATATTTCATCAACCAATAGTTTTGTCAAGTATGTCATAAGATTAAAAACATACCTAATCTTATACTCACAATTTCCTGGAAAATAAACCATCTTCAAATCGATTTCTTGCAGGTTTGGCCAAATGAAAAGACCCATAAGTTTGCTAGTCTGGCTAGTAAGTGGCTACCATATGCCAATGCCACATGGTGTCATTGAATTCCAACTTTTTGATAAATTGTTTGGCTCTGACCCAAGAAACCAACATAAAATGGCAAGGGTAAAAGGAAACTTGGGTTACTTTATGAAGAGCATGCTGTTGTAATAATTGCCATGGAAATGGCAGGGGAGGAGGCAATATTACAAGCCTCTTTACTTGATGTTAATTTGTAGATGGCAACTGTGTTATGTACTTTTCATTTTAACTAAGGAAAAAGGTTGCAGTAGCTTTCTCAGAATTCTCAATTTATAGAATAACAAGGCCAATTACTAATACAATTTTGTATGACTGCTGAAGATTAAAATAACAGTATCTTTTTGTATCGATTTTCCATATCATTACTGCATGTCAATCATTTCACCCCAACAGACCCGAATCTTTTTATTACTCTGGAGGATCACCATATTCTCATCATCCTGTCATCTTTTTTTAAAAAAAACATTCAAATCATGGACTAGTATGTGGAGTTTATCAAAATAACTTTACTTTTAATATCAACTACTTTAAGAATGTAGCTATATTTCCCTTTCCTGTGTAGAGCCCTTCATGTCTAAGGCCTATCAGTTTTACATACTGTCACCAGGAGGATTTAACTTTTATCAAAAAACAATAACTCAGTTGGAAATGCATATATAATACAACTAAACAATTGTGCACACTTATTTCCAGTGGCAAAATATATCAATGAAGATAAAGAATAACAAATATCAGCACTGCAGCCAGTATTATTTTTTTTAAAGAAAACACAAAAACATTATCATACAAGTTTTCTCTGTTTGCAATCAATGATATATAATATAACCTTGTTTACCTGGCCAATTTTCAATCAACAGTGAACCCAACCCACAAATGCACAATACTGTATATAGTGTACATATTGTGGATTTTGGACTCCATGCTTTAGGCATAGACATGGAAGACAATTGATAAAGTGTCTATGGCATATTGCTGGATGACCACTGCATCTGGTGGACTTCCATTACATCTGGTGGATATCCTCTCAATCTAGTGGAATTCTGTCACAGATTTTATTGAGCCATAGGAAGTTTTATGGCACATCTCATGGATTTTAATGCAAATTGTACAAGAGATTCAGGAAAGTGGGTTGGTGGTTCTTTCCAGAGTTTTTCAAGGTTCTTCCTGAATCATTTATATACCATGTTATAGCCTATCTTTTGCAGAAAATGGTATTAAACTTTAAAACAAGAACAAAAATTGTTACTTCTTGAATTCATGGTGTAAAAAAAAAATTGCAAAGTTGCATAAAAGGCTACATGCTCTTTATGATTTTAAATTTTTGATTCAGCTGTAGAGGTGGTAAAGATAAGAGCTGAGGCCATGCAGAAACTGACAGAGGAACTTGCTAGTGGTATGATGACAGTTTTCTGTAACCACCAGACCAGACTGAATTTTGCCATGGAGGCTGCAAGGGAACACTGTAAGAGAAATCTACAGTTTCCAGACCCAGTGTGTCAGACAGCCAACTACCTCTGTACAGATGTTAAAGTCATTGCTGGCAACATGGAGGTATAATGAATCCCACATATACAATCTTTAATTGTCCTACATGTCACCCTATGTTCCACTCTCTTTTATCTATGCATGATCTACACAGTTATATACAGCACAGAACCAGAACTGTGCTTATGAATACATCATGCAAGGTCTGTTCTGTACCTGTGTGCATTCAGTACACAACTCATTTAGTTTAAGACCATTTATTATAACACATTTATAAGGCAAATATCATCATGGATTCTCTTTATTTTTTAAGTGATTGTAAATTTATGTACTTCATTAATTTATAATTTTATTATGATGTAGCAGACTCTATAGCTCTGATGCACATCATTATGTTGAGGGAGTACTGTTTATGTATACTGCACTTCATTATAAGGCAGTCTTACTATGACCCCATGGGCAATATTTTAAATAAGTACTGTATCTGTATGGTGTCATTCATTATAAGGTAGTTTCACCATAAATAATATACTCTTTGGCTGCAGTTGACAGCATTATAATGAGGGAACACTTTGTATAATACACTTCATTATAAGGTGGCTTACTATAAAGCTGTATATTCAATAGTGCCCATGGGCTGCATTATAATGAGAAAATACTATGTATCCTATACTTCATTACAAAGTGGCTTACTGTAAGGCTGTATACTCCAATGCCCATGAGCAACATGATAATGAGGAAATACTTTGTATAATATGCTTCATTATAAGGTGGCTTACTATAAATCTGTATACTCTACAGTGCCTATGGGCAACATTATAATGAGGGAATACTTTGTATCCTACACTTCATTATAAGGTGGCTTACTGTAAGGCTGTATAGTTCACAGTGCCTACGGTCAACATTATAGTGAGGGAATACTTTGTGTCCTACACTTCATTATAAGGTGGCTTACTATAAAGTTGTATACTCCACAGTGCCTATGGGCAGCATTATAATAAGGAAGTGCTTTATATGTATCATGCCCTTCATTAAAGATGGTCTCACTATAAGATGGATTACTCTGTTACTGCCATGGACATCTTTATTTGAAGGGTATATACACACACTTCATCATAAGGAAGCTTTATTGTGACAAGGGAGTACTGTGTGTAAAAAAAAGTTGAAAAGTAAATGAAACAAATAAAAATTGCTTTAAGAAAATAGCACAAGTTGACTTAGGATTGGAGCTTTTAATGTGACAGACATAGACTTATATTGCCTGATGGTTTTATTTTTGTGTTGTCAGCTCCAAGATTGGCAAAGATGCAACAGAGTAAGTTATGTAAACAGATTATAGTAGATTTTGGCCAAATATTGACTATTTTACCTGTCAAATATTATAAATCATGCAAATTAAAACAACAGGTCCAACATTATTGAGTGGTAACCATGTTAGTCACATATTGCCCATTCCTTCCATTTAAGTAATCACAGTTATTCAAGAATACAAATTGGCATGGGATCATATCCCCATGTCTATGGAAGGCTGTACTCCACATGTTGGCATTGTAGACAACATGAACTATGTGAAATCAAACAAGCCGCCTCACCTTAGAGAACAATATTACATCACTCTTGAGGACTCCATTACATACAGAAGCCTGAATATTAGGTTCCCACTTATCAATAATGTATTTTTGGGATAATATAATTGCATTGAAGTTAATACATGTGTTAATAATGCCATCTATATTACATAGATAATATATTGAAATAAAATGACACCTTATGTATATAAATCAGTTATCTCCCTTACACCAGACATAACATTTCAAGAAATAAAAACTCACATTTTCAGTGATTGGTTATAAAAATAAAGAGAAGATTTGTGAAACAGTATATTAGCCCTCAGTCTTGATGAAACTATAAGTAGAACCAATTTAATAATTTCCCACAGTAAAGTTTACAAGTTTAAAACCTGATAAGTGATGTTTTGTTTGTTTTAGGTATTTTTCTGCATACGTTAGCCAGTTTTTGTTAATTTCTTATATAAAAGACATATCAATTATATGCATCTATATTTTCTAAATTATTCACCGTTATGTATTAGATGGGAATGAACACCACTTCACTTGAAATTTCATTGCATGTGATATTGTATCTCAGGTGCCTTTGAACTGTCCTTGGACCTATGGGGCACTGCCTCCATATAGTTGTCCAAGGTAAGGTCATGAAACTTTTGCTTCTCATTTTCCTCATTGCTGCTTTTGTCTCCTTTAATTCCTTTATCATAGGTTACATCTCTCTTTTAGATACACACCTTCCTCCTGTTTTAACTCCATTTGACTCACTTTACTTATTGTTTATCTTTGGCATTTTTCTATATTTTATTCCCCAAATTTCACTCCCAATGCTGCATAACCTCTTAGAAGTTGTGAATATACTATATTTGGTGATAGATTGGCTTATTGCATTAATTTTATTCACTACACTAAGGAGGGAAGGTTTCTGTTTGTATTACAAAGAGGATGGGTAGGTTGACCTTTGTATGAGGACTAGAGGTTAGTGACCTCATGCATCTGCAGACAGTGTAAAGTGTTAATTGCTTATATTTTATAATAAGATTGGGTCATGTCCACCTTTCTCTGGTGTTAAGTTCTGCATCTACCAAACAAAGACAAAGTCCTTTAGTTTAGGTAAATTGTACTTAATGAAGTAGAAGAGGTATGTACTGTTCAGTACACTGACCTTTGACCTAATTATTACATAATATGATATGATGTGATTTATCCCATTTGAAGTTCAGTAAGTGTTGATGTGAATAAAACACAACTCATAGTTAAAACAAATCATTTTATTCCAAAAATATGGTTTGTTAGTAAAGCACAAATATGAAAACAGCAGCTGAAAAAGTTCAAAGACAATTACATACACATTAATATAAAACACAGCTAAGGTACCTCATACAATTGTTTCTGACAAGTGAGACTAAGTACATTTGTCACTTGTACAGTCCCAAGCTATATCACAGGTTATTGAAAAAATTAAGGTTGGCTGTAGGTATAACGGTACCAATTGGTCTAAGTACCGAGTGGTCTAAAGCGATATCCGTTACGGATCACTGCCATCTCACCTCTGTCTGCTAATGTAGATATGTAAGAAAGCTTGCCAGTAGCTTCTCGTGGGTCGGTGGTTCTTTCCGAGGATTTCCCGGTTTCTTCCTCCACCATTAATACTGGCCGCCATGAATAGCCTATCATGTGCTGAAAAATGGCGTTAAGTCCAACAACAAACAAACAAACTTTCTGTTAGGCTTTAAAAAAAGTTGAGCCTCTTGGCAACATGTGAGATTATGTTAATTCATATCTAGATCACATTTTGTATTTTTTAAGATTTTTTTAAAAGGTGGTACACATGACTGAAAATGTGTACGGTGTAACTAGCTCTTACCCCTGTCTAGTTCCAGCAGAGTTATCTCTCAAAAATGCAATGGAGTACCTATTTTCGTTGTTATCAAATTAACACTCTAACATTGTTCTCTGTGACAGTGTGTGACATGTATCCTGAGGTAGGATAGAAAGTATATGTATTTCACAAAACATTAGCATTACAGTCTATGGAAAACAATTGGTACCGTGATACCAATAAAATGTCATATGCTACAGCAACAAAGGCCAGTTACTATAACAGAAACTGCAGGAGCATAGGTATTTGTCCATCTTCAGGTGATGAGAATACGTTTTATAGCAATGTTTCAAACACAGTTTGACTACTTGTTCTAATGAGTGCTTCATGGAAGGTCAGATAGACATGGATGGACGGACAAGAGGATTACTTTGTAAAGGACATGGCATATAAATGGTTTAAAAAAAAATTTTTAACTGCCAACTATGCACCTTTACCAAAGCTTGTGGATGATTTACATATTGGGTTAGAAAGAAGCATTTCAGTTTTGGTTTTGAATGGTAAGAGGCCAATGTCATTGAACAAAAAATTAATTCTTTTGATAATTTGACCAAAGTTTGTGGAGAGTTTAAGACCACATAGTTTTGACCAAAAATCCATGTTATTAAGATTTGTTGGTTAGTAATATCCCAAATCAAACGTTTTCTATTAGTGTATGGTCTGCAGACCATTAAGTATGGTACTTGGATATTACAAGACTTCATGAACTTTATAAATGACAAATTGCCCAGGGCAAGCTGAACTTGCCCTTAGGGTTTTGAGCTTTCTTCAAACTATCACAACAGTACTATGATAATTAAAAATATTTAGTAAGACAAAATATAAGGTGTTTCTAGGAAAAGGTCATTATGTTTATTTACAGACATGGAATTTTCCTTTTATTGTTTATTTTAAAATAATATGTTAGCAAAATTGATATCTGTAAATAGTACATGAAAAAGATATGTAGATGAGAGAGTTATAAACTCAGTATATTTATATATTGTGTATATGTATGTGTGTATTCATATGTGTATGTGTGAGTGTGTGTGAAGGCCCTTAAGTTTTATATGAATTGAAACCAATTCACCATCACAAAATGGAAAAACGTTCAGTGACTTCTCTCATAAAGCATGGAAGATAATTTATACAAATTTGTTCAAAAGTATACTTGCTTGATGTCTCTGAAACTCACTTAGGCCTCTTGTTTGAAATTTGTCATAGCTTTCACAGACTGTTCCCACTCTGTTATAGATAATTGTGAAATTTTTGTCTCACTCCAACATACAAAATGTCCAAATATGTCATGTAGACTGGGAAAGGTCATTGGAAACTTGGATTGGTTTCAACACAGATTTTCTTACAAGTGTTCTAATATTTTTTACCAAACAGAAAGCTAAAAAGTTCAAAAAAAAAAGTTAAAATCATTTTTCATCCTTTAACCATAAATATACAATATATCTCTTGTTATACAATATATTCTCATCATATACAGGCCCTAAAATTCATTGAAGAGCACAAATCAGAGTTCGGGATTAGGCGTTTAAAGTGGCTACCTGTCAGTGGAGCATTTCACACACCTCTCATGAAAGAAGCAGGAAAAAAACTACAGCAGGTGTTGATGAAAATAGAGCTGCGGGAACCTAAAATACCAGTCCATTCAAATGTCCATGGAGGGAGGCAAGTACATTGTCCCCCAATATTTAATCCAGTCCATTTTATTGGCTTGAAGCATTATCAGTACATATATACCATTCAGAGAATAAATGTATATGATTTATGCAATATTGTTGATATGTGGTAAACAATCTATTCGGTGATGCAGTGTTGCATGCATGGAGAAACTTATCAAAACCAAAACCTTAGCATAATTTTAACAAGACTGAATTTAGTTTTAGTCCTAAATACTTCTTTCTTTGATATCATCATTTTTTTCCCAATAAACAAACTTTTCATCTCCAAATATTGAAGCAAAGTTTGATTCTAAATTCCATTTTAAACTTTAATTATAACAATTCATAAAACTGAAAGTCAATTCAGACCTTAAAATAGCTGCTAACTGCCTGATGCTCTGGAACAGTGTTCTTAATTTAGCATGTACTGTGAGACAATAACCTGGAAGATGTCCAAATGGAATGCAAGATTTAACCAATATTTTTTACATATGAGCCAGCACAGATTAGGGCTGACAATAAACTAATCTAAAGTCTTTTCACCATACAAGATTTAAAAAGAATTTTTATGAACTAAATGTTTGTAGGTAAATCATTTAAGAAAGACTATGTTTATCTGCTTATAGTTTAATTGTGGTTGATGCTATTCATAAATTATCAGTAAAACATTTTTTGCTTGTTTCATAAATTAAATATCAGGGCTTTTTTAACCAGACACTTGATCTTGCTTTTGATGCTTTGCAGATAAGCAGAGCAGTATTCTAAATTGACTTAACAGTATATTCTCAAATTAGTTTTAGATCATGTACAGAAATTTGAAAAACCTTATGATTGTTAAGGATGAATGTTATTAGACCTTGATAGAAGAAATGGAGTCATTAATAGAAGTCACAATTGTTAAAGAAAGATCTTACAAAAAGGAAAAGAGAGTAGCTATAAGGTAGTTATTTCCCCTGATGTTTCTTGTGATATGGATTATTTTTTTTTGGAACAAATGCATTCATTTATGTGAATGGGTGTGTTTGTTATTGGAAAGAATGTGTAGTGTTTAAGTTAATTCTTCATATATATATATATATATATATATCTCTACACATACATACACCGTAGTCTTCTTTTATACGGCCACCCTTTCTGCCACCCTTTCTGCACCGGGAAAGTGGCCTTAAAAAGAGTGTGGCCCTTCCAGAGGACGACTCAATTTTTCTGTGAGAAGTATATGTAATGTACGTAGTAAGAAAGCTTAATTTTTTTAAAAACATTTAATATCTTCATTTAAAAGCAACATTAATTATTGAACAGTTCTTGTTGTTATAATAGTTGACTTATTTCAACTGAATATGCATTAATAGTTTTTATTCTTGGCATAAGCATGATATGCGAGCGGGTGTTGCTATCAAGCACATTGCAAAACCATTCAAAGATGTCATTTAAATCTTGTTACATACGCAATTCTCTTTCCATTTTGCCACTGCTGCTGAATAAATTCCTTATCGATTATGATGTTGCTTATTCAAGTCTTTTCAACATAAAATTGTTTTATTTGAGTCTTTTCTGCCTAAAATTGTTCAACAAGCCTTCCCCTTCACCCGATGTCGTAGACTATAATAACTGATTTTTTTTCTGAAATAATCGTCTCCGTTTACGTGATGACATGTTAATATTTGGTAATGATTTATTTGGATGTTGCTAACTGTATACAATTTAATCATGCAATTTAATTATGCAGATGAAACATTTGTCGAGCGGACAAAATGCCTTCGTAATGGAAGCTACAAGTGTTTTGTCAAGTGACTTTTCGGTCTGTGTCTGGTACCCTGCTTTGTTCTATTTTTAGCCAATGCTGACCCTGTGATCTTGACAATTATGTTCAGTTATTATCATCAATGTTGCAACTACAAGACTGATAAAACAATTTTTTTCTGCATTTAAACAAAATGCCATGTATTTTTTAAGGCAGCGATTGTACATTTATTGACACTAAGTGAGGGAAGATACGTATGCAGATTTTACTTGAACAATAGCACTTTGGGGCCGTTAGGATTTGTAAACTTGACAATTATTGTCAATAGTAATAGTCACTAATCATGGAAGTGAACAAGCTCAACATCTTACAAAGGGAACCATAAAGGCTATCAAACCATTTTCCAGATGAAGTACATCAATACTGCATATTTTTCAGATGTTACTACTATTAATAAGTGTAATTTTAACAGTTATCAGTGGCTAAACCAGACATCTTATGATAACTCGCAGTAAGGATAATCAGATTACGTGTACTTACCTTTTTGTATGGATTAAAATTTTAGTCTTTCTCAGCTTTATGGAATAAATGTGTCTTCTCGTGATGTGTAAATGATATAATATAAATCTTAATGGCTCATGTACTTTAGTCGGCAGTTCTTTCAAAAACAAAAACCTGACATAGGAAAACAGAAATTGGATTACTTAACACACGCTATGAATAAAATTGGTTCATTGAAAAGTAAATTTTATATTTTTGCACAAATATGCTGGTTGCGTTAGCCAGGTGGACTTTCGTGAGGTGTAATTTTGAACACAATTCATTTGGTGCCTTAGGATTCTGGCTATAAGGGGGGCCATTCAAGAGGGGGGACTACTATCTATATATATATATATATATATATATATATATATATATATATATATATATATATATATATATATATATATATATATATATATATATATATATATATAAAACAGCTTTCTTAATTGTGTGGACTCGTACACACAGATAGATACTGATAATCTCTTAATTACTCTCTCATAAACATTTAGAGAAAGACATATTTTCTGAAATCTGAAAAATCTCAGCAAACCAAAAACTTCTAAGCAAGCCCACCCCCAGCAAAAAAATTCAGGCCATGAGTTTTGCATTAGAGTGTTTGAGTGTATGTTGGATAATTTACTCAAGTGTTTATTTTGTATGAAATCTATCAAATGATGTAAGCAATATTAATACATGCAACAAACTAGTTGTAAGATGTATAATTCAACAAAATTCACAAACTTAAAGTCAAATTGACATGTCTCTGAAATTTTATTCAGAGAGATATCCCTCTAAGTGTAGTACATTTATATTCCCATTGTATTCTGCTTCCCCTCTTGTAATCTTAGTATAGTCATGGAGAAAAAAGCAATAAAGAATACAAATTATACATAACAACTCCCATCTATATATCCATCTATATGAATATACTACATCCATATTGATGTAAACTAATCTCTGCATCCATTTATGTGTACATCCATCCATCCATTTGTACATCCATCCATGTGTACATCCATCCATCCATGTGTACATCCATCCATCAATGTGTACATCCATCCATGTGTACATCCATCCATGCATGTGTACATCCATCCATGCATGTGTACATCCATCCATGCATGTGTACATCCATCCATGCATGTGTTCATCCATCCATGCATGTGTACATCCATCCATCCATGTGTACATCCATCCATCCATGTGTACATCCATCCATCCATGTGTATATCCATCCATCCATGTGTACATCCATCCATCCATGTGTATATATCCATCCATGTGTATATCCATCCATGTGTACATCCATCCATGCATGTGTATATGCACATGTGCCTTCATCCATAAGCTAATTAACAAGATTACCATGCGAAAGTTATTCATCATACAGAAATGAAATGTAACAGGCATATTTGTATATATGTGTAGGTACTTATTAGATTTTCAGGCCATTACAACAGTTGTTTTCAGTTTTTTGACTTTGGGGTACTTGGACTCTTAACAAAATCTGTGTAAACACAATTAAGCAAACACAACTTGAGCTTGATGTTAATTTTGGTGTGCATGGGTGACTTAAAGATATGCGCTGTAGCAATTTGTCTTTTTCTTTGCGGTAAGGGCATACATATCTTAAAGCTGTAAATCAAGTTTTCAGATTTTTATTAGAATTAAATTTTGATAGTTTGCAAAGTAAAAGTATTTAACTTGTGATTTCATTTATTTTCACTATTTTGGTTCATTTTTAGGTACAGAGATACAGAACAGATCAGAAAATGTTTGTCCCAACAGGTCTACAAGGCAGTGAAGTGGGAACAAATACTTCATATCTTGTTTTCTCGAGAAAAGGGAGAAAACTTCCCTAGAGTGTTTGAGTTTGGACCCAGCAACCAACTTGGACTGCTTTTAAAGCAAACAAATACACAAGCTTTTAATTCTTACAAGAATATAGAAGCATAAGTTAATAAATTTTATCCAAAAATATACTAGTTGACCTATATTAATCATTTTAATTCAATTACTGCTTTGTTTGCAATTTAGATATATGTTATGCAATAATAATTGCAACTTTTTCATAAGGCATGAAATAGATGATTTCCATCATTTTCACAGAATAGATCATTTCCAAAGAAAAGTCGAATATTGATACACTACTATTGTTGCCAGTCAAGATCTAATTACCATATATATGATTGTTCTTTTGTTTACCATACTTTCTCACTTTTAAATCATGTCTTACTGCAAACAACATAAACTTTGATCTGCCATCACATGATGCTCCTGCAGATTATGGTTTATTTTGTCTGATCTGCTGATTACTACTAACAAATTATACAAAACAAGATCTGCTGGTGCATTATGCAATGGCAGTTCTGGGTCCGTGCAGTTTGCAGTTGGATTTGACTTGTAAGCAAGTGTATATGGTATATTTATATCTCACATAAAGAGATACAGGGATCACAATGACAGAAGTATAGGCAACAAAGGCGCTGATAAAAATGACTGCTATCTCCACCAGGCAAAGAAAACAATAGAAAATTAGTAACAGAAACACTACCATGGAATACTAGCACTCAACCAGATATTACAGCATTCTAATTTGTGTCTAACAAAAACAGATAAAGGATGTATGTCAAAAACTGACTTGACCTGACTGAGAAAATACCAACTGATGACTTGACAAAAAATTTGAATATGGTGAATATCTTAATAAAAATTCAAATGAACCTAACAAAACTGGCATTTAAACTTTTAATACAAGAGATGAGAACATGTTTCTTCTACCACACAAAGCTGTTCTTGAAGTGAGGTCATATAATGACAACAGCAGTGCCATCCGTTGCTATTGCTTCTGGTACACAAGTGAGATTTGTTAATAACAGTTTATTTAAAAGCACTAGATATCATCGCTAATCAGACAGTGGAAGATATTTTTGAGATCTGTTGCAACAAATGTGATTTAAAGATACATGAACTGGAACATTTATTGCAAATGAACTTGCTTATTTTAGTTCAATTCTAGCTAGAACTGTTGTTAATTTCGATTTTGTGAGTAATTTCTTATTCTCTTTTTTAATAATGTTGCAACTCCTGGAATTACCTTACCAAAGTAGCTGCAGATGAAGCTGCTGTTAGAACTCTCCTCACATTTGTAATGTTAACAGAATTCCTACACCAGCTGCTGATGCAACTGCATCTGCAATGTTAGCCATCATATACAGCAAAAATTAGAAATAAAGTGTGTAACAAGGGCTATGCTAAACAAAAAACATTTAAAAATAGCTTGAATCAAATAATGATGATGCTGCTTAGCACAATATTCAGACTCTGCAGATACTACAATAAGGTATTTCATGGAATAAACACATACTTGACCGAAGCGATTGTCTTATGTGAGTTGGTAGTGATAATGCACAATTTGTAACTTGACAATTGGCATTGTGGATGCCATGTGTCATTCCATTGATCGATAAATTAATAGAGCTTGAGTTGATTCTGTAGGGGACCTTAAATTATGAAATGTTCCCTGAAGGCCTTGAAAATACCTTGAAAATTCAAAATATTTTCTGTTTAACTTGTGTAACTCTAAAATATTTTGGACTTTGTAAATAGTGTAGAGAGAATAAAAAATGAACTTCGTTCAGTGACTACATTATTCTAATGCCCAGATGTAGGGTGTTTAATATTAATGGGAATGATATCAATGATCATACTATTGACTTCATGTTTTAGTTTTGTTGTTTTAAAAGTAAATTTGAAAGAATTATTCCACGTATGGAGTAATAGTAAGTATTGTGTTTACAGTTTCCTTTACGCATCCTTTTAAATTAATGTTGTAATGCATCATGAAAAACGTGAATTTGACAATTTTTTAAGGAATATGCTACTAATCCCTCAAAAAAGATGCATTTTATGCAGAATAAACTTGATCAAACCACAATAGTGAATTTGATCAAAAACACATGGCAGATAACATCACCAAGTGAATAGTTACCAAAACATGTATTTTTTTGTGTTTTAACAACAGAATAGACATGGAAGTCAGCTTTAAAACAAATCTATATTTGATAGTCCTGACGTAAGATGAATATTTGTTAGAATAAATTCTAAGCAGTATCCAGAACAAGTGATTGAATGTAATTTTGCAGTATAATTTTACAATAATGGAAGCTATGCAAAAATATCAGGATGCTGATAGCACGCATAAAATTTCAATTGAAGAATTTAGGACACTTTATCTGATATTTCACTTTGGTGTCAGTAAGCATAGCAAATGAGCTATTGGGTCAATTTCTGACATTGAAGTCATGTGGTCACTAGGACAGGCTCCAGAAAATGTGTGCTATGTTTACTTGCCAATTGTATCAGACAGATTATTGATATCAAGGACAGGATGTCCATCCAGGTATGAATGTGGGGGGGGATATAACTTTATCAAACAAGCTGTGGAATGTATCGATTTTCTAAACAAGAATGACTACATGTGTTAGGTCTTCTGCACTTGAAGTGCTTTGCAGTTTAAAATTTTATCAAACAAGCGGCGTACTCAAGTACAAATTTTTTATAGCAGGATAAAAATATGGAATGAAATACAGTGTGCATGAAGTGAATTTATTGGCGGGACAGGTTAAAAACATAAAACAAGATATTATTTCAGCTGTTTAGATTTCAGACCCCCCCCCAAGTGCTGGCGTTTTGCCCGCAAAACTTGTGTTAACATTGGCAACTCAAAAAAATATGGCTGCAAAAATGGTGCTACCCATATTACTGCCAGTATTTGGGCACATTGGGGATAGCTGCTGCCTTGGGTACCATATCCGGTGCCACAAGGGAAGCTGTTTCAGATGATGGCATTAAACATTGTAAATTGCAAAGTATTTCACTTCTGTCTAATGATCATAAATAAAACATGCCCAAAAACTGAAGTGTTCAGAAACATAAAACAGCAAAGAAACAGAAAACAAAACAAGATGAACTGGAAAGCGGTCCAAGGTGGATTTATAGGTCGGTTGCTAGCAGGAAGTCTACTTCCCATTCTGCTGGGAATAGGACATGGGAGATGATTAATGCTACCTAATACCAGGAGGTAGATCACTCTGCGATCTGTCAGTTGGGCAACTTCAAGATTCAAGATAAACTGAAAGATATCAGCGGATTTCAAGGAGTATTTTTCTAAAGACGAGTTATCACTTCAACCTGGAGGTTGATGCTATGTGACAAAGATCCAAAATTTCAACGATGGATTGATACGAATTGGGTAGCTCTTTAAAAAAAACAACTATTTTGATTCATTTGGGCTACCTGCAAGTGAAATTGTTGTTGTTGTTGTTGGGCTTAACGCCATTTTTCAGCACACGATAGGCTATTCATGGTGGCCAGTATTAATGGTGGAGGAAGAAACCGGGAAATCACCGGAAAGAACCACCGACCCACGAGAAGCTACTGGCAAGCTTTCTCACATATCTACATTAGCCGAATCCTAGACTCAAACACAGACAGAGGTGAGATGGCAGTGATCCATAACGGACAGCGCTTTAGACCACTCGGTCACTTGGGGCCTCCAGTGAAATTGTCAAACAGTATGTTATCATCCCAAAAATAATTCTTTTTTTTTGTCTAATCAAATACATGGACTTGGAACTGCAGCTTGTGGATATTACTGTGTTTTGGTTATCAAACAAATGTCCCAGTCCAAGGGACTGGATGATTTTCTGAAATTTATATTACAATATACATCTAAACCAAGCCCGGAAAATGATAAATTTAACAGTTTTATCTTACAAGCAAATATAAAAATGACTACATATTGCACGAAACACAAAAGTAACAATCGGAAATATAAATGAAACCACAGATTCTGCCAAAAGTAACAGAATGATGCTGAAAAATATTTCTGATGCTTGTGGTTAGAAAAAAAGAGCACGTTTCTCAAATGTGACTCACTATTACCTGGAGATCAGGAAATTACCAGAATTTCTAATACTATTTAAGTTGATGATTGAATGATAACAAAAATGCAGAGCCAATTTGCAAGCAACACGTGTACATTTAAAGCTTCCCATAATTTGTGTCTCTAGCAAAAACAAAATAGTAACTTATTGCTGGCATTTTAATCAGCAAGCTGTAATTGGATCCAGCTATATATTAACAATTTAATTGGGAAATTACCAAAACCCAGCAAGTTTTGGACACTGCCTTTTCAGAGGTATACAGGGCCTTGGAATTGGCTGAATTAGATTAAAATGATAATCCTATCCCGAGGGAGCCCTATAATCAGGACAATGCAATTTCAATGTGGTAATGACCATATTATGCTTGATGAGTGAAGCAATATGAAACCAAAGGAAATAAGTGAGTTGTCACAAACTCACCTGATGATATATGGGCAGTAGATATGTCACACATTGCAAAGCACAATGACAATAAAAGGTACAGTTGATATTTTAAATAAATACATGTTTAGTGTGCCTGTTACAGACAAAACAGGTAAAACCATAACTGGTTCATTGAGAGATATTATTGTCAACACAGAAAGAAAACCGAATTTTGAAATAAGCAATCAGAGCAGTTTCAGGAGTACAAAAATATCACTATGGAAACGTGTTGTCATCGAAAGATTTAATAGCACGCTAAAAGAAAAGATTAATAAGCAACTTACAGCCATAAATATTAACAGCTATGTTGACAATCTGATAAAGATTATATTGGGTTACAATAACAAAAAACAGTAAATGCTGAGAATGTCACCAAATTAAGCTGTTAATAACCCATTACTGGCAAATGAGAACTGAAGACATGTTTAGTGATGGTGATAGTTAGAATTTCGTTAAAAAAAATATTGTGAAAAAGGATTCACTCCAAACTGGTCTGAATAAGTATTCCTTGTGGATAAAATGTTAACAATACCCTACAAGCTGAAAGATTCAACAGGAGAAAAAATTATTGGAAGTTTCTACGAACAGACTTAAGTTTTACTGACCTGCATAACAATATCGCATATTTTTTTTTGTGTGCTGTTGTAAGCACTCGCCCGATAAGTTGAAAATATTAAAAAACAGAAAATCAAATTATATTTTTTCAACGGCCGTAAACTAACTTTCCATGGTTAATAAGCAGCCTTAACAACTCCCAGAATATCTGATGTTCAGAAACAGTTAAACATTTTTATCTTTTTAGTGAGGTGATGCACTATACCTGGTTCATCTGCAAATTTATCCTCAACATTAGGAAATAAATGTTTCTAGATCAAATTTGAAATGTTTTACATGCTTTTATTTGAATGTTTAATTCTGTTGTGCTGCAGTATTTAAATTTCTATCAATCTGTTTTACATTCTGTCAGTATTGGAATTTGTCAAATTCTGATGCTGGCTGATTCTATGCATTGCAATCAACAGCAGTGTAAAAATCTGACAGTCTTTTTGCAAGCAAGAAATTTGTTTGAGACAACTAATACGTAAGACTTTTATATAATTGTTGTACTAAAATGCAGGATGAAATAAGGATTGTCAGAGCTAAAATCTTAATTATTTACTTTTTATTCAACGATGTCAAGTTGTTTATCAGTGATCAAAACACAGACAAAAGGAATATGAATTTTCTTGCTGAATATGATCCTTACTCAGCGTTTGAAGTGCTACTGTCGGATTCAGAGGTATCATTGCTTTGAGAAATATAATAAAATATTTGATATAATAGAGATACTATTATGAACTGGGCTCACTGCTATTTGACATGGGAAGATCTAAAAATAGTCTGAAAATTGATCTCTAAACAGCTCAGTTTCAATTTTGTATTTAATGATCAAAAATATGGACAGATTTGTTACTCAAACTAATATTAAAATCCCTTTCAGCTAAAGAGGCAGTAAGAATTTATTTTGTGGTGATGTTAACGTGAGGAGGGCGGCTGCAAGCCACCCTACTCCTCCCCAAGGTGCCCATGCCTAAGGGCAAAATTTTGTTACTTTAGTTCAAAAACAAAAACGCGTAGGTTTGTGTTTATTGTATTTGTGTTTGTGTATGTGCACTTGCGTTTTTATCTTAAAAGCCTCTGTCCCTGCAGAAGTGGATGTATGTGCATGTTGTGCATTTTTGTTCGTGCGTGTGTGTACATTTTAATGTTTGTTTTCTCCCCTTAGCAAAAATATTCTTGTCCCTGCTCGGTGGAGTAGTGTGACTATAACCACTAACTCTTTTGCTGAGGTTATTGTAGGTAATGGTATATTTTGTAGATAAAACCTTTCCTTCACAATGTATTGATAGTAAATAACGTGGCTTATATTAGCATGATTCTGTAGTTTTGTATAAAAATTTATTTTAGATTATCACTCATCACTATGGAATGTGCTAGATGATTTTATGTAAAGTTATATGTCCTGTCCTGCCCTGCCTGGCGCTATAGATTTTTTTCCCTGCTGTTACTGTTTGGCCCAATTGCAACATTGTTGCCAATGTCCAGTACCATGAGGTGCTTGTATGCTTGCTGGTATGTTTATTTGTGTTTGTGTCTTTGCTTCTTGGTCTATATCTAAGTCTATCAAGTTCTGCCCTGCCAAGTGTTAAATCCTGTTTTATGCCCCGCCCCGTCAAGCGTTATTATTTGTATAGTTTCACCTCTGAACTTACCGCTTGGTGGGACTAGACAAAACATTATAGCTTTTTTCCCTGATGTCCCTGTTTGACCCGATTGAGATCAGGCACTTGCAACATTGTTGCCAATGTACAACACCATGATGTCACCCCACCTGTTCAACTCCTATTATACAAACCCAACTTTCAATCGTCCGTATACAGGTCCAATATTCCTATGTTAAATTCCCATTGTCCGTAATTACACCCAAAGTTTTGTCCATGTAAAATTCCCACTGTTTGTAAAGTTGCCCAGGCCCTTTTTGAGTGGGACTTCCATGGTCCGTAAAGTGCCCCACTATACTACTCACGAAGTACTTTTTCACTCTTGTCTTGATAAATTGGCCGCAGACATAGCAAAATTCGTCTACCGGATGCTTGCAGCCTCTTGATGCCATCTCGGGAAACTGTAGATATGTATCCACTTAGGTAGCTAAAACTAAACTGAACTGGTGGGCTTAAGGCCCCTGTATTTATATTAACATTCATATTACTTGAAAGTTCTATAAGTTACTCCAAATTTACTTAGCACTGAATCTATCTGGAATTTTCTGGAAAATAGGTAAATTTCAAAATATCACTGTCTGGTCATAAAAGCAAAGTCTGTGGGAAATAACAGCCATTTTCTATACCCTTGAGGCATAATCAATTAGGATATAACACTTAACCAAAAACAAAAATTGTTACACAGTGTAGGTTCTGGAAAGACCTTCACCTTAAATCTACCTTTCACGGTCACCAACTAGACCAGTTAGACGGGTGTCACCAGACTAGAGAGGTCGAAGAATAAGTTTATTCACACTTTGGGGGGTAAAGGTCTGATAAAGTTCCAAGCGTATAAACAATATTAGATAACATGTTTACAAATAGCGCCAACTTTTCGCTCTCGGAAAAACTGCAAATAACAAAGTTTATTGCCTTAGATTTGCATCTTCTTGCAGATGTATCACTCTGCACCAAATCTAAGTTTTAGGACACAGTAGAACTTCGATTAATCGTCAGGTTGTGGGACCGCGACCAACACGGATATGAGAATAGACGAATAATATAATATTCTTATATATATAGAAATTTTTAAAAAATATATTTTTTTTTATTTCTGTATTTGACATTGTCTAGAAATTCAGTTCAGTGCTATTTGACCTGGTTTTTTAAAATTATTATTCGTAACAGAAAATTGGGGGCTCATCCTGGATATATTAAGTTGGCTAAATTATTTCTGAAAACTAATTTTGAAATTTAAATTCCCCTAGTTTTTTTTAATTATTTTACATTTTAGAAATCGTTAGTGAAATCAACAGGCTTTTTTTTTTTACAATGTCATCAAAAGTGGAGATCTTTATTTCAAATCCTACCCAGGAAAAGTTAGACTTATTGAAAAAAGATGAACTGCTTCAGCTTGCCAGAAATAATGATCCTTCTGAGGCAAAGGCTTCTTTAACAAATTAAAAAACATTCTTAGTAATTTTCTTTACCGCATCAAGGCTGAGAAATTTTTTAACACTAGTCCAGGACAAATGGTTTCAGAAAATTCACTAGTCCCATGTCTGGGT
Source organism: Potamilus streckersoni (assembly GCA_016746295.1). Taxonomy (NCBI): domain Eukaryota; kingdom Metazoa; phylum Mollusca; class Bivalvia; order Unionida; family Unionidae; genus Potamilus; species Potamilus streckersoni. The sequence goes on along the minus strand of JAEAOA010002230.1, from coordinate 576,465 downwards.
TAAAGTTCTCAAGCTCTGGTCCATTTGCAGAAATGTTCATCTGGGTGAATTTCCTACCTATGCTAGTTTTGGATATTGTTTGCAGAAGTGCAAAACATTTTTGCTTCCTAGTCAATATATTCAATCCATGGATAACAAACAACCCAAAGATGCTGACAATTTCTTAGTAGTGTCATCATATTTGACATTTTTTTTCCATCGCAGATTGTTGCTTCTGTCTCTTTGAAGAAGTAGCTACCGCACACTCAGTGACCGTCTTACGTTTTATCCGTCCATTTTCAAACAAATTTACCTTCTCCAAATCACTGTTATTACCTTTCTTACGAAAATAGTTAAGCAAAATCATTTTATCCACAGAGTATCTATCATCGTGCTTGATAACTACTTCAAGTGATCATAACATCAATTTTCTCTTTTAAATATAAACTAAAACAGCTCATTAATTAGCGTACTTGTTTCCCTTCAAATACAATATCGCATGTGGAAGTTAATCTGTATAATCAATTATAAATTAAAGAATCATTAATGTCATTTAATTAGTTCATAAAGGAAACTGACACTGATCACGGTAAAAACCTATCATTAAATTAATTACACTGACTCGCTGGATTAAAATCATAGTGAGTCACTTGTTATGATTTAGTCGGAGTTTCCTCTGACCCTTGCCACCCATTTCTGATATTTGGACATTTATGTTCGGGTGTAGGGTCAGAGTCCATATCCTATTGAAAAGTTGGAATTCGCCAACACCATTTGGTGTCGGCATAGGGTAGCCGCTTACTAACCGGCCTAGCAAACTTAAACGACCTTTCATTGAGAAAAACCTGCAGGAAATGGAGAGGACTATTATTTATTTTCTCAGATATTGCGAGTATAACATTCGTTATAGCTTTAATCGACTGACATACTAGCCGAAACAATAGCATTGATGAAATTTGACCCAGAACTCGACATTTGCATTTCAAGTCACAAGACTACACAAATCTCGCGACCCACACGTCAATGACTTAAGGGTTCAAATTGTCACGTGATATCAACAATTAACCATTCCTAATGTTGCGGTGGGAAAACAAATCGAACATATAAATGAATCACATAATATTTACAACACTTCTAATTGATCATACTGGCTTTCTTTTGTTTGACGTGCTTTGATTTGCTGATAATTTTGTCACTTAGCCCAATATGCAGTCTAGCGGAAACGGGATGCAAATGTATACACTTAGAGGGGCTAGAATCAAGTATTCAGTATGCCCTTAGGGCATGATTGGCCAAATAAAGGTAGATATAATGGTTAAGGGATGAAAATAACGACTAGCCAGACTTTTTTAAAAATCATTTGTCCCAGACTAGCGACTTGGAAAGTTTTATTTGCCCGACTTCAAAAATAACTAGTCCGGGTTGACAGGCTATGGGATTTGCTCAGCCCTAGTCATATATAATGTGTGTGATGTGATTTAAATTTTTAATGTAGCTTTAACAGTTTTTCAGTAATATCGCTATGATGTCTGCAGTGTGACAGTTTATAGTTATGTCTAGCACTGAGTCATCATGCCACAGACATGTGACATGATGTCCCACCCAGTCATATTATCCTGACACCAGGCCGACCAGTCTAATAACACTAACCTCACAATGTTGAGCGCCAAGCGAGACAGCTGTTAGTATCATTTTTTAAAGTCTTTGGTAGCCTGATATACAATTAACATATGGTTAAAAGAAAGCTTTATTATATAACTCTTTTTCTTTATGGGTGTGTGTGTTATGTATATGTAACTTTATTACTCGTGTTAGTTTTAAATATTTTTTAATTCCAGTGCATGTTACTGTAATGATAACTTTGTTCACTTGATTATTACATTCAGTTCTGTTTTGACCTGATAAACAGTAGTTGAAACATTATACTTTTTGCTAACCTTAACTCAGGACCAGTAAGGGAGATCTATGTAAACATTTTCTATTTATATTTTCCCCAGAGTTAAAAAAAAAATGATTGATTTTAGTTAAGGATATGCTCTAGTGTGTGATTTTAGGCATATAATATTCCTATGTTGTTCGGTAAAGAGGTGATCATGTGGCCCCATCCAGGAATATGTTTTGCATTTCAGATTGGATTAATACTCATATTATGAAAAGAATCTAACTAGTTGTGTTTTAAAAAGCTTTTGAGGCTAAAAGGTGTTTTGTTGTAACCAGTCTGAGTTGAATTTTTCTATTTTTAAAAATTAGTAATTTATGTTCCCTGGAAAATACTAGTGCTCATCAGAACTCTTAGACAATGGCATTTATCAAAATTTATTCAGGAATTCAAAACTGGAAAATTATTTCTTTGTGATCCAACAAAGAACTATTGACACATTAGGACAAAGCAGACCATCAAAGGCAGTATTGCCTTCCATCTTGGAATTTCAGCAATAAATTTCACATTCAATAAAACTGGTCAGGAAGCAAAATTTGAGCTGAGTGTTTACTTTAATGAAAATGGGGCCAGGTAGATAATACTGGGGAACAACTTTATAACATTGGTTGAAATCTTGTAGAAGAATGTTCTCTAGCTAATTATAGTAAATGTTACATTTCAAAGCTATGACCCTAGCATGTTATATCCAAAACATGAATTATTATGAATAGTGTTATTAAATGGTTTCACTGTTGACCCTTCAGATTTTCATCATAAACTTCTCTTGCCAATATATATCCAAATAATTTTAAATTTAGGTATATTAACTTTCATCTTCAAAGGACTTAGAAATAAGATCAAGTGCTGGAAGATTCAAGCTATATTATCACATTTGGTTTAAAAGTAAGCTCAAGACTATATCTAATCCAATAATAAATGAAAGACAAAATGTGCACAATTCCTTCATGTTTATTGAACACATGGAAAATTGGTAATCTGTTTCATCAATACATGTTTCAGAGACTTTTGGGGATAATTTTACCTTCATTTCTGATTTCTGATAATAACAAATGATCTGTAACTGTCAAGGGTGCTAAAAACCTATATGTAATAAAATAAAAGCTAATGATTTTTAATGTGTAAAATGAACAAAAGAATACAGTACCTTTATATAGCCTCTTCTACATAAATAGATTTCCATACATTTTATACAGTATAGATACCCATACATTTTAAACAGTATAGATACCCATACATTTTACACAGTATAGATACCGATACATTTTATACAGTATAGATACCCATACATTTTATAGAGCATAGATACCCATACATTTTATAGAGTATAGATACCCATACATTTTATACAGTATAGATACCCATACATTTTATACAGTATAGATACCCATACATTTTATACAGTATAGATACCCATACATTTTACACAGTATAGATACCCATACATTTTATACAGTATAGATACCCATACATTTTGGAGGAAAATGTGGAGGGGAGATCCAGTATGCAGAATGAACATGCAACGGCTGACATGTCACAATTCCACCCATCTTTGAATGAAATTTTTGCTAGGAAAGTGTGTGAGTGCAGGTGGGTGGCTTAGATGTCTTATTCTGTACCAAAGTCATTTCATTCCCAGTAGAAATAGGTCATAACACACAAGGTGTTAGTTGTTTTGTACCCAAGGTTGTGGTAGTTTCGTACCCTTTAATTAGCAAGATCAAATATAAAGTATTGTCACATTTACCACTTCTTCTCTAGGCCTAATCTTTATCCTACCTTAAAAATTGTGAGAGCAAAGCATATCCAGGCAATATATTTACCAAACACAAATAATTACAGTAAATGTATTGTTTTCATTGTATAATATCATCTATGTACTAAAAAAAATGAATAAAAATTCACATTGCCAGTAAAAATAAAAATGTTGGGCTGGTTTAATTAACTTAATAAGTCCATTCTTTTCTCTATCATTAAAATTAACAAACATTGTCATATTGCTTGGTATTATTTAGTAATGACTAACATGACTGAAACATTTTCAAATGTTTATCCTCTCAAAGCGACTAAAAATTCTGCGATCTTTTAATAATGGGTCTGAATGCAGATAAAAGTGTTGCTTGATAAAGTTTTTCTTCCCCAAGGACCAATACTGGTGTTAATTTCAAAATTTCAATTTTTGTCTCATGTTGTTTGCACAGAAGCTTCTTTTACTGATCTAAATAGGAAGAAGAACATTAAATAAACTGAGATAGAGATCAAATGTAATGTTATGATGACATAAAAGTAAGAGTGGAACATTTGTCAATTTTAACTAAGGAGAGTAAGAGCAGGGAAAATTGGTATCCATGAGAACTATTGAATGAATTTTAAAACTGATTCTTTTTGGTTTATTGATAAATTTTATTTCATTGTATGTAAGTCAGAGTTTGCCTTCTGAAGATAAATTCAGTTTCCAGTAAACAAATGAGGTAAATATAGCATTAATATCAAATAATTCTGGACACAGAATTTATTATTTCTCAGAATCAAAAGACTGCTGAATAATAGAGACCTTGTGTAATTATTTCAAAGTAAAATAAAAGCAAATAAATAATCAAACACTCATGAAACTGAACTAAGCAAGAAAGCTTCAACTTACTAGATATACGTGGATTTTAACATTTAGTAAATTAATATTTCAATTATGCTTCCCATTAAAGTATACAAGTTCATGTAGAATTCATATAATATTATCCCTTATGTTCCTATTGTTATTATAATTATTATTACCATCCATTTATATATATATATATATATATATATATATATATATATATATATATATATATATATATATATATATATATATAGCCGTTACTTCACTAACATGCACATTCATTTAGCATTGTTTGTGTAATTACCTTTGTAATTTTGTATGCATCTATCTGTCACAAAAAAAAGCAACATTGGACAGCTTAAAACGGTTTGAAATATGCATGAAACATTTTTTTTAATATGATACTGATGGTTATATTTGTACTTTAGGTACTAAATGACTATAGCATTGGGTAAGAAATGACCAGCACCTCAGACCATTGCTCTGGGTACGAAACTACTCTTTTGGGTATAAAACGACTTGGTTACTAAACAACTTGGGTACAGAATGACCAGATACGGCTTAGACTGAAGGTAGTCCTACAACGTAAGCCCCATCACCACAATAATTTTCTTCAGGATGGGTGATGAGCACCTAAACAAAAACAACATGTCTTACATTATAGGACATGTGGCAGAGGGTGAAATCACAGGAGTCTGTAGTTTTAGCAATAAAGCACGACGAAATTTCTGACCACATGAAATCACCTTAACGGTAATATAAATTTATAATACCGTTAAGGTGATTTCATATCAGAAATTTCGTCGCGTTTTATTGATATAACTGCAAACTCCTGTGGTAAAATCCAGGACATGCAGCTTGCAGGTATATGCTGTAAATATTAATGTTGTCCAGGACGTGTTAATGTTGCTTATCAAAACCTTGGTAATAATTTAAGAATCACAGATGTCTTAAGACCTGGACCTATTTCATAATATCGAACTTTATGGCTGCAAAAACAAAAACAAACAAACAAAAAAATCAGTATAAAAAGACTAAACCACGCCTAGTTATATACTGAGTCGAGTAAGATGGTATTTACACCCCACCCCACAGTGTGTTGTTCCTGGGGTCCTTCTGTGGTGTACACAAAGTTCTACGACAACTTAACACAGATGTTAAATAATACTATCAAGTAGAACTCGTCGTAGTGCATCGTTTCCACTTATATGCGAGAATATTTCAAGTTGTGGGCCAACCTGATTAGAACACGTGCTTAGCTTCCAGATACATTGCGCGATTTCAACATGGCGGAGGCCGTTACCTGACACTCATAACAAAGAGTAACGGATTGGATAGGTCAGGAAACCAGAATAGGCGTGATCGAGTTTTAGAGATATATATATATATAAAAGAAATACCGGAACTTAAGAAGTTGGGCATGTACAATACTCATGTACATGTAAGATTAAGTGTATCATATGACGGCTTAGTATTAGTGCTACGTCCTGGACGTACAAAACGCAAAATATTTGTGACTAAATTAGTGTCCAGGTCTTACATGTAAGACTAGTGACAGCTGACAAGTTATTTCTTAAGGAAAGGTAAATATATTTGCTCACGATATTTTTCGGCTTCACATTTTTGTTTTAAACAGTTTTTACACCAGTTCACAATGTATTTATAAAATAAACGCACATGAGTCTGACGTATTATCAATAAAGTACGATGAAATCTGTGGAAACACGAAATCACACAATCTGTATCTGCTGCTGCCAAATTAAAAAAAAAAAGCAGAGTCATTCTTGTTGGTCTACTGTACCTTGGATATGGTACAGATAAAATTATTTCTTGTTTTCACAGGTTTCTTGATAAATATATCCTTCAGAGCTGGCATGAAACAAATAAAAAGATGCTAATTTTTTTTATTTTACATTTATTAAAGGTGAAGAAATCTTATAACCCCCTCCCCTTTCGAGCACATGCCCCCCCCCAGTGCATATAAAACAACTAAACAACAGCAAAACATTTTAGTATCATGCTTGCTTACCATACTTATGGGACAAGCATGTTATTGAAAAAGTTACAAGAACTATGTATTTACATGTCAAATGGGTCATGTATACACCTTTACCCATTTTAAATTAAATATAACTTTTTCTTTTAAAATATAACACAAATTTTCGTTATTCAAAGTTTATTCAGTCCTGATCATTGAATGCTCAGCACCTTAACTGTCACCAAGAAACTTCTAGGTAATAATTATCTATCGATATGGACTTTTACAGTGATGACCATTCAGGTGGCCTAGTGGTTAGAGCGTCTTCTCCAGATGTGGAAGATCATGGGTTTGAACCCCGGTCTAGTCATACCAAAGACTTTAAAAAATTGTACTAACAGCTGCCTCGCTAATAGCACTCAGCATTAAGAGGTTAGTGTTAGGAATGGTCGGCCTGGTGTCAAGATAATGTGACTGGGTGGAACATCATGCCACATGTCTGTGGCATTATGCTCCATTGCTAGACATCACTATAAACTGACACACTGCAGACATCATAGCGATATGACTGAGAAAGTTAAAGCTATGTTGAAAATCATAATCACATTACATCACTTGGATTGAAAAACAAACCTTACTGTTTTAGATCCCAATCTCCATATTTGTTTATTCAGCCTCTCTACATGACATTTGAATAGTTGACAGGTATGGTTTCCTTGAACAGAATCCTTGGTATACTCATGGACAATAATTAACTTTGGACTGACCATACAAGTCTAATTATAAAGCAAACAAATTTTTGTCTTTGGCTGTTAAGAAAAATAAAGCATTTCATCCAAAACAGAACTGTGCAACTTTTTACAAAAACTACATTTTGCCCCATTTTTACTGTTGTATCATCAAATATGGTAATACCTGTGACCTTAAGAATATTTTTCAGCTGCAAAGATGACTCTGTTCAGTTATACTAGACAGGCAATGTGGAAGCATTACTGAGACAATTTAAACATCCTTCCATTTCAAAAATGACTTCACCTACAATAAGCCAAAATGAAGTATAAAGTTTCTGTTATGTCAGTCAATGTTTACATAAGAAATACTTTTCAATGCAGAGAAACCAGCATCACCCCAAATCTTAGATCAGTGACAGCCAAAAACTTCATAATTCCAAAACCAAAGAAAGAATTATTTAAAAAAGTTTTCAATAACCAGGAATATTATATGGAACAGTATTCCAGATGGAATAGTATTCCAGATAAAATTAAAGAATATTCTAGTATGTCAGCTTTTCACCATGGCTATATTAAATGGGTGAAATCTAAACCTTATTTAATCCACCTCCTGCTTTTTGTATACATGTATAGGTCAATGTGTCTTATGCAAGAATTTAACTTTGTATATATGTCTGTGTATTATGCAAGAATTTAACTATTTATAAATATCAATATGTTATGCAAGAATTTAACTTGTGAGCACTGTTTGTAACTTCATCTGTTAATGTGTTTACAATTTATATGTATAGTTACATGAAACTAGTCTGGCTCTGTAATATCTCTGTACTAATGGATGTGAATGTATGTGGGAGATGGATAGTGATTGATTGCATTCTGTGTTTGTGTGTATATATGTATATATATATATATATATATATATATATATATATATATATATATATATATATATATATATATATATATATATATATGATGGCCTCAAGGTAGATTAGTTTTGTTTAGTAACTAATTGTGTTACCTTCATTAAAGAAAGTCTTTATTAGTAGTAGTAATATTTGATTAATTATACATATTGTTCTAAAGTTATTATTGAAGGTACTGTCTTCAAAATACCCAACATACTCATGGTATCATAATAAGTCTTATGTTGTGCTAAAATGAAAATACAACTATCTACTATGAATAACAAATACTGTTATTCAAAGACAAAAAGTTGATTAGGCCCTCACAGGGTGAAGGAACTCAAGTGGTTCTTTATCATGTATATTCTGTGATAATGCTCAGATTATTCCTTTATTTATATTCTGTCATTTATATGGGACAGGAACCTTTGAATAGGGGAGGAAATCAGAGGCTGATAAAAACAACAAAGTAGACAAGATATTGATTGTGCCAACCAGTTAAGGAAGCAGTGAAGAATTAGTATATCGCTGAAGAATTATCTCAGAATAAAGAAGATGAGGTGTTTGTATGTTATTGCCCTGGTCCTTCTGTTCTCATGTGGTGTCCATATGTAAGTATGAATACTTCCAAATTTGATCAACATTATCAATGTTGTAGCTGCGTACTGTAGGCAGTGGCCACATTGGGGAATTAGCTGGTAGAGAAAACAAACAAAAATATGTCTCGGCTATATATTTCTTTAATGGTTTCTTTTCAGTGCACCAAATTCATATTCAAAAGCTCCTCCCAATCCAATCAATCAATAAGAAATAAAGTCCCTTATGCAAACGGGGTGCTTTTGTGACCAATTTAGTCTTGATTGTTAAGATTTTTAATTAGTTAGGGCTGTAGTAATGGAGCCACTACAGTTCCGCTTTTATGTGCGAATGTTACACCTTTTAGTTTCAAATATGTCTGAGCGAGAAAGGAAGGGATGGGACCCAGAGGAGGCAAGATGTCAACAGGAAACTTGAAATGCCAAGACATACTTAATCAAATCAAGTCCAGTTATTCTAATGGACAATTTAGATAAATCCCAACAGTGTTTAAGCCATCTGTGTAATTATCCAAATTCAACAAGTTGAAAAAATTTCATTACTGTCACATTCATTAGTTGGAATTTTATGTGCATGGAGTACTTTAGTTTTCCAAAATGATACCAATCAGCTGAGTTTAGGTAACTCATGCCTTTTTTAATCATGGTAACTCAAAGACATTAATTTTGATGGCGGTATACAAAGGATCAAATCAGCCATAATAGAGCTGTTGTCAAAAGAGGTCTTTAGTGTCAAAACGAAGAACCCAATATATTCAGGAAATTTTGGAAGTTGTTGTTCTTGTCCTCCTCTCTCTTCAATTGCTCTTAAGTAATTGAGGCATCATCTGATAGAATGGCTGGTTGCTCCTATCATAGTTTCCAAAGATGCTGGCATCCTGATGATTTTTGCAACTTATTTAGTCACAAGTGTTGTGATTCTCAAATGATGGAGGCAGTACTACTGCCTTCCTTGTATGTGTCGTCTTATGTTTTGAAAGGATTTAGAAATAGCATTGTGCCCCTTTTTGTTTTGTTTTTTAAACTGAAGCAATTGCTCCCCCCAACCTGACTGACTGACTGAAGGATTATAGTCGCCTGTGCACTGTATGCTTCATGACTGATTATTACCCTGGGCTGGGCTCTCTGCCCCTGGCTGGGCTGTACAGCAAACAGTTCATTTCTGTGGACAAGGCAAAGTGGAGAGGAACACAGAAGGCAGCAGCACAAACAATACAGAAGGACCCCAGGAACACAGAAGGCAGCAGCACAAACACCACAGAAGGACCCCAGGAACAACACACTGGGCACCACCAACTCAGCACCCTGGCCAAATGCTCTGTCTGTTGAGTTGAGTTGGATGTCTAATTCTGATGTATCTGGTAAGGAGTTATGTGCATAGATGGCTAGGCCTCCTGCTGATGTAGGTGGTATTATTGTTGTGGATTTTGATTGGTTTGGTGCATAACTGATAGCATTGCTTCTTGAATGCATATTATATCTGTTTTGTCTTGGGTGTACTGTTGCTAAAGGTTTTTTGTGATTGGAGTAGAGGCTTCTGCAGTTCCATTGTGAAATAATCAGTTTTGAGTTGTGTTTGTCTTTTGGTTTTGTTTTTGGGTTAGGTTCTGGTGGGTTTTATCTCTTTGTGCTGGTGTGTTGCTACTGATGGTGGAAACATTTTGGCTGTGGGCAAACTTCACAGGGAACAACCTGATATAATATTTCTATAACTAGCTTGATTGTTTCTGGTACACAGAATCTTTGTTTCCTACATTAAACTAAAATTTGATATTACACAAATGAGTTTTCCAGAAGTTAATTTGAAAACATAAATGATTGCAATGTATCTAATCAGACTCACACTCACTTTCAACCTCTCCCTCAAAATATAAATATTATATAAATGTAGTTTATGTGTGAGGGTTGACAAAGATTGTCTGAGTTCAAGTATAAAATATATGTTTCTTTTAAGTCTATATGTGAGTTACTCTTGCTAATAAGAGTGACTTAATCTACTATCTTGTCTTTAATATCATCAATATATTCAAAATCTAAAACTAATTAAAGTCTTGTAAATAATCATTTAATTAATTTGCATAAACACAAATACCTGTTTCTCTCACATACTACATCGACCAATGAGCTAGACCTGTTAAATCAAATGATTAATTGTATTGTTTTTAGACTGCAGAAGCCAAACATTTTTTACAAAGTGGATTCTTTCCATTATGACTGTAAACAGTTGAATCATATCAAATGTTCCTACTACATTTCCCCCTTCACTGAGGTTCTAAAATTTGATACCCAAATTTTGTTAAGAAATTTATTTACAAAATAAGTCATATTATACACATAATCTCACTACAAACCTAAACTTTCTACCACAAGGTTATATATTATTGATGCAAAATACTAATTTAAAAGTGGGAATAATGGTTTCTAAACACAGAATACATTTGCTTTCACAAGTTAAAATTAATAAATGAATAAAAGATTCAATGGTCTGAAGATAATCAAAACATGAATCAGATAATGTTCACTGTTACAAAGAATCCAAAATTATAAATCCAGAAATGCACATAAAAGTTTACAGTTAATTGCAGTAACTGTGTAATATACCTATGTAACAAAATAAAGTTTAATTCAAAAGTTCAAGCTTTTAATCAACTAATGCATGTATATATGTTGCTCAATGTAATTTGCTTTTTCATTCACAAGAAAGTTTCATGTACTTTGTTTTGTAAAGCCTGCTTATTTTGCTTCTATTCTGGCCAATATTTTGTTTCTTGTTTTGTGTTTTTGTTCCTCTTTGGAGCCAAACATTAAGGCTGTTGTGTTAAACCTGGGATTTGCAACCATCCAGGGTGTCAAATTAGTGTAACTGCTTTTGTTTGGCTTGAATTGTATCTTAAGAGAGATACTTAGTTTGTGGATTTTCTTTCCACCTGGTGCATGTGGTACTAATTTATGATTGATTGGTATGTTGCATTTTTGTGTGATTCTCCTTGTGGGATGTTTCATTGTATGTATTGAAATGCATGCAGCATGTCTTAGTATACATTCTTGTCTTCTTAACTATAGTGGAGTTTCTCCTGTTGCTGTTTGCAGTTCTTCTTGCAAAGTTTAGTTTAGTGTCCTGGTGCATATTGTTAGTGCCCTATATTGTATGCTGTCAAGTGTTTTAAGCATACCTGGACTTGCTGATGCATAAACCTGGCATGCATAGACCATTTCTTGGATTTGCTGATGCATATACCTTGCATGCATAGTCCATTTTAAACATACTTGGATTTGCAGATGCTGGCATGCATAGTCCATTTTAAGCATACTTGGATTTGCTGATGCATAAACCTGGCATACATAGTCCATTTTAAGCATACTTGGATTTGCTGATGCATAAACCTGGCATGCACAGTCCATTTTAAGCCTACTTGGATTTGCTGATGCTAAAATTTGCATGCATAGTCCTTTTTTAAGCCTATTTGGATTTGCTGATGCATAAACCTGGCATACATAGTCCATTTTAAGCATACTTGGATTTGCTGATGCATAAACCTGGCATGCATAGTCCATTTTAAGCATACTTGGATTTGCTGGTGCTGGCATGCATAGTCCATTTTAAGCATACTTGGATTTGCTGATGCATAAACCTGGCATACATAGTCCATTTTAAGCATACTTGGATTTGCTGATGCTAAACCTTGCATGCATAGTCCATTTTAAGCCTACTTAGATTTGCTGATGCATAAACCTGGCATGCATAGTCCATTTTAAGCATACTTGGATTTGCTGATGCATAAACCTGGCACACATAGTCCATTTTAAGCATACTTGGATTTGCTGATGCATAAACCTGGCATACATAGTCCATTTTAAGCATACTTGGATTTGCTGATGCTAATCCTTGCATGCATAGTCCATTTTAAGCCTACTTGGATTTGCTGATGCATAAACCTGGCATGCACAGTCCATTTTAAGCATACTTGGATTTGCTGGTGCTGGCATGCATAGTCCATTTTAAGCATACTTGGATTTGCTGATGCATAAACCTGGCATACATAGTCCATTTTAAGCATACTTGGATTTGCTGATGCATAAACCTGGCATACATAGTCCATTTTAAGCATACTTGGATTTGCTGATGCTAATCCTTGCATGCATAGTCCATTTTAAGCCTACTTGGATTTGCTGATGCATAAACCTGGCATACATAGTCCATTTTAAGCATACTTGGATTTGCTGATGCATAAACCTGGCATGCACAGTCCATTTTAAGCATACCTGGATTTGCTGGTGCTGGCATGCATAGTCCATTTTAAGCATACTTGGATTTGCTGATGCATAAACCTGGCATACATAGTCCATTTTAAGCATACTTGGATTTGCTGATGCATAAACCTGGCATACACAGTCCATTTTAAGCATACTTGGATTTGCTGGTGCTGGCATGCACAGTCCATTTTAAGCATACTTGGATTTGCTGGTGCTGGCATGCATAGTCCATTTTAAGCATACTTGGATTTGCTGATGCATAAACCTGGCATGCATAGTCCATTTTAAGCATATTTGGATTTGCTGATGCATAAACCTGGCATGCACAATCCATTTTAAGCATACTTGGATTTGCTGGTGCTGGCATGCATAGTCCATTTTAAGCATACTTGGATTTGCTGATGCATAAACCTGGCATGCATAGTCCATTTTAAGCATATTTGGATTTGCTGATGCATAAACCTGGCATGCACAATCCATTTTAAGCATACTTGGATTTGCTGGTGCTGGCATGCATAGTCCATTTCAAGCATACTTGGATTTGCTGATGCATAAACCTGGCATGCATAGTCCATTTTAAGCATACTTGGATTTGCTGATGCTAAACCTGGCATGCATAGTCCATTTTAAGCCTACTTAGATTTGCTGATGCTAAACCTGGCATGCATAGTCCATTTTAAGCATACTTGGATTTGCTGATGCATAAATCTGGCATGCATAGTACATTTTAGATCTATTGAGGGCTCTGTACAGTGTTAATAGAGTTTGCTGCTTAGACCCCTCTCCATGTAGTTCCTTAAAAGTTTCTTAATAGGTTTAGGTCTGTCTTGCATTTCTGTGCTAGGTCTGTAATGTGGTATTTCCATGTGAGATTTTCATCAAAGTACATTTCCAGAAATTGTGCTACTTTGATGAATTTTATTAGCATCCCTAGAATGTACAGTTTTGTGTATTCTATAGGTGTTTGGGTGTGAGGTGAGAAAATAATTGCTTTGGTTTTAGTATGAGATATTTTAAAGCCCCATTTATTTGCCCACTGACCTATCAATTGAGCTTTTCTTGAATATTTCCAATAACTAATTGACTGTTAGGTTTTCCGACCTTTCATATCCCACTATCATCATTGAATGGTGAAAGGTCTACTTTAGTTTTATTTATTATGCTGTCTAGATCATTGACCAAGATGTTGAATAATGTTGGGCTAAACACACGTCCTTGTGGTGTTCCATTTTCAAGTTGGTACATATCAGATTATTGGTCCCCTACTCTTGTCATTATTTTACAATCTTTCAAAAAATCTGATATCATAGTATGTATGCTGCTGATTATTCTGTAATGATTTAATTTTGCGATTAGGTCCTTTGTCCGTACTAGATCAAATGCTTTTTCCATGTGGGATTTTCTGTAGATAATACCAGTTTTCCTATATTAAAAAAAAACTCTCTCCTTGTCTGCTTTTGTCCACATGTGGCTTACCATGCCACCCACCCCCACCCCACTGTGGATATCCCTATCTAGCATTATACACTGTTATATGGTCTGGCAGTATAATAGTGCTCTCGAATTACAACACTCATTGATCTCATCATAACATGTAGCTCAAAACAAAGAAAAAAATTAAAATAATTACAAAAGTCTTTATTCAGGACATTGAAGTAAAGTTGTCATCTCACAGAAAGCTAAATTTGATAGACTGTCAATGTCTTATTTCCACTTCAACAAATGCAGACTGTAACCAGTCAAATTAGTTGTAATCTCACAGAAAGCTAAATTCAGTAGACTGTCAATGTCTTACTCCACTTCAACAAACACAGACTGTAACCAGTCAAATTAGTTGCATACAACTGCAGACCATCATCAGTGCTTTCAGTAGCAGAAGTTGATGATGCAGTTGGCAGAATAGCACTAACAGATTCAGGCTCCACTGTGTGAACACTAATGTCTGCCACTTCAGCTTGTATGCTCACTGCTGCATGTCTGTGAATACAGGCATGACTGAGCTTTGCAGCCTGAGATGGAAAGTACAGGCCACACTGATTACAAATGTGCTTCTCAAGATCAGCAGTCACCAATGGACAGTAGAAATCAAATGGCATCTACAGGAAGTAATGTGAAGGCTGTAGATGTAAAAGAGCCAGCTGTTGCAAAAGCGAACCAAATGTTCCACTGTTGCTGCCAACTGGTGTATAGGTAATTTTTTTATCTGTGGTGTAGTGTGGAACAGGTGGAGGTAAAGAAAATATATCATAGTTTTTAGTGCGACACTGACCACAGCATGATTCACTGTTGCACTTACCAATCTGCAAGCAATACTGTGACTATTGAATGTGCTGACTTGACCACTCATCTGACGGTGCACTGATATCCAGTTTCCTGCATCACATGATACTAAAGATGTTACCACATCAAATCCATCAACTGTTGAGCTCCATATTTATGGCATCACTTCACCGGCCTTCTGAAAATTGGCCCTTTCCAACTCTACATCACATGTCTTGCCATTGGTGTCCAGATGTGATCCATAATTATTGTGAGGCAGGATCAATTCTGATCGGTTGCGTGACATTCAATGGTGTTGTAGGCAGAGTGTCCTGATGCATGGCTTGCAACAAAAATCATATCCAGTTTGTTGTAATTGTAATGGAAGACTTGATAGGCTGCACCTATGTGTTTTTGGAAGTCAAGGATTCTCAATTGGACCATTATCTGCTGCTAAGACCACAATCAGCTTCACTGATCTATTAATATACATAACAGGCTGAAAAGCAAAAAGTTGTTTGAGTTCTTCAAGATCATCAGCATGTGTCATACCACTGTCATGCTTCCTACTGCGAATAAAGATAGCAGTTGGCCCTGAATATGATACAGCCCCTGGTTTGATAATATATGAAGCAAAGACTAATGGGATCAGTTTGTGGCATTCAGCAATAACCTAATCATGATTTGACAGCTGCACCTGATACTCCATGTGCATCAGAATGTGTGCTTGCTTATTTGCTGCCAGTAATCCTAGTGGGACACGTGCCTTATCATCTTGGCTCAAGAAAAAGAGTTTTCTCTCATAGCGACAGCCAGATCTTTCAAGTAGCAGATTGTAGCTGCTGCAACATGAGCATCCACGTGATTGCACCTTTCACTGTTTGCTACAGGCACTGTGGTTGTTGTGATGCTTACCTTTAGTCTTTGCAGAATTATGTGGAAGTAGACGTAGATATATTCCTGCTTAACTGATGCTGATATCTTGGACAAGAGCTTCATTCAAGTCATCCAATGTTTTGCAGCTACTAAGCTTCTCAGATCATCCCCACAGATCAGCAATTAATACAATGTCCACAATTGCTTTAGCAACTGTGGTTGGTCTCTGGACAGTGGGCAATGACTAGATGTTCTTCTGTAACTTCAGTCAGCTTTCACTTGAAGTCAAGCCTGGAGCTCTGTGCGCTAAAAAACCTGTATGGAATATATGCAGTAGGCCTGAAGCAGCTGTTCAACACAGAATATCATAACAAAAAATACTAGCTTGCAGATGTTCACAAGGTCCTTTACACCCAGTCCCCCCATTGTCTGCATTAACACAACTCCCACTCACCCAATCTTTGCAGATGTCATTTATGGATGATCCCAGTTCATAAATACTGTGATCAGATGTTGATTGTGC
Organism: Potamilus streckersoni; assembly: GCA_016746295.1. Lineage (NCBI taxonomy): Eukaryota > Metazoa > Mollusca > Bivalvia > Unionida > Unionidae > Potamilus > Potamilus streckersoni. Next base: position 559,826 of record JAEAOA010002230.1, on the reverse strand, counting down.
TTGCGTTTAGCATTAAAGGCTAGCTTGATACTTGCTTTTAGTCTGAACAATTGGTCTTTGGTGGAGCTCTTGTTCTAAAAGCCACTTTGATTGTCTGGTATATATTTGGTGCTTTCCAGGAGGTATTTTAGTGCTTCATTTATTGGTATTTCCATTATTTTGAAAATATTGTCTGTTACCAATATTGGTCTGTATGAATTGATGTCAGATGGATCCCTGCCTGGTTTTGTATTGGTATTACTATTGCTGTTTTCCAGCCTTTGATTAGTTGGCCTTAGGGCCAGATGTTGTTGAATAGGTTTAGTATTATTCCCTCAATATTTGCAGGTATATGTTTATATATTTCATTACCTAGTTTATTTTCCCCAGGTGAGGTTGCCTTTTTTTTGCTGGTGCAGGTTTCCATTCTGGTATGGTAAAGTCCTCATTTAAATTTGATTGTTGGGATCCTAGGTCAGTGAAAGGTTTGGTTGTTTATGTTCTACTTTTTGGTGATGTTCTTGAAATTTTTTTTGTATGGTTGATGTTTTCTATTCATGTCTGAAAAGTGTGCTGCCAATTGTTATTGGTTAGGTTTCTGGTCAGTTTTGGGGTCTATTTGTTTTTGCCCATAATTGCTTTGATATTGTACCTGTTTGGAGTTTGTCTTTATGTTGATACTTGTGCAGAAGTCTTTCCATGATTTCTGATAATTGTATACAATTCTTTTTCTTTATTTTTGTATGTTTTAAAATTGCTTGAATTGCCTGTTTATTTAAGTCTATTTAGTGCCTTATTGTTTAGAGCTATATTCATTCCACCACGGGACAGTGGATGTAGGTCATAGTCCTCCAGTTCTGGGGATACTTTATGTGGCTGCCTCATTTAAAGTATTAACTATGTTTTGATTATATTTGTCAATGTTGTCATCAAAAGATCATTTAGGGCTACTTTGGATCCACTTTGTCACATCTCTCATCATGTTATGTTTTTGGTAGCATTTACTTGGGACATTATATTGAGGGTGACTCTTATGGGAAAATTATTGATTAAAATTTAAAATAAAATTCCTCTACATTTAACAGGAGCAAGATTGGTTTTGACTGGGACTACTTTACCTACAGCCAGCAGTGGCCCCCAGCTGTCTGCATTAGTGGAGAGAGGGAGGTGAGTCAATCTCACATGTTATGAAACAAAGGAAGTTTTCAGTTTCATTACCGATTCAGTTTTCTAAATCTAATTATTCTCTATTAACTATTCTTAGAGATAATGTTCATAATCCATAATCACATTACAATTCTTAATCTCTCTCCAAAATGCATGAATAGAGTGATCTGTTTACAGGTTTCCATGTATGTGTCAGCCACTTAGTAACACTTCTTGTTATGATTAACCAGCATTGAACTGGTCATTGCACTGGTGGAACATTTTAGGCCCTTTGTAGACTGGTTATGACTTTTTTCTTTAATGTGTGGTAGAACACATAAATTTATTTTAAGGAAAGTCCCCCCTCCCATTTTTTTTTACAAATTAGTTAAATTTAAAGAATGGATTTCAATTACAAAATGGCAATATTAGTAAAATGTTGCATGTCTCTATTGTGTAGCTTAACTTTCTGGGACAGAAATTACCCAGGTCCATTAACAATTTCATTGTCCCCAAGAGATGGAAAATTGTGGAAAGCTCTGAACCAGCAGATCTCAGATTCATTGTGTTCCTTATGTCTCAGGCACATGTGTTGTAGCTCTCATCCTTCTTTTGATTGTCATTTGCAGAATTTTCAAAATGCTTTTCACAGAATTGCTGTCTGTTGTGTAAAGAGTACATATCTGGCATCTAATTGTGGTTTTCCAGGAGTGTTTATACCCTCAGTCCATTGCGAATTTGCGAATTTGGTTGCAGCATTAGTGTTCTCAAGATTTTAAAGCATTTACTTTCTCTGTTGATTAGCATTAATCTTTATATAGAGTGGTTTGGTAATCCATAATTCTTGTAATTCATTTAAAATTAGTTCATACCTGCCAGCCATTATGCTTTTGCTGAATTCATTTTTTTGCTCACATATATATATATGGATTATGGGTATTTGGTACATTTAAAAAGTGAAAAATAAAAAGTTACATTTGTCATTTTTATTATCATTTCTTTCATCCCACACATCATAATACATTTTAAAAATAAGCTAGAAAGGAAGACTGATGCATCCAAATGTGTAATAGTAAGCTTGTTCATGGTATACCTACATGTGCCGAGTACATTCCTAGTATTCAGAACGAGTGATCAAATGCAATTTTGCAGCTAATGCTGCAGTGCTAGCTGACAGAGATGTGTATTGAGCCTACATGTATCTGATGGAAGCAATAAGTTTAGAATACTGACAGTGGATCTCAAGTTTCAATCAAAGAATGTAAAATGCTTTATCCATATTTCACTTTGATGTCAGTAAGCATGGTGACAAGCTACGAGATCAAATTCTGACATTGAAGTCACATGGTCACCTGGACAATCTCCAACTGCTGGAGGATTATGCTTTCGTGCTAATTATATCTGACAGATTCTTAATGATAGATGACCATCAAAGTCTAAAGGGCAGTGTAACTTTTTTAAACAAGCAAGCAGTGGAAATATACTAAATTTCTGAATAAGAAATACTACCAGGTCCTGACTTAAAATGTTTTTTTTGTTCAGAAGAGAGTGTGGAATGTCTTGAATCTCTAACAAGTGGTAGAATTACTGCAATACAATTTTATCCAGCAGAAGGAAAATAAATATAAAAAAATGAAATACATTGTGCATAAAGTGAATTTATCATGGGGACAAGTGAAAGCTGTTTGCATGAAGATATATTTCGGAACCCAGGGACCAAGATCATAGAGCAATCCACTGCCAGCAAAACTAATGTTAACACAGCATTAAATCAATAAAATAGGGCTGCAAAATCCTTTATTTTAATTTATCGGCAGTGCAAATTACTGCAGTGTCTAGATCATAAGCAATCTGTGGTGGTTTTCTGGGACCAGCACTGGCAACTATTGCAAAAACAGCAATACATAACTTACTGCCAGTTCTGGGCACCCTAGAAATAGCTTTATAAAAACAAATATTTTGATTTGTTTGGGCTGCTACCAAGTGATATTATCAAACAGTACATGTTATCATCCCAAAAGTACAAAAATATCAATTATTTGTCTGATCAATTACAGCCTTTAAGAACTGCAGCTTTTGGATATTACTGCGTTATGTTTATCAAACAAATGTCCAGGATGAACTGTGATTTTCTGAAATTCATGTTACAGTTTGTACCTAAACCAAGCCTCGAAAATGAAAAAATTGCAATTTTATCCTACAAGCAAATATAAAAATGACTACTTATTGCCTGAAGTGCAGAAGTAAAATGGAAAATAAAGACGAAACCAAATGTGATTCATTATTACATAGAGATTGGGGAATGGCAAGAATCTCCACTACTTTTTAGTTAATGATTATAACCGAATTGCGAAACCAGTTTGCAAGCAAAGCATGTACACGTGAAGATAAGCATGATCGTAAATTGATCCTAAGCTAGTACAAGGTACAATTGGAGTGAAATATAAACTTGGAATTGGAGAGTCTTGACCTGGAAAGCCCTGACTTTGTAAATATGTACTTTTATGATAATGGACTGCAAAGCGGTCTCACACATGAAACTGAATAAAAGTTTCCTCAATGAAGGGTTCTCACAAACTCGCCTGATGATATATGGGCAGTATATATAGCACATTGCAAAGCACAATGACAATAAAAGGTACCTGATGAATATAGTTGATATTTTTGGTAAATACGCATTTAGTATGCCTGTTTGAGATAAAATAGTTAAATCTGTAACTGATTTGTTGAGAGATATTATTGCCAGCACAGAAAGAAAATCAAATTAAGGTATGGACAGACAGAATTTTTTAATATGCATTTGATGCAATTTCTGGAACAAAATAACAACACTAAATACATCACAGGCAATGAAGGAAAAATTTTCATTGTCAAAATATTTAATCATACGCTAAAAGAGAAGAATTATAAGCAGCTTACAGCCAAAAACACTAACATTATGTGGACAAACTGCCAAAGATTATTTCAGATTATAGTAACACAAAACATAAAACAATTGGAATGTCACCAATTGAAAATGTAAATAATCCATTTTTTTCAAATGGGAATACATACAGAAGACACAAGTTTAGTGAGGATGATAGTTAGAATTTTGTTGGTGAAAAAACTTTTGAAAAAAGGATTCACTCCTACTGGTCCGAGGAAGTAGTTGTTATGGATAAAATTTTAACCACAATACCCATAACTTACAAACTGAAAGATTCAGCAGGGAAAGAAATTATTGGAAGTTTCTACAAACAGGAGCTACAGTGGACAGAGCAGTATATATTTATCATTGAGCAAGTCTTAACAAGAAAAGGAAAGACAAGTTGAGTTAAATAGAGAGGTTACAGCGATACTTTAACTAGCAGGATACCAAGCAGTGAAATAAAAAAAAGAAAACTTTAATCCAGTCACTATAAATCTTTTCATATTTCAAAGGAGAGACTTACATTTCACTGGCCTGCACATCAATATTAAATATTCTCTTTGTCTTGTTTCTAACATGCTTTCTCTTTCATCAAGTTAAAAATCTTATCAAATAGAAATTTTAATTTTATAATTTTTTTTATGGCCATAAACTTCAAACTATTCAAGGTTCATAAATGGCTTTAAAAACTCTGAGAATATTTGATGTTCAGAGACAGTAAGATTGAACTTTCTTATCTTCTTAGCAAGGTAATATTTTAATTACACTGATTTTGCTGCTACATACTATATGATATGCCGGTACTATGTGCAAATTTATACCATTAGGAAATAAATATTTTTCTAGATCAAACTTGAGATGCTTTACCGCTTGATGTTTTACATGACAACTGTTATTGGAATTTGTCGAATCCTGATGCTTTGCAGTATTTAGATTTCTTTCAATCAGATGCATTTCAACATGATCATCAGTATTGGAATTTGTCAAATCCTGATGTTCAGTATCACAATCAACATCAGTGTAAAAACCTGACAGTCTTTTTGCAAACAAAAAAATTTGAGACATCTGATACATAAGACTTTTTTCTAATTATTGTAATAAAACGCTGGATGAAATAAGAAGAATAGTCAGTCAGCTAAAATCTTAAGTATGAATTTCTTATTCAATGCGGTCAAGTTGTAATAAAAAAACAGACAAAATGTATGTGAATTTTCTTGTAAAATACAATCCTCATTCCAGTATTGCCTCATCTTATATTTTCTTGTTGTGCTACAAGATCTAAATTCTGAAGTCCAGATAAATTCATGCAGGAACATCCCATTAAATATGCTATGATTTTGTTCCTGTTGTATTTCATAATTTTAGAGGATATGATGCTCATATTATAGCTGAAGCATTCAGTAAAAGGATTTAATAAACTGCCTGAAAATTAATAACAAAAAAATAAATACCATACCAAAAAACACTGAAAAATATATGTCAGTGACACTTGGCAAGTTGAGATTTATTGGTAGTCTGCAGTTTATGGCAGCAACACTAGATGAGCTGGTACAAGGCTGTAGTCAATTTTATAATTTGATTAAACCTTTCAGTGAAACTGCTGTCAGTTTATTGACACAAAAAGGAATTTTTCCCTTTGAGTATCTAGATGATTGGGATAAATCAGACAAAGATGAGGGGTTTTTTTTGTCTGGGTTAAATGATGAAAGTGTGAGTGATATCATTATATCTATGTGAAATTGATATGGGACTGCAAAAACTTGGGAGATTGTCTTAATTTGTATCATATCACAGGTGTTCTGTTGCTCACAGACATATCGAAACTTCCAGAGATGTCCACACTGATAACTATGGATTCAATCCAGGATAGTACTATTCAGCACACAGATTAAGTTGGGAAACATTACTGAAACACAGCAAAATAATACTGGAGCTGCTAACAGACCCTGATATGTTCAACTTTATAGAATGTGCAATCAAAGTCAGAATAAGCATCAAAAGACTGCCAGGGGTAATAATAAATATCTATCCAACTACCATAGTACAGCTCCATCAAGTTTTATTGCCTATTCAGATGCTAATAATTTGTATGATTATGGCTTATTGGAGTCTATGCCAGTCAGTCCATTTAAGTGGGTTGATAAACAGTTTTTTTTCAAAGAAAATGATAAAACTATACTGAATGATATTAGTTATTTTGTTAAAGTTGATATTGACTTGATATTGACTATCTTGTTGAGCTGCACAATGTGCATAATGACTATCCATTCTGTCCAGAGTTGATGCTGATCAACTACAGTTTATTGTCTGATGAGCAGAGCAATTATTCGTCAAGTGCTTAAGAGAAGTATGTATGTATATTTACATAGTATTCTTCATTCCCTAAGTTTTGACATGTTTTAATGTCAGATTCATTTGGATTTTCAATAAATGACATCTTTCTTTCTTTTTCCCCAATATTTTTATTGTTATATTAAAATTAATATCTTATTAGTTCTTTTTACTCTCATCAAACTGTTCAACACAGAGAATGGTCTTTCATATCATAAAAGCATAGTGGCATGAATGGATAGTGTACAGGGACTGCTATGGTAAAAGGCCCTGGGGAGAACACTAGTTCAATGGCAATTATGTTTTTTCTCCTTTGCCAACAAAATGTTTTGTTTAAAGCAAAATCCAACATCCTTCTGTTGTTCAATTCCATACTGAGATCCCCAGTCTCGGTTGTCCTATCATCTGGATGGTCAAGATTGATTCTTATGCCCAGTTAAGGTGTTTATGATTCTATTTGGCTTCTGGATGCAGAAGGAATTGTGGGAAGCATTTTCTTTTTCCTTAAAAGGCTCTGCTGATATTTTGGCATCCACTGATCAAGAGGACTTGTCAGTTCCTTACTGACACAGATCTCTCATCCATGATAATTAAGGCAAATGAGCCATTGTTACTTCTTGGGTGTATCAAACTTCATTATCAATGGAGCATGCTATTTATACTTGCTTATAAGATAGGTCTAGCTGCAGTTTGCAGAGTCAGATATGCTGTTACATAATGCACTGGCAGATCTGGGTCTGTGCAGTTTGTTAGGAGCAATCAATAGAGAAAACATCATAGACCCTGGTCTGCATGTGCATCATGCTATGGCAGATCAGGATGTTGGTTTGCAATTGGACTTGAATTAGAAGCAGCTACATATGGTGGATTATGGAAGCCACATTGTTTTCACTTGCACTCTAGCCTCTCCTCTTAGATTCATATTTTGGCACACCATAGTGAAGGCATGTTTTCTTTTGAGTCCATAGTTGAGTCACAAAACTGTCCAAAAAGGATGCCAATTCACAGTAATGGACATTCTTAGCATGAAGAGTTTGTTCCCTTTTTTACTTGTTTTTTTTTATAGGGGGTCTTTAGCCTCCTTCCACACTGACAAATTCAGCTATGTATTAGCAACAGTTAATTTATTACTGATATTAAAATGTGGTTGCAGGGGAAAGAGGCTAATTTTAATGATGTAATATTTACCTATTGCTATTGCCAATTTCCTGCCAAAGTACATTTTTGTCCTGTAGCCAGTAAAATCACATTTATGCACTTATTAAAAATATTCTGTTAAATGATTGAAGTTTATGTTTAGCCAACATGTCTAACTTGAAAATTAACCTAAAGGGTGTACATATATAATATTGTGAGGGAAAAAAATTCTCGGACGTGAACATCATATTTTACAAAAGACCTCATGTGGCCAAGTGATCTAACATGCTGGCCTGTACAGACCACTCACATTTCATATCTGTCCATATAGATTTCAGTCTTTGCTCAGCCAATATAGGTATGTGAGAAAACTTGCCAATAACTTTTTATGATTTGGTGATTCTTCCAGGTGTCTTCCCAGATTCTTCCTCCACCAGTATACTGGCTGGAATGTAACATATCATGTGCTGAAAAATTTCATTTAACCCATAAAACCACAAAAACCAATTTTGTATTACAGGATTCACTACATTAGGAAAATCAGTCACACAATGCATGAACAAAGCAAATGACTCAATCCTATACATGTACCATATCAAGTTCAATTCATATAATTGCAAATAATGATAAAAGTAATAAAGAATCTCAAAAATTAAATAATAAAATTATATTTTAATCATTGTTTACAAATATTTTCAAAGCACACAAGTAGGGTATATGAATATATAAGTACCTCCATTCCTGTGTTAGGAACAATTTCCAGGATTTCTGTTCACATAATTCAGTTTTAACGAATCAGAATGTTTATTACAAGGAATGGAACAAGTTTGTAACTATTTTTATTAAAATGCATGCAAAAAATGTTGAGATTAAATATTAGTGTCAACTGATAGGTATCCCATACATAACATTTTAGATTTTTGTGAAATTCTTGGAGGTGTGTTTTATGGATAGGTGTACTTGATATATACAATAGTTATCAACCTTAAAAATAAATTTCGGAGTATTTATCCAGCTGTGTACACATTTGTTTCAAGTTTTGTTTTTTTTTTTCCTACAGCATCATACATGTGACATCCCAGCGGACATCCAGTACTGGGTCGTGCATGGACTTTGGTAAATATGATATTGTCATTCACATATAATTAGTTCATCCTTTAAAAAAAATATGTAGCCTTAAATAGCACATTATTTACCAAGCAATGATGCAAGGATTGCTCTTGAATTGGTCAAATCCTCAAAATGGAGATTTTCAGCTGGACTTTAAAATTGTTCCATTTCAAGGCAGGGATAGAAATATATGTTGCCCAACAAGCAGGGTCCAGTAAATATGAAGCTGGGCAGTCAAGTGACTTAGTATCAGAACCCAGATGAGCTTTTTTATTATGTGTTAAAGTATGCTTGCCATGAAGTAAAAACAATAAAATAGACTTCATGCATAAAATGGACAATGAAACTTGGAGATTTAGTTTCATTTTCTGTTAATTAAATTTTAAATAACCCAAGTAACCAGTCTTATAATAGAAATAATGTATTGCATTACACTACCTTCCCAGTCCAAGTAGTTTATTTCCCTTCCCACTTATTAACTATAATTATAGAATAAAAACAACACCATCCAAGTCTGATACCTAAGTCCACGACAATCAGAACCTCATCCTTCTGTGAAAAAGATTTAATGCATTTCTACCCATTTATTATTGTCTTCAGCACTTCATCATTTAATCCTATCATTTTTGTTAATTTATTCCCTGCCTTTCATTTTCTTGAATCTGTTTTCTATTTCCTTGACTTTGAGGATTTTGAATACATTGCATGTGAAGTGGTACTTCTAGTGTTTCATCCTTAATATAGTGGAAGTGTAAGTAAAAATTTTGTGTCAAATTTTTATTTGTTTATTGTGTTATATCTCTGCCCACTACATTTCCTGATTGTGTACACCTGACAATAAAAGGTACCTGATGAATATAATTGATTACCTGATCATGCCCCATACAATGCATGATTGTGTTATGTATATTACCTGATTGTGCCCAGTACATTACCCAGTTGTGCTCAGTACATTATCCGATTGTGTCCAGTACATTACCTGATTGTGTGCTGTACATTACCAAGTTGTGTCCTGTACATTACCTGATTGTGTCCAGTACATTACCTGATTGTGTCCTGTACATTACCTGATTGTATCCTGTACATTACCAGATTGTGTGCAGGACATAACTGATTGTGTCTTGTACATTACCTGATTGTGTCCTGTACATTACCTAATTGTTTCCAGTACATTGTGTCCTGTACATTACCTAATTGTTTCCAGTACATTACTTGTGTCCAGTACATTACCTGATTGTGTCCAGTATATTACCTGACTGTGTCCAGTATATTACCTGATTGTGTCCAGTACATTACCTGATTGTGTCCTGTACATTACCTAATTGTTTCCAGTACATTGTGTCCTGTACATTACCTAATTGTTTCCAGTACATTACTTGTGTCCAGTACATTACCTGATTGTGTCCAGTACATTACCTGATTGTGTCCAGTATATTACCTGATCGTGTCCAGTACATTACCTGATTGTGTCCAGTACATTACCTGATTGTGTCCTGTACATTACCTGATTTTATCCTGTACATTATTACATTTCCTGATTGTGTCCAGTACATTACCTGATTGTGTCCAGTGCATTATATGATTGTGTCCAGTACATTACCTTATTGTGTCCAGTGCATTATATGATTGTGTCCAGTACATTACCTGATTGTGTCCATTGCATTATATGATTGTGTCCAGTACATTACCTAATCACAGTAACATTTTACCTCCAGAGTCAGCTCACCCTTAAAATGAAAAGAAAATGTCTTTCAGTTTTCATAACATTGATGAAGGGAAGTCACTTCTACTGATTTTATCCCCTTAAGCCTTATGGTGGATACAGTATTCCAGATGTAACCAGTTTTAACTTTCATTTGCCCCTCTGAAATCCATCTTCATTTTTACTTTCTTTCTGCCATCCATCTTTTATTTTCAGTGGCAGTCAGAATGCTGTTATATATTGTTCATACAACATTTACAAGATTTCCATTTAATTTATTTTTGGTTTTTGCCTTTCATTCCCTTTGGTATTGTCCATGTGAGTTCAATCAATAACATGCACTATTGTATTTCAGTTATGCTATTTTAAATCATCTTGTTAATGCAAGTTTGTCTTTATTTCAACAGTTTACATATTTGTTGTATGTGCTTCATGGTTTGTTATTCTCTTTTCATTAGAGAGATCTGAACCAAAAGCAAAAAATGTGCAAATGATTCAAGTTCTTGGAGAACAAACACATTTGGCATACACAGTGTATCTCTCAGTGAGCATGCTAATCTGGTTATATGTGTGCATAATGAACAGAATACATATGGTCAACATTTTGAAATGGCAACTAAAAGGCTGCAAAAAATGTGCAGACTCAAAATTATTGGAGCAGGAAATGTGAAGCCTACACCCAGCTTCATAATTGTTGATAACTTTTATGGGGAATGTCGAGATGATGCTCAAACCCAATGAAGATATCAAAATTAGTGACTGTGACTGCAGACCCAGTCAACACCATGACATGTAAAGGATTGAAATCATATATGATTCATAACATGCAGTAGGCATTATTATCAAAGATTAATAAATATGATGAAAATATAAATTGAGATCAGCTAGTCCAGCTGTCTCCACAGTCAGTTTCAGTCATCTCATTCTGTCATCTTACACTAGAATGCCAGTTCTCTGACTACATCACTTGATGCCCAGCAGGACTGACCATGACATGATGTCTTTGATTAAATAGGTTGTAGTCAAGCCCACAGCCTGGGATTACTGGGTATGCATGTACCCCACTGTGGGACTTGGCATGTGTGCATCATTGTAACTGTCTTTGATTAAATAAGTTATAGTCAAGCCCACAGCCTGGGATTACTGGGTATGCATGTACCCCACTGTGGGACTTGGCATGTGTGCATCATGAGACAAAACTGGACTCAGATGTTATTTATATGTTGCTAAATGTCAGGAAATTATTGGTTCATGATTTGTGTGATGTAATCTAATTTCTTTTTGTTTCTAATCCTATGTTATGAATAAACTTTTATTCCCTTTTCCAGGCCAACAAAGAGTGGAAGCAAAGGTCCAGAAGACTGTAATTCCTCATATCCATTTGTAGAGAGTCAAATCCAGGTAAACAGTTAAATATAATCTAATTCAGTGGATTAAAAAAGGAACCTATTTGATTGACAATATAAAATAAAAATTCACAAATTTTTCATTTTGTTATCTTACTACTTTTGAATGTATATACACAATGTACCTAGTTGGAGTATGTCCATTTAAAGTTTCTGTTTATTATGTCTGTATATAAATATAGCATATTATCAATGATGTGTGTGTGTGTATGTGTGTGTGCTTTGGATGTAAATATATATATATATATATATATATATATATATATATATATATATATATATATATATATATATATATATATATATATATATATATATATATATATATATATATATATATATATAAGGGGGCCATACAAGTATTACTTCCAAGCAACTAATTGTGTCACCTTCTTTAAATAAAGTCATTATTATTATTATTATTATTATTATTATTATTATTATTATTATTATGATTATTATTATTATTATTATTATTATTATTATTATTATTATTACAAGCTTATTGTATCATTTCTTTACAGCTGATGAAAACCCAGTTGGATACCATTATACCAAACATGTACAGAAATACTCCACATACAAGCTGATAGTCTCATTTCTTTACAGCCGAGAGAAACCAAGTTGGATACTGTTTTGCCAAAGTTGTACATTAATACCCCACATACAAGCTGATGATCACTTTTCTTTACAGCTGATGAATACCCAGTTGGATACCATTATAACATACTTGTACAGTAATGCTCCATATACAAGCTGATAATCACTTTTCTTTACAGCTGATGAAAATCCAATAGGATACCATTATACCAAACTTGTACAGTAATAGCCCACATACAAACTGATAGTCTCATTTTTTTTACAGCCAGTAGAAACCCAGTTGGATACTGTTATGCCAAATTTGTACACGGACACCCCTCATACAAGCTTCTGGTAAAATGTTCTTTATTTTCAAGAGTATATATATATATATATATATATATATATATATATATATATATATATATATATATATATATATATATATATATATATATATATATATATTTAAGCATTTCACTGTACAAAGTGATTATGAAAAGTTTAGAGAAGAACAAAGAGGCACAATAAGAATGGATTCCATTGGTCCATCCATTGATCAGACTATTTATTACTCTTTTGTTTCCAGACCATAGCTCCAAAGCCATTCATGGCAACCAATGGAAAGTTGCTGCACATAATAGACCACATGTCCTAATGTGTTTTTGCTATTCCTAACTCTTAAATTTCAATATATTTATTATTTTTGTTCATTTATTTATCAGTCCATGTGTTATCCACAGCATCATTTCCAGAGCCAAAGTCCAATATTGTTTAAGATTTAGTACATATATTAGACTAGTGATTTAGATATGCCTTTTGGAATTCACAAATCATTAGTTTCAGTATATACTAATTTTACAATAACTTCAACCAAGAACTTGAGAACCCACTTATAATGTGAGGGTCAGGCATGGATCCCTTCTTTTTCAATAGAAAATACCCCAAAGATCAGCCCATATTTGTTGAACATGAAGAAATTCACAATCAAAATTGGTATAAGAAAACTTGATATATCGCTTGTTGGATCATTGAAATCAGAGATTGTTTAATACCCAGATGTTTAAATCAACATTAATATCATTACTAAGAAGTCATATTTTTTGTTGAATTTTCTTTACAAACAGCATTCATAGTACACTGAACTCATTTGAAAGAGTATCAGCTATTTGTTTCATCACATTAATTACATTTTTTGTATCTAAAAATAAATAAAGAAGGTAAATAAAATTTAAATAGCATGCAAATCCTTTCCTACATGAAGGCTAAAAAGTCACTGTATTTCAATTGATAAATCAAACACTTTTATAATTAATATTATGTAAGTAATATAGATTAATATTCACAAGCAAAATTAATCTACTTACACCTTGGTGGATCAATCCACTATTTCAGTGCTTTTGAACCAGAAACATCTTTTGGATTGTCTCCCTTAAGATGTAATGCTGACTAACCAATAGAATAGTGTGTAACAGCAGTGCATTGTATATATGCTTAAAATAGTGGAGGCAGTTGATTTCAAAAGAATAGTCAGATTATTGACAAAGACAATGATAAATGTAAGAATGAATTGGATTGGATGCAATGGCTTGCCAATGCATCCAGGTGAAATTCTCAGTCCTGAAGCACTAAAATATCAGATCAGTCTTCCAAGGTTTAGATAGGTTAACACATTGGAACCTTGGCTAGCAAAGATGAGTATAACTAAACTGCCTTAAATTAGCCTATACATTTACAAATGTGATCAAATAGCCAGGCAGCCAATGAGTACTTGAATAACAGCCTTGTTTCACAGATAAGTTTCATTATGGAGAAGTGAGTTCCAGAGTTTGCAGTGAATTTTTAAATTCCTGAATTGGCAATCCAAGTATTTAGGAAATGAAGAAGTTTCAATATTACTTGCAATAAAATCATGGCATATATATTTTACTAATTAAACAATTTAAAAAACTTACTAACAATAAAAACAGTCTTTCAGAGGTTGGGTATGTTATATATAAATGTAATTTATACTAAAAAGCAAACAACTTTATTAGAAAAAGCTTCTTGTTAAGTTTTTCCTAACACAATTGTAAAACAATTAGTCATCTTTTAAACTGCACTCTCACCTTCCCTACTCCCATTTTTTCTCAATGTCCAGCAGGGATGGCATCCCATTCTTAATTTTATTTTTAGGTCTAACTGTAAATCATGCCTTTCACTTATAATCCAGTCAGTGTTTCGGGACCCAGTTGTGTGTGAGTTGATGGAGAGGTGGATTTAACATTTTCATTCATTTGGCTGTTCATGTATCCAGCCATCATTCACACTTTTTTTCTGAAAAATAACTACAGAATTATTCAAGATATCACTGTGAAACATGGAATGCATATTTAACTAATGGTGTACCTGTGCCCTTTCTTAGTCCCAATTTTCAGTTTCAGAACTTTTAATGTTGTCATCTGTTTTGTTTATCCTTTCATCATTTTATTTCTTAAGCAGAATTCCAAAATCATTCATGATATCATTGTGAAACTTTATAAACATATTAGATGGGTGGTCTAGAAGTACCTTTTGCAATTACATGTAGCAATTTTTCAGTTTTCAATACTTTTCGTGTTTGTGTCCATCTGCAGTCTGTGCAAGTACATGAACCCATAATTCAGTTGCATAAAATTGGTATGAATGTGTGCACTTAGCAAACAGTGATGCATGAGAACTCTTGCAAATTAGTTTAAAGTCGTGTATATAAAATTGTACTTGCACCATATACATTTTCTGTTTAACTATACAGGTCTCATAGTTGTCTTTTTTAAGGTAGTTAACTGTTTACACATCTGGGTACTTTGCTTGTCATGAATGGTTGTTAATTAAAAGTTTATTGGAACACTGGGACCTGGAACAAGCATTCTGTCATAGTTTGTACCCTGCATTTTGCAAGGAAGTTTTACAAATTTGTTTTTAAAATATGAGTGACTGAAATAGAAAGATTGACAAATTTGTGTTTAAAATATGGGCTACCCAAATAGAGACTATAAAAGAAAAATCAGACATCCAGATTAATGTTCCATTCCAAGAATATTATTGATGAGTACTTTGTACTTCCAGTGTATAATAATTTGAATAAATAAATCCACCCAAATAAAAAAACTGAACACAACAACTGATTTTGCTTCAAAATGTCAAGGCAAGAATAAGCAATTTCTCAAAAAACAGCATTATATAAAATAACTAATTCACAATTGTATAGCTTGGATGTTTGTCAGCTTCCTCTCTAAAACAGTCATAGTTGTCAACAAGAAATCCAATGTCCCAGACCCAGACCCAAATAAACATGTTATCTGTATTGGTAATGAGCTTAAATATTTAATCCACACCCATACAGAAATATTAGCTATGTATTATGTTCTTTACAAAATGAATGTTATTGGTCAGGTACAATGTTATCTCCATTATGGACAAATTCAGGTACAAATGTATGTAATCATCAAGAAAATCCAACAAATAATGCAATAAAATGTATATAATAATATCATTCTTCAGACAACAGACTGTGAGAGGTTGTTCTCAGCACAGAACAATATTTGTACACAGATAAGGAACAGTTCAAGCTCAGGAAAAGATCAACAAAATAATGGTTATACAACTAGAGGACACATCTGTTGAGGAATTTGATTTCAGTGAAGTTCTAACAGAGTGTAGAAGGAATAAAGAAAGATTTATATTTATAACTGTAAGCTAAATATTAAACAATAGACATTTCCTCCTCCCTCCCTTTTTTCCTGTTCCCCTGTATGGCGTCATAGGGGTGGGGTGGGTGTAGTTACCCATTATAGATTCAGCTAAGGACAGTTTCAGTACTTTTAAGGTTTTTCTATCCATCTGTCCATCATCCATCATACAATACTTTTGTTTCTGGAGTTAAAATCATCATTGTTTCAAGATATTCCTGTGAAACATTCTCAGCATATAAGACTCAAGGTCAAAGTATTCCTTTTACTTTTTGGAATTCTTCAATGAAAATGATACATGCTGACTTAGACTAGTACCATTTTCTACACCTGTCACCATAATGAAATGTTTGACCCTTAATACTATTACATGTTGTCTCATACAAAAGTAACAAAAGAAAAGTGTGAAGTCAACAATCTTTCTAAATTTTAATAGAAATAATTTATTTCTCTAGAAAACAAGGTAAAATATGATAAAGGACTTTGTGAATACAATCTAAAAATTAATCCTAGAATTTAAAAATATAAGTCCTATCACTAAAGGTTCTAATTGAATCAAAGTTTGAATCCCAATGAAGTTCTAATGTGGAAGGCAGTGACATCAGATGAGGTCATTTGCTGATGTCAATAGTTCCTCATTGAATCACAATTTATAATGTTCCAATTGAAAATTCCAGAATAAATTTCCAATAAATGTCTTTGTCCAAGAATTTTGATGAAGAAGAGCACTTGTATGTTTTTCAGAGTGAATGAATTATTTTAAAGAAAGAAAGCTAACTCGAACTGGTCACAATACAAAACACCTCTGAGTTCTGAAGGTATTAATTTATGATTGATTGAAAAAATACAGAGAATGAGTATTAAACCCAACTAAGAACACAATTTCAGACCCGCCTGATCAGTCATGTGATCACTTACTACAAGTCAAATATCACATAGGCTAGTATAGCCTTAGCTAAGAATCAATGATTTCCACACTGGAAATGAATTTTATAAAAGGTTGTTTACAACAGAGCTGATGCAAGCCAAGAATGACCTTGATTACGATTAATCATTTTCACTCTGTGTTTACGAATTTCTGAACCAAGGTCAGGAAAGAGGTCAGCTAAATATACAATGTTAGAACACTTATTTACTAGAACTAAACTGGATTTTCTGGGGGAAAAAGTCAAATCCAGTGAATAAAGTTATTACTATAATAACTTGCAATGAAATAAAAATAAAATAATAATTTAAAAGTAATACACCAGTAATTAAATTACATTTATGTAACAAAATACAAGTGAACATACATAACTTTGTAATCATCTTTCTTCAGGTAACAAGATTTTAACAGCAAGCTTCATTTTTTCTTCTCAAGTTAGCATTTATTTTGAGCACAAAACACATGAGAAACAGCCTTTTAATCTTTATTATGGTAAGTTTTGCCTTCACAAGCAGTTTGACATAGCAGTCTTATTAGGGTGTCACACTTGTTTTTAATTTGCATTTGTTAAATTAAAGCATAAACAATATTCAAAGAACTTGTTCACAAATGAGTGACTTAGAGGGATTAAAGTCATTTTAAACAGAAAAGATAAAAATACTTCTAGACTCACTTCTTATATTTGTGGTCTAGGTCACTCATGAAAACCATAGAAATTGAAACCCAATAAATTTAAAGTGTTTCATAGTATTTGCAATATTTTGGAAAGAAGCATCATTGAATGAATGACTTTAAATGTGATTTAAATTTTCTGGTGAAATAAATACCAAATCTATTAAAGAAATATTGCAAAAACAAGGAATTTGTCAGAAGAAATTCATGAAGAAAAATTTCATTTAGAAGTATGGTCTCAGAAGCAAATACAGTGAAATGTCAATTATTTGTACTCCACATGTGAGATAGATGTTATCATAATATCATGGATAAATGATTATCCAGATAAATGATGATAATATAAAGAACAGTTTGAAATGCCCCGACTTGCAGGACATTCTAATACTCCAGATGTGTAAAAGTCTGGATAACTGACCATTGTATAATCATCACTGTTTTAATATACCCCACATTTCATTTTCCTTTTTTCAGGGGACATGAATGGGACAAACATGGAACATGCTGCACAGATTTAGCAACAACAGCAAATGAGCTGGATTATTTCACAGCCATTATAAATCTTCATTCCAAGTTTAACTTACTAAGGTCAGTATTTTATCTTCATGCTTTTATGCTTATCATGATTAAATTTGTTGTCATAATTGAATCTGTTGTAGAAGATGTCAATGATTGAGTCATACAGAAAAACTTAAACCAACATGAACTTTTCATTGTGTATGTGATAAAAGGAGTCTTCAAAGCTGTTATTTTTTAGTGCACAAGTGGAAGAACACAGATACATTTTTATGTTGTAATCCATACTTAGGGACAGATATTCTGCAAAGAGTAGCACAAGGAAAGGCAAACCAATACATAAATTGTTGTATGTACTCACTTATGAATCGAATCCAGCTGTAAAATGCACATGTCCAGATCGTCTATCTATCGCATGCTACGGGTCTATGTTGTTTGCAGTTGGGCTTGAATCATAAGCAAGTATTTGTGAGCTTGGTCCCTTAACTTTATATGTAAAAATACAAATTTTTCAAAAACATTCCTAGCAGTGCACATATTGACCAATCTCTATGCTCCCAAGAGTTTTGTAAGAGTTGCATCCCATCTACAGCTGGCTACAGTCCTACCCGCTTATGTTGACATGGTCGGGTTCAAGGAAATATTATCAACATAGGCATAATGTCGAGATAAGTGTTGGGGGTGGGTTCGGAAAAAAGATACAAGTTAAACTCACACAGACATAGGTGAGATAGCAGTGATCCATAACCATGAGCACTTTAGACCACTCTGCCACTGTACATGAAGACAAAATCAGTGTGAAAGACACTTGTATATTGACAAATTACATTTTGGTTACCTTTGTGTAATAAAATATACTATAAAATATTGCATCGTCACATTCTAATATGAAAAGCATTACGATATTCAATGTCGGCATTATCACAGTTATTTATATGCTTCAAATTCATGTACTTGTACTTAAATTGGCCTAGAATTTGGTCAGTGATTTAAACAATACTTGTAATTAGTTACAGAAGTCATCGTGTAAAGTACATAAAAGCAAACAAGAGATATGTGGCTGGTATGATTGATCACAGGAGCCTGCAGTTTTATCAATAAAGCACGGCAAAATTTCTGACAGCATGAAATCGCCTTAATGGTATTATAAATTACACAAGAAATGCAAGCGTGACCACAACCTTCCACTCGATTTGACTTTTCTCACGCGTATTTTATTGCTTCAGAATCGCAAGAAGACTGAAAAACTACACATATCCATTCACAAAACAGTAACATACCAACTCATCACTTTCAGATGACCATCGCATGATTTCAATCCGGTGAAATTAACCTCTATTTTCACTGTTACGGTCACAAACACTGAAAAGCGCGATCATTACAGGAAGTAGCTCATTTCTACCACAGGCTTAATAATGCCAATAAACTAATTTTACAACATAAAATGTTTAACTTGTTTTTCATTTAAATTACATCATTTAATTTTTTTTAATAAATTTTCAGAACAGAAATCTGTAGTTCTGATAGTACAAATAATGGTTGATGACTTCATCACATTCAAAATATTGGAGCTTAGTATTAAAAGAGAACAGATTCTGCGCCATATTCAGAAAGATTTTTAGACCCTAATACATACTTACTGCAGGGTATAAACTAGTAATAGCCAGATATTTAGTTTCCAGAGACTTTACATTTAATGTGCATTTACACTGCCCTTGGTAGTCATCCTAAATAAAAATAAAGTTAAAAAGGAAACTTTCACAGCACTAAAAACCTGTTTTAATCACCAATCACTTTGGAAAATGCAAGGATCAGATTAGATTTCATTACTTTTATTTAAGTCTCTGGGAGAGGCCAATTTTATAGGACCAAACAAAAGCCTGTTTTGTGCCTTTTTTCTTTTTAATCTGACAAGTGGCATTGAAGCCTAATTGCTGAATAAAGTACCTGTCTGAACTGGCCTGGCTGCTTGCAAACATAAATGATAAGGTGGTAAAATTAAAGCCTGGAGGCAAGATCAACTAATTGTTGAACAAAGAATGGATAGAAATTGGCAGCTTATCCACATAAATGATAATGACAACAAAGGATTGTTCAAGCTGGGACCAAGGGATTTATTTTTTATCTACAGGTCAACATAAGCTTGACAATTTTGATAGTAATAGTAGAACCAGGGACTGAGACTTTGCTTTTTTGTCCAGATAGGTGACTTGTCCACATAAGTGATGTTGACATAAGTGGGTAGGACTGTATAACATAATTTTGTGAATACAACTACTTCTGCAGTTTTTAGTGGCTGGCAGGGAAACTTAGTTAATACTATGGTCATCTTCAGAAGATATGTATGTTGAGAAATCACTATACTTACAATATTTTCAGTATAGTTATATCTTTTGTTTTACTGTGGTTTCATTTCCATCATGGGGTAGTGGTTAGATATGGGAGACATGGAATTATGAAATATACATGAGCATATTGGTCTACATTGTAAGTATGCACTCTTGAAAACCTTGAATGTAATTGATTTTGGCTTTTAAATTTAAGACTTTGAAATCCTTGAAAATTAACATTTTAGTTTTAAAATCCTGAATAAATCCTTGAAATTATTTGTTTCTCCCTCTAAAATTATTCTGGACTATTTTTTTCATACGTTTCTTGGAATGTCAGTTAACATTATTTACTTTTATAAAACATGCATAATATATTTGTATGCTATAATATGATGTTATACACAAGTTCAGTACCTGAGTTTAAAAACGATTTTGCTGTAAGATAGCATGAGAAAGCACAGTAAGTTAGTGTCATTACCCATAGAAGGTACTGCACGGTCAAACACAAATATTGAAGACTGATGACATTACTAGATAGCACATGACTGTGTTAACATCCCAATGTAAAACTGTCATTAAACCACTTTGTCCTGACTATCTGAAAACTCCAGTATAATGCAAATTGAGGGGCTAGCTTTGTGAATAGTGTGACAGGTCATGAAGTACTGCAAGAATTTGATTGGCTGTGGTAAAAAATTGCTTCATTTGATTAATCAGTGTTATATCTCTATGTAATGATCAGCAAAGTTCTGTTTGAATTTTTTTAATATCTATCGTTGTAGAATTTTGGGAGACAGTGGCATCAATCCAGGAAAAACCTCCTCATATACAGTATGTTCATTTTTCACTTTATTTCAACTGAGTCTTTTTCTTTTTTTAACTTTGTAACACATTGGTAACTATATAATAATAGAGCTGATAAAGAGTCCAGATTGCATTTCATGTTTTGCAGTACTGGGTTTCATTTTGTTTTATGTGTATATGTATCAATTTTCATGGTTTTGTTAAAAAGAAAGAGGCATTTTCATGGGTAGTTAAATTAGTGAAATAGACTTTGTCAAAGTTCACATTTATGGCTTCATGTATTTTATTAAAGAATAACCTCTTAGCATACTCATCAAAAAATACAAAGAACAAAAATATGCTGACAAGATATGGTGGTTGCTTCAATGGTTTCAACCAATTTTAATGCACAGAGGAGCATAATCCAAACACCATTCAAGAATAATCCCTTAAACTGTGTTTATATCTGAGAAAACAACATCAAATGGAGTCATTGCAGCAAGCAGCACCAAAAAAGTAGTAATTGAAACATTTTTTATGATTTATTATATAAACCTCTATTAAAAAAGTTCCACCATATTGTGTTTTGACAATCATGTTATGTGGTTATGTCATCATTCCATATGTGAAGCAAATACATGACCAAAAGCCTGTTACTTAGTGTGGATGTCATCATTTCATACCTGAATGAAACACAGGACCAACCGCCCCACCCTTAGTGTGGATGTCATCATTTCATACCTGAATGAAACACAGGACCCCTTGCTTGATGTCATCATTCCATTTATGAAACAAATGCATGACCAACTACCCCTTGCTTAGTCGTGTCATTTAATATGTGAACCAAATGCATGACCAACTACCACTTGCTTAGTCTTATCATTTAATATGTTAACCAAATGCATGACTAACTACCCCTTGCTTAGTCTTGTCATTTAATATGTGAACCAAATGCATGACCAACTACCCCTTGCTTAGTCTTGTCATTTAATATGTGAACCAAATGTATGACCAACTACCCCTTGCTTAGTCTTGTCATTTATTATGTGAACCAAATGCATGGCCAACTACCCCTTGCTTAGTCTTGTCATTTAATATGTGAACCAAATGCATGATCAACTACCCCTTGCTTAGTCTTTTCAATTAATATGTGAACCAAGTGCATGATGCATGACCAACTACCACTTGCTTAGTCTTATCATTTAATATGTGAACCAAATGCATGACCAACTACCCCTTGCTTAGTCTTGTCATTTAATATGTGAAACAAATGCATGACCAACTACCCATTTCTCAGTCTTGTCATTTAATATGTGAACCAAATGCATGACCAACTACCACTTGCTTAGTCTTGTTATTTAATATGTGAACCAAATCCATGACCAACTACCCCTTTCTTAGTCTTGTCATTTAATATGTGAACCAAATGCATGACCAACTACCACTTGCTTAGTCTTGTCATTTAATATGTGAACCAAATCCATGACCAACTACCCATTGATTAGTCTTGTCATTTAATATGTGAACCAAATGCATGACTAACTACCTCTTGCTCAGTCTTGTCATTTAATATGTGAACCAAATGCATGACCAACTACCCCTTGCTCAGTCTTGTCAATTAATGTGAACCAAATACATGACCAACTATCCCTTGCTTAGTTATGTCATTTAATATGTGAACCAAATGCATGAACAACTACCCCTTGCTCAGTCTTGTCATTTAATATGTGAACCAAATGCATGACCAACTACCTCTTGCTTAGTCATGTCATTTAATATGTGAACCAAATGCATGACCAACTACCTCTTGCTTAGTCTTGTCATTTAATATGTGAACCAAATGCATGACCAACTACCCCTTGCTCAGTCTTGTCAATTAATATGTGAACCAAATACATGACCAACTACCCCTTGCTTAGTTATGTCATTTAATATGTGAACCAAATGCATGAACAACTACCCCTTGCTCAGTCTTGTCATTTAATATGTGAACCAAATGCATGACCAACTACCTCTTCCTTAGTCATGTCATTTAATATGTGAACCAAATGCATGACCAACTACCTCTTGCTTAGTCTTGTCATTTAATATGTGAACCAAATGCATGACCAACTACCCCTTGCTCAGTGATATCATTCCATATCAGAACCAAAAAAATGATCAGCTGCCTATTTCTCAGTGGGAATGTCATCACTCCATACATGAACCAAACACATGACCAACTCTCCCTTGCTCCAGTGTGGATAATGCCTTTATTCCATATGTGAACAAAACACATGACCATTTGCCCCATACTCCACTGTATATAATGTCTTTATTCCACATGTGAACCAAATACATGACAAACTGGTCCTTACTCATCATCATAATTCTATATGTGAATCAAATACATCACCAACTGTCCCTTGCTCATCAACATAATTCTATATGTGAATCAAATACATCACCAACTGTTCCTTGCTCATCAACATAATTCTATATGTGAATCAAATACATCACCAACTGTTCCTTGCTCATCAACATAATTCTATATGTGAATCAAATACATCACCAACTGTCCCTTGCTCATCATCATAATTCTATATGTGAATCAAATACATCACCAACTGTCCCTTGCTCATCATCATTAATGCCATATGTGAATCAAATACATCACCAACTGTCCCTTGCTCATCAACATAATTCTATATGTGAATCAAATACATCACCAACTGTCCCTTGCTCATCATCATAATTCTATATGTGAATCAAATACATCACCAACTGTCCCTTGCTCATCATCATAATTCTATATGTGAATCAAATACATCACCAACTGGCTCTTGCTCATCATCATAATTCTATATATGAATCAAATACATCACCAACTGGCCCTTGCTGCTCATCATAATTCTATATGTGAATCAAATACATCACCAACTGTCCCTTGCTCATCATCATAATTCTATATGTGAATCAAATACATCACCAACTGGCCCTTGCTCATCATCATAATTCTATATGTGAATCAAATACATCACCAACTGGCCCTTGCTCATCATCATAATTCTATATGTGAATCAAATACATCACCAACTGTCCCTTGCTCATCATCATTAATGCCATATGTGAATCAAATACATCACCAACTGGCCCTTGCTCATCATCATAATTCTATATGTGAATCAAATACATCACCAACTGTCCCTTGCTCATCAACATAATTCTATATGTGAATCAAATACATCACCAACTGTCCCTTGCTCATCATCTTAATTCTATATGTGAATAAAGTACATCACCAACTGTCCCTTGCTCATCATCATAATTCTAAATGTGAATCAAATACATCACCAACTGGCCCTTGCTCATCATCTTAATTCTATATGTGAATCAAATACATCACCAACTGGCCCTTGCTCATCATCTTTAATGCCATATGTGAATCAAATACATCACCAACTGGCCCTTGCTCATCACCTTAATTCTATATGTGAATCAATACATCACCAACTGTTCCTTGCTCATCATCTTAATTCTATATGTGAATCAAATACATCACCAACTGTCCCTTGTTCATCATCTTTAATGCCATATGTGAATCAAATACATCACCAACTGGCCCTTGCTCATCATCTTAATTCTATATGTGAATCAAATACATCACCAACTGGCCCTTGCTCATCATCTTTAATGCCATATGTGAATCAAATACATCACCAACTGGCCCTTGCTCATCACCTTAATTCTATATGTGAATCAATACATCACCAACTGTTCCTTGCTCATCATCTTCATTCTATATGTGAATCAATACATCACCAACTGTCCCTTGCTCATCACCTTAATTCTATATGTGAATCAAATACATCACCAACTGGCCCTTGCTCATCATCTTCATTCTATATGTGAATCAATACATCACCAACTGGCCCTTGCTCATCATCATAATTCTATATGTGAATCAAATACATCACCAACTGGCCCTTGCTCATCATCATTAATGCCATATGTGAATCAAATACATCACCAACTGTCCCTTGCTCATCATCTTAATGCCATATGTGAATCAAATACATCACCAACTGGCCCTTACTCATCATCATAATTCTATATGTGAATCAAATACATCACCAACTGGCCCTTACTCATCATCATAATTCCATATGTGAATCATTAGTACCGTTTTCTTGATGATCAGTTGATTTTAATTATTTATTTATTAACACATGAATATTCTGAGGATCATATAGAACATGGAACACAATGTAGTTACATTAAGAATATATAATAAAACCCCATTTGAAATATAAACTACAGTCACATTAGGAATATGAAAATATACATTACAGTCACATTAGGAGTATGAAATAGTCACATTAAGAACATAAAAATATACAATACAGTCATATTAGGAATATAAAATACAGTCACATTAAGAACATAAAAATACACAATACAGTCACATTAGGAGTATTGAAGGATAATTATATACAGAATACATTATAGTCACATTAGGTCTGTAAAAGAATAATGCTTGGATTAATCCATGCTGTTATGTCATTCTATGTATACAATGTGTTTTGATTAATCAATGTAACAATCATTGGGACTTTAAGAGATCTGAACATTGTAAAATGATGAGTTTGTGATGTATTAAAAGGACAAATTTAAATGATTTCAGCATTTTATTAAATAATATTGTGAAAGTTTATGCAAACAGAGGAAACATTTTTTAAGCAAAACTTTTTCACAGTCAGTACAAACTTATATTTCATCATGTCCATTAAACAATGTTGTCATGCAAAGAATAACTATGTAATATAAAACTAAAGAATTTGTAATTTTGAGACATTTTTCCAACAGATGTAAAACTTGGGTTGGGTTGATATAAAACTATTGACAAACTTGTGTATACAACATCATATTTTAAGTTTTTAAATGCCAGCTGTAGTTTTTCTTGTTTATTGAGCCTACAAAATAGGGTCAAGAATAAAATTATGGGATATGTCTCTCCTAAAATGTAGGTTGTCTTAACAACTTAGGGTAAAGATAGTGCCTATTGTTTCATTCTTAAGTCTTTGTTTAACAATGCAAACTTTGTTTTGGGTTACAGTTAGATGAGTATCAAAAAGCACTGAGTGATGGTCTTGGCCAGGAACCCTCTGTTTATTGTGTATATGATGAGGTAAGATTCTCTCTCAGTTAATGAAAATCTATTAATGACACCAAGCTTTTTTCAAACTCGCTACTCATTAACTTAGAGTATCTGATAGATGTCAATAATGAAAGAAAATGTAGATAAATGCAAAATTTCACACCAGCTGATCTTCAAAGAAAATTGTAAAGACAATATGGCAGTAGTTTCAGATATAGTAATCAGCTGATATTGATATCATTATCAGAGATCCTGAAAATCTAATGGTTCTTGCCACGTTTTTTTCCACGAAAATGAATGTGGTGGCTATACATTTGTGAAATTTTAATATAAAACAGAACAAGTTGTGGCAAAAAAGAAAACAGCAAAATACCTACCGTATTTACTGTATGTTTTCAGAAAATGTTTGTTTTCGGACACAGTTTTTTGGCAGATATAATATTTAAATGCCTTTTAATTTTTTGGAGGTTGCTCTGCTATAATTTTTTCTACAGTTTTTGTTTTGGGCAGAATCTGACATCTGCTGTGTTGTTTTTGAAGTAAAATTCACAGTGTGTTTGCTGTTAATTTAACAGAAATAAAGTTCACTTCATTTAGTTGCCATTTATTTAATGTGATCACGAACTTTCATGGATTGATTGCCAGTGTAGACATCATTACACACAAAACCACTTCAAACAGGTGTGACAGTTTTATGGCTTTTATTAGAAACCATCACCCCTGCTTTATGTCATTAAACAATACATCAGAGAGTCAGTATGGATAAGTAAATCATTGGCATTGTGCAACCAAACAAACCCCTTATCCAGGAGGCATTATGTACCATGGGTTTAAATGCAGTTATTGTTCTACAGGTAATAAATCTCTTTGTAGATGATAAATATTGATTGTGGGTGCAGCATGTTTGGTGTACTCTTTTAACAAAATCCAGATGGCTGCCTTTTATCTCCTGACACACTTGTCAAAGAAATTGCACAAATTATAGTATGAACAATTATCATCTAGACAGCCAGAAATCTCCAACATGCAGCAGTTAATGGCAACTTTGTTAGGGGGGGGTGGCCCACAAATATATCTTCCAGTTTGTTTTCAGACACCTAATTAAAGAATGTAATAATTATTTGGACAAATAAAAAGTAATTATTTTTTTGCCTTCCGAAAACATTCAGTAAATATATTAATTATTAAATGTGCCAGAAATGTGACATTTTCAGTTCTGATTAGCTGCTGATTTTGTGTTGGTATTATCCTTCCTCTAAAAAACTAATTATTTATAAAAAGAAAATGACTTTTATATCAGGAAAATATGCTGTAGAAATTTTACTGAATATTTTATTCCCCTGTGCTGTCTTAAATAATTCTTAATTGACAGCAAGCTGACTTAATACACTCAACATTTTATTCCACTGTGCTATTTTTAATTTAATCATTGATTGACAGCAAACTGACTTACTACACTCAACATTTTATTCCACTGTGCTATTTTTAATTTAATCATTGATTGGCAGCAAATTGACTTACTACACTCAACATTGTTTTCCACTGTGCTATTTTTAATTTAATCATTGATTGGCAGCAAACTGACTTACTACACTCAACATTTTTTCCACTAAGTGTTTTTAATTTAATTATTGATTGGCAGCAAGCTGACTTGTGCTTGAAAAAATAACATGTAATTAATAGGCAGTTCTAATAAAGTTAAATGGTGAAGTTTCATTACAACAGATCTCCACACAAGTCATGGAGGATAATAATAAAAGTTAGTTGTTGCTTGTATCTGTTTGTCCTTAATTGATGCCTAGGCATCATATTATTATTATAAATATATTGTGCATATTTGGCATGATAGTATGAGAGACTGATGTAACATGTATCATACAGAGCCTTGGGAAATCATTCAGATTTGGCATGATAGTATGAGAGACTGATGTAACATGTATCATACAGAGCCCTGGGAAATCATTCAGATTTGGCATGATAGTATGAGAGACTGATGTAATATGTATCATACAGAGCCTTGGGAAATCATTCAGATTTGGCATGATAGTGTGAGAGACTGATGTAATATGTATCATACAGAGCCTTGGGAAATCATTCAGATTTGGCATGATAGTGTGAGAGACTGATGTAATATGTATCATACAGAGCCTTGGGAAATCATTCAGATTTGGCATGATAGTATGAGAGACTGATGTAATATGTATCATACAGAGCCTTGGGAAATCATTCAGATTTGGCATGATAGTATGAGAGACTGATGTAATATGTATCATACAGAGCCTTGGGAAATCATTCAGATTTGGCATGATAGTGTGAGAGACTGATGTAATATGTATCATACAGAGCCTTGGGAAATCATTCAGATTTGGCATGATAGTGTGAGAGACTGATGTAATATGTATCATACAGAGCCTTGGGAAATCATTCAGATTTGGCATGATAGTATGAGAGACTGATGTAATATGTATCATACAGAGCCTTGGGAAATCATTCAGATTTGGCATGATAGTATGAGAGACTGATGTAATATGTATCATACAGAGCCTTGGGAAATCATTCAGATTTGGCATGACAGTGTGAGAGACTGATGTAACATGTATCATACAGAGCCTGGGAAATCATTCAGATTTGGCATGATAGTATGAGAGACTGATGTAATATGTATCATACAGAGCCTTGGGAAATCATTCAGATTTGGCATGATAGTATGAGAGACTGATGTAATATGTATCATACAGAGCCTTGGGAAATCATTCAGATTTGGCATGACAGTGTGAGAGACTGATGTAATATGTATCATACAGAGCCTTGGGAAATCATTCAGATTTGGCATGATAGTATGAGAGACTGATGTAACATGTATCATACAGAGCCTTGGGAAATTATTCAGATTTGGCATGATAGTATGAGAGACTGATGTAATATGTATCATACAGAGCCTTGGGAAATCATTCAGATTTGGCATGATAGTATGAGAGACTGATGTAACATGTATCATACAGAGCCTTGGGAAATCATTCAGTTTTGGCATGACAGTGTGAGAGACTGATGTAATATGTATCATACAGAGCCTGGGAAAATCATTCAGATTTGGCATGATAGTATGAGAGACTGATGTAATATGTATCATACAGAGCCTGGTAAAAATCATTCAGTTTTGGCATGACAGTGTGAGAGACTGATGTAATATGTATCATACAGAGCCTGGTAAAAATCATTCAGTTTTGGCATGACAGTGTGAGAGACTGATGTAATATGTATCATACAGAGCCTTGGGAAATCATTCAGATTTGGCATGATAGTATGAGAGACTGATGTAATATGTATCATACAGAGCCTTGGGAAATCATTCAGATTTGGCATGACAGTGTGAGAGACTGATGTAATATGTATCATACAGAGCCTTGGGAAATCATTCAGATTTGGCATGATAGTATGAGAGACTGATGTAATATGTATCATACAGAGCCTTGGGAAATCATTCAGATTTGGCATGACAGTGTGAGAGACTGATGTAATATGTATCATACAGAGCCTTGGGAAATCATTCAGATTTGGCATGATAGTATGAGAGACTGATGTAACATGTATCATACAGAGCCTTGGGAAATTATTCAGATTTGGCATGATAGTATGAGAGACTGATGTAACATGTATCATACAGAGCCTTGGGAAATCATTCAGATTTGGCATGACAGTGTGAGAGACTGATGTAATATGTATCATACAGAGCCTTGGGAAATCATTCAGATTTGGCATGATAGTATGAGAGACTGATGTAATATGTATCATACAGAGCCTTGGGAAATCATTCAGATTTGGCATGACAGTGTGAGACACTGATGTAATATGTATCATACAGAGCCTTGGGAAATCATTCAGATTTGGCATGATAGTATGAGAGACTGATGTAATATGTATCATACAGAGCCTTGGGAAATCATTCAGATTTGGCATGACAGTGTGAGAGACTGATGTAATATGTATCATACAGAGCCTTGGGAAATCATTCAGATTTGGCATGATAGTATGAGAGACTGATGTAACATGTATCATACAGAGCCTTGGGAAATTATTCAGATTTGGCATGATAGTATGAGAGACTGATGTAACATGTATCATACAGAGCCTTGGGAAATTATTCAGATTTGGCATGATAGTATGAGAGACTGATGTAATATGTATCATACAGAGCCTTGGGAAATCATTCAGATTTGGCATGATAGTATGAGAGACTGATGTAATATGTATCATACAGAGCCTTGGGAAATCATTCAGATTTGGCATGATAGTATGAGAGACTGATGTAACATGTATCATACAGAGCCTTGGGAAATCATTCAGTTTTGGCATGACAGTGTGAGAGACTGATGTAATATGTATCATACAGAGCCTGGGAAAATCATTCAGATTTGGCATGATAGTGTGAGAGACTGATGTAATATGTATCATACAGAGCCTGGGAAATCATTCAGATTTGGCATGATAGTGTGAGAGACTGATGTAATATGTATCATACAGAGCCTTGGGAAATCATTCAGTTTTGGCATGACAGTGTGAGAGACTGATGTAATATGTATCATACAGAGCCTGGGAAAATCATTCAGATTTGGCATGATAGTGTGAGAGACTGATGTAATATGTATCATACAGAGCCTTGGGAAATCATTCAGTTTTGGCATGACAGTGTGAGAGACTGATGTAATATGTATCATACAGAGCCTGGGAAAATCATTCAGTTTATTCAGATTTGGCATGACAGTGTGAGAGACTGATGTAATATGTATCATACAGAGCCTTGGGAAATCATTCAGATTTGGCATGATAGTGTGAGAGACTGATGTAATATGTATCATACAGAGCCTGGGAAATCATTCAGATTTGGCATGACAGTGTGAGAGACTGATGTAATATGTATCATACAGAGCCTTGGGAAATCATTCAGATATGGCATGATAGTGTGAGAGACTGATGTAATATGTATCATACAGAGCCTGGGAAATCATTCAGATTTGGCATGACAGTGTGAGAGACTGATGTAATATGTATCATACAGAGCCTTGGGAAATCATTCAGATTTGGCATGACAGTGTGAGAGACTGATGTAATATGTATCATACAGAGCCTTGGGAAATCATTCAGATTTGGCATGACAGTGTGAGAGACTGATATAATATATATCATACAGAGCCTGGGGAAATCATTCAGTTTTGGCATGACAGTGTGAGAGACTGATGTAATATGTATCATACAGAGCCTTGGGAAATCATTCAGATTTGGCATGACAGTGTGAGAGACTGATGTAATATGTATCATACAGAGCCTTGGGAAATCATTCAGATTTGGCATGACAGTGTGAGAGACTGATATAATATATATCATACAGAGCCTGGGGAAATCATTCAGTTTTGGCATGACAGTGTGAGAGACTGATGTAATATGTATCATACAGAGCCTTGGGAAATCATTCAGATTTGGCAGGATAATGTGAGAGACTGATGTAATATGTATCATACAGAGCCTTGGGAAATCATTCAGATTTGGCATGATAGTGTGAGAGACTGATGTAATATGTATCATACAGAGCCTGGGAAATCATTCAGATTTGGCATGACAGTGTGAGAGACTGATGTAATATGTATCATACAGAGCCTTGGGAAATCATTCAGATTTGGCATGATAGTGTGAGAGACTGATGTAATATGTATCATACAGAGCCTGGAAAATCATTCAGATTTGGCATGATAGTGTGAGAGACTGATGTAATATGTATCATACAGAGCCTTGGGAAATCATTCAGATTTGGCATGATAGTATGAGAGACTGATGTAACATGTATCATACAGAGCCTTGGGAAATTATTCAGATTTGGCATGATAGTATGAGAGACTGATGTAACATGTATCATACAGAGCCTTGGGAAATCATTCAGATTTGGCATGACAGTGTGAGAGACTGATGTAATATGTATCATACAGAGCCTGGGGAAATCATTCAGATTTGGCATGATAGTGTGAGAGACTGATGTAATATGTATCATACAGAGCCTTGGGAAATCATTCAGATTTGGCATGACAGTGTGAGAGACTGATGTAATATGTATCATACAGAGCCTGGGAAAATCATTCAGATTTGGCATGATAGTATGAGAGACTGATGTAATATGTATCATACAGAGCCTGGGAAAATCATTCAGTTTTGGCATGACAGTGTAAGAGACTGATGTAATATGTATCATACAGAGCCTTGTGAAATCATTCAGATTTGGCATGATAGTGTGAGAGACTGATGTAATATGTATCATACAGAGCCTGGGAAATCATTCAGATTTGGCATGACAGTGTGAGAGACTGATGTAATATGTATCATACAGAGCCTGGGAAAATCATTCAGTTTTGGCATGACAGTGTGAGAGACTGATGTAATATGTATCATACAGAGCCTTGTGAAATCATTCAGATTTGGCATGATAGTGTGAGAGACTGATGTAATATGTATCATACAGAGCCTGGGAAATCATTCAGATTTGGCATGACAGTGTGAGAGACTGATGTAATATGTATCATACAGAGCCTGGGGAAATCATTCAGATTTGGCATGACAGTGTGAGAGACTGATGTAATATGTATCATACAGAGCCTTGGGAAATCATTCAGATTTGGCATGACAGTGTGAGAGACTGATGTAATATGTATCATACAGAGCCTGGGGAAATCATTCAGTTTTGGGGGTTTTGATAAGTGCAGGAGACAAGCTTTCATGGCTCTTTTGCCTTGTGTTTTCTGGTATTAAAGAGTTAAACAATTGAGAAAAGAAAAGAAAATGTTCAAACACTTATTTGTTGACACTGCTGTTGTCTGGCAGAGAAACAATCTGTAAACTAGACCTCATCTTTGAAGCTTACTTTTTTAAGATGGTTTATTTGGCAGTTTAATGGATAAGCAAATGAAAATGATATTTTGATACTTGGAAATTCCACTGACAGATACTTGGTTGTTCAGTGTAAGGGCTAGTCAAAATCTTTGATGTACCTGATATGCCTGGAAAATATATGGATTTCAGGAACTGTCACCTTTCATGACATATGTAGTGCTAATGCATACATACCAGAATCATAGTGTGAAGACTTAAAATTGCTAGACATATATATATTGTGAATATTTGGAATATACAAGATATTTCATCGTAGGCCTCATCTAATTTCAAAGAATTACTTAATAGTGATGAAGCTCTTGTAGTTTAGATAACTGTTGCTATTATATGGTTCCTATTAACAATATATTTTTTATATAATCTAAATTAAAATGTCTTGCAGTTTCTGGTTCACCATATTAACAATTTGTTTTAATTACAAGTAGCAAAACAATTATATGCAAAATTTGTGCTAATCTCCAAGTCATAAACTGGGATCCTTTCTACAGTCCTATGTAAGTGTAATAATGATGCTCCTAATCTCAACTTGGAGAAGATTCCATTTCAAACAGATACATAAAAGGGTAGTTCCTGATCTCAAATGAAAGAAGATTCCATTTCAAACAGATATATAAAAGGGTAGTTCCTAATCTCAAATGGGAGAAGATTCCATTTCAAACAGATACATAAAAGGGTAGTTCCTGATCTCAAATGAAAGAAGATTCCATTTCAAACAGATATATAATAGGGTAGTTCCTAATCTCAAATGGGTGAAGATTCCATTTCAAACAGATACATAAAGGGTAGTTCCTAATCTCAAATGGGAGAAGATTCCATTTCAAACAGATACATAAAAGAGTAGCTCCTGATCTCAAATGGGAGAAGATTCCATTTCAAACATATACATAAAAGGGTAGTTCCTGATCTCAAATGGGAGAAGATTCCATTTCAAACAGATACAAAAAAGGGTAGTTCCTGATCTCAAAGGGGAGAAGATTCCATTTCATAACATACTTTGGTAAAATAGAAGTTTAATACAAGTTTTTCCTGGCATATATGTTTATTATTTACCTGCTGGACATATTTGCAATTCCCATTAATTTTGCTAAATAGAAAATGCATCTTATTAAATGAGATCACCTTTTCCTTGTCTGGTCTTGATCTTGATTCAATTATTTTGCCATGAATATTTTTATCAGTACAAATTAATATATTCCATCCTGCAAGTTTAATCAGATGTTTGATTTTAAATGAGCTTGTTAGTCTTTGTAGATTAATACTTACAGGAATGTAAAAAGGAGTTTAGTAAACCATTAAGAACTACTGATATGTGTCTTCAGGTTTCTCCTTTGTATACATATTACTGTTAGGAAAAATGAAAATTTGTCTTTCCTGTCTATAATATATATATATATATATATATATATATATATATATATATATATATATATATATATATATATAAAGGTCAATAACCCTTGCCTATTACATCCACTTGCTGCATATAGGTGGCACTACTTTTAAGTTTTTGCTGTTAAATTTACAGTCATCAGTCTGTTTGCCTCCCAAAACCAAGTGTATATTTTTTGTGGTCTTTTCATTCCATCCATTTTCGATGAATTAAAGATTATTCTACAGATGGCATAAATTATGTTTTGAATTTTGATCATAATTATGTGAACTTTTTCACTTATGCAGACATAGTTTCCACATTCTATGATCACATGGCTCAACAAGTTTACAATGTATTAGAACTTGTTGAAGTTCATGTTTGTGCACACTATTTATCACCCTTGTATAGCAGGTGTCTGATGCTTTTTGCATAGTTAACTGTACTTTTCTTTCCTTCTCTTTCATTTCATTTCATATTCAACTATGACAAATAAGTATGCTAAATGCAATAATGGAAGCCAGTGGGAAATCTCATGACACATCTTGCATGTACAAAGTGTACATTGTCAGTTATGTGGAGCATGTGCGCCAGTTGGTTGAAGAACAAATGGTTGACATTTCTGATGAAAACTGCAATGAGTGATATGGGAAATAAAAGGACAGAGAATCCCTATGTACATACCAATCAAATGACCAAGAGGACATTTTTGGGACAGCCTTGTTAAGAACACTGTTACATATGGAGAATTTTGATGCTTTGGGGGAGTTTCCACCCAAATCTAGGCAGCCCAGGTGGCATAAGTACCACCCCCACCCACATGTCTGGGCATGGCTATTAAACCTGTACATCCAGTTGTATGTGGTCTATTATTGATTTGAATGAGCCATGTCATCTCACGGCTTGTGACCATATCCAGCCATTGGTTCTTGATCCATTCCTTTTGGCTGCACCTTGTTTTTGTTGCTGTTTTCAATACCAGCCATACCATCCAGCCTTCTGGATCCATACTGTTCTTTGACCATATCGCTTCAATTAAATATTGTCCTGTGCCTCAGCTGTGGAACAAGAACATTACTGGGGATCGTATTAATAGATTGGTCCATCTGCCTAACATTATCGTTACTACAGTTGTACAGCTGTCTACACCACCATGCATAAGCCTTACAATGCTGGCTGTTTTTGTTTTCAGCAAGCTGTAAATACATTCGGCAGTTACAGCTAGCCATTTACTTTTGGTATACTCTGTACAGTGACAGTATCAGAGAGGATTGCCATGCTTCTTCTATGCTGCCATCCATCCATCCATCTGCCAGGACAACCCACACACTGAATGCAGGGAGTTAATGCTCACATCCCACCATAGAGATATCATCATTGACCTTAATTGATTGCATGGGTTGACACATTAGTAATGAAGCTCTGTCTGTTTGGACAATGTTCCTATTGTATAATTGTTTATATTCTGAGAGTCAACTTCAATGTTGCCATCTTGTTAGTATAAGACCCATTCCTGTGCCTTCATCATAGATCTCCCAGTGTTATACAAGAACTATGCTGCAGTCAGTCTGACTTTGCCCACTTCTTAATAGTGGATGAAGACATTCTGCACACAACTTTAAAGCTTGTTCGTTTGACTTCATTATTGAACATCTCTGACAGTTATTCAGTATTGCAGAAAAGTCTGGTGATACACATCTGAATTTACCTAGTAAATCTCCTTTTTGGTGGCAAAATCAAAAACTTGATGAGGTAGGTTGCCTAAAAACTGCCTCTCCATCTCTGTGAAGCAACCATCATCTCAGATTAATCCACGATGACTGGAGACAAGGAGATACAGGATTGTTTGCAGCTCAAGCAGCTGCAGTCCCGATCCTATGCATGAAAACAGTCTGCTAATCAGTTTCAGAAGCAGTCATATCATCAGGATAGGAAAGAAAGATTCTCTCCCTTTATCCCTCCACTCATTCACAATTGACTTATGTCCCTGACTGCCCACTGACAAGTATCAGGTAGGTGCCAGACTTTTTGTTTCTTTTTAAAACAGTGTTGGATTGGTCTCTTTTGCCAAGTGAGTGGACAATCATAACTGTCTCAAAGGAGCTTCAGTTCTCATTTTGCCAATCCTCTATCTTTTCATCCTCTTCATTCCTGATTGAAGTACAGTCAAACTCGGTAAAGTACACACTTTTGTAGGAAGATATCAGGATGCTCATCAAGAAGCATGCAGTGGATTGTTTAGAATACACAATCTCTGGATTCTTCCTTTTTTTGGAATAAACAATCTCTGGATTCTTCTTTGTTTGGAATACACAATCTCTGGATTCTTCCTTTTTTTGGAATAAACAATCTCTGGATTCTTCTTTGTTTGGAATACACAATCTCTGGATTCTTCCTTTTTTTGGAATAAACAATCTCTGGATTCTTCTTTGTTTGGAATACACAATCTCTGGATTCTTCCTTTTTTTGGAATAAACAATCTCTGGATTCTTCTTTGTTTGGAATACACAATCTCTGGATTCTTCCTTGTTTGGAATACACAATCTCTGGATTCTTCCTCAAAGCTTTTTCAGGTTAGGAAAGTCAATGGCATTAAATATGGGGATGGGAAGATTAGTTTGCCTCTCCATCCATCTGAACAAATGTGTTCCTTTTCATCCATCCTTAGAGAAATCCCTACAGAAATCCTTGGGCTATTATGATATTACTCCCCTATATCCCTTTTCCATAGGACTTAATTTATTTCCACTGTAGTGTATTTAGATAATGTCCTCAACAAACAGTTCCCAACAGTTTACATACTAAGGTAATTGTTATTAGTCTTTTTTCAAAGATTATACAGAAGTTAGAGGCCTGGAATGCAAAATTGTTTAGATTACTCTTTCTGCTGGAACAAATACTAGATCAGCAATCTTCAATCATGAGATAGATGATCCTGGCCAGCTGAATCTACTCAATAAGCTAGGGACCCACGTGTTCCATCCCTGCCTTGACTGTCTTCTTTTTCATGCTTAGCTCTTATCTGGAGTCCCTTACAGCAGTACAATTCAACTCTTCAAGCTAGATTACCCTCCACTTACCATCTGTCTTTTTTCCATTTTCACTTGTTCAGGCACTAAATCACTAACATTGTTTTCCTACATGGAATCATTCTTGCTTAAGTTCCTTTCATACAAAACCTGTTTTCTGATAGTGTTGGCTTTGGCATGTAGAGTCAATGCCATCTCTGTTGATCCTTCAGTTTTGATCAGACGGCTTGACTGTCCTTATGGTGCAACCCAACATTGTTGCCAGGAATTGGTTGAAGTTAGTGGGTGATCAAACAGTCATTATAATAGCTCACTACTGTATTAACATTACCCAAGATGCCTTCAAACAGGACTGAATAAAAATTGCTCAGACTTTATCTAGAGCAGACTGAGCAAGTGTGTGGAGCTGAAAGACACCACTTTGTCAAAACTTGGAAAGAGGACACAACCCATCAAGCCCTTTCATTGTGGTTGAAGTGGGTAACAACATACTCTGGTTCATCACTAGAACAGAATCATCTCATGAAAATCTCACCTTATGAGATAAGAGCAATCTCAGGGAGCCTTGCCTTGACAGTTATATCTCTATTAAAGATATTGTCGAGGCATCAATTAACATGCAGAGTCAACCTTCTCAAGTATTATTGACTCAAGAGTGACAAACCCGGGATATAGTAGACTCAGATGCTCAAATGGCCATCAGACCCAATTGAAATCAGCACAACCTCTAGACAACTACCCAGTGCATCTTTAACTG
Organism: Potamilus streckersoni; assembly: GCA_016746295.1. Classification (NCBI taxonomy): domain Eukaryota; kingdom Metazoa; phylum Mollusca; class Bivalvia; order Unionida; family Unionidae; genus Potamilus; species Potamilus streckersoni. Next base: position 521,367 of record JAEAOA010002230.1, on the reverse strand, counting down.
GATTTGCCCAGACATTTTATGTGGTAAGAAGATTGTGTTATTTCTTCTTTCCAGATCTAAACCACATCACCAGTTGTGCTGCTCTTAACCTGTACAAGGTGAATCCAATATTCTCCAGAGATTCTCCCCTCTGGCTATCTAGAGTATAGGTTGGATGCTCAACATTCCCTCCACTTATTACTTATTTTCCAAATGTTAATGTTATTGGAGAACATTTTCAAAGGAGAAAGCAAATTGTTTAGTAAATTATTTCTCTCTTACAATACTTATCCAATCACATTACTTTAATACACTCCAATCCACAATGTGAGCATTCCATTACACTATGTTCTACTCAGCTTAAAACTTTGAACCTAGCACTGCCTGTCAGCTGCAGGAGGAGATAATAGGAAAGATTTCTTGCCCTTTGTCTAAATTTATAGACAGAAAGATTATTTTTTTGTCTTTGGGAGGACTTGGTTCAGAAGGTAGTAGTGCTTATATTCTCAACATTAATGTAATTAGTTAACTTTCTTGGAGAAACATACTTTATTACAAAATTTGCTTTCTTCTCCAGTCTTTTATATACTTTTTATTTTGCCTGTTTATTTAAATGTGCATGGAACCAAGAGCAGGCATTTTCTGAAATATAGGCCAGTGTGCTCTGTCTTCTCAGAGAGTTTTTAACCGCTCTAGTGACCTAGTGGTTAGAGCATCTGTCTTGGATGCGGGAGGTGGCAGGTTCAAACCCTGGCTGAGTCATACCAAAGAGTTACAAAAATGGTACTAACAGCTGCCTCGCTTGGAACTCAGCATTAAGAGGTTAGTGTTATGAATGGTTGGCTTGGTGTCAGTATAGTGTGACTAGATGGGACATCATGCCACATGGGACATCATGCCAATGATGTTTATATATCTCTGAATATGATTTTATAGTGCTAGACATCACTATAAACTGTCACACTGCAAACATTGTAATGATATGACTGAAAAATTGTCAAAGCTATAATTAAAAATCTAAATCACACACATTCATACACACACAGAGTTCATACAAAAATGATAGAAAAGTTTGAATTGCATCAATGGTTGACAACCTCAGATTTGAAGTGCCCTCCCTAGATTCCAGGTATATCAAACTGGAACAGTCCTTAACAAAAATCCCTCAGTTTTTTGTCTTCCTCTTTTTCAGAAATCTGGAGAGCAAGTGATATCCCAAGTGGAGATTTGTATTAATAAAACATTTCAGCCAATCTCCTGTGAGAAAACTATGCAAGAAGATGCCAAGGTCCTGCGTTTCAGTCGACATGGTTTTCTGCAATATCGTGCTCAAGACACAAACAAACAGCACATAACAGCTGCGTCGAATTGCCCAAAGACAAAGAAAATTTACTATCCATCTATCGGAAACAATTGAATAGCTTCATAATAAATGGAATTACATTAATTAGTTATAGAATAAATCACTTTCATCAAAATGTACCCTTATTTTTAGCTCTACTGGGCATTGAAAAATCTTGTTATTGCCACTCATACTGATTAGATGGTCAAATCAGCATGGGGTTTTCATCAAGACTTCTTATGATATCAATTTGTTACTGAATGAAAATGGTGCAATATGCGATTAAATATTGCCACAATGGCAGCTGTCTTTGGTGCTTTCACTGTAAGACATCTCATGTTGTCTAGTTCATTCTCAGTGAAAATAATGCTTACCTACCATCTGATATAATTATCATGGTGGCCACTTTGCTGTCACTACTTCACCTGAATGGATGGTCACACAAATATTGGGTTTTCACCAGAAGATACCCTTTCTTGACATGGGCTTTCTTCAGAAGACTTATGATATTTAGTTGTTCCTAAATGAAAATGATGACATTTTTACATCCATTATGGCCACCACCATCTTGACAATTTTATTATCACTACTATGTGTAGTTGGTCCTATAATCAAAATGGAACTGATCTGACATCCAATATTGCCACTGTGGCAGGCATTATAAAAACATTGTTATTGCTACTCCAACTAAACAGAAATCCATATCAGTGTGGGATTTCACTAGAAAAATTATAATGGTGTCAGATTAGGTCTGAATGAAAATGATGTCAATGTAAAATCTAATTTGACCACCATGTTGGCCATCCATAAAATCTTGTTATTACTAGACCAAGTCTACTCAAATGAATTGTCTTATCATTATATGGTTTTCATCTAAGATTTATTATATTGAGCTGGTCCTTACTATATTTAGTGGGTCCTAAATAAAAATGGCAACAGTCTTACTTCCAGCAAGACCACCACAACAAGTCTTAAAATTCTTGATATAATTACTCTATCTGAATGTATGCTTATATCTCTTGTGGGTCCGAAGTAAAAATGGTAGTTTTTATTTCCATTATGGCCACCTGTGGCCATCTTAAAAATCTCAAGTTGTTTCAATATTCAGCATATGAGCCACTGCAGTATTTAGATATGTTACAATTCTTGGCTGTCAACAAGAATAAATTGTCATATCTTTGATTCCTGGAAATTAATATCAGTCTCATCAAGGGACTCTGTTTTAAGAACTGCATTGTTTACCAGTATCTAAATATAGTTGTAGTTCTATTCATGTAAGTTTAAATTGTCGGCAGTGTATGTAGTCCTGGTAATGGTGTTATTACAGTAACATGTTGCTATATGGACTCCATTTTTCTGACCTATGTTATGTTCTGTGAAGAACTATCTGGATACAATCAGTGACTTGTAGGAAAGGATAATGGCTGTTGGCTCTTTTTGCAGAACATGGTCTGTTTAACATCGATTTGTTATTATAAGAAAAAACAGCATAAATAGTTTTTTAAACTTGTCATTATTTATATAGCTTTTGTGAAGATTTACCTAGTACTTAAACTTCAGGGTTTAAACATCAAAAGGACACCAATACAAAATACAGTTGACCCGTATTGGGTGGCTAACTTTATCTCAGGAAAGTCTTGTTGAATGTTTTTTTATAAATACATTTTTCCAAAAGTAAATGCATATTAGATTGGGTTTCAGCTCTTTTTTTTTCCTACGTGAAAGATTTATACTGTAAATGATTTTAAATTTATGGGTATCCAAGTTTGTTGTTAAGATTTGTGGTTCCTAATTTTGTGAATTAGTCATTTAGAAATACAAAAATGAGCAATGATGTTTATATATCTCTGTATATGATTATGCCAAAAATAAGCTCCATGCATTTTTAAGCCTTCTCCCTACTGTAATAATAAAGCTATCCATTGCTAGCACCTAGCATAAATGCAGAGATCTTCCTAAAATATCATGAGGACTTTTTGATGCAACCATGTCACAGGGAGAAGCTGCCTTCCCAGTTAAAGGAAACATTGTTTTTGCAAGGCACATGTATGGATGATTTAGCTCTCAACAGGTTTGACACTGAGGAAATCAAATCATGCTTTCATAGGTAATATTCAGACCAGGTGATTGGTAAGTTAAATTAATGGGAGATCAGAGGAAATGTACTCTCAGATGATTTTGATCAACCTCAATATGTCCACTATTAAGCCAGTTCGTGTCATTCTTGACAATGTGCCACTTTGGAGAAATAGGCGTCAAGTTGAGGAGTCTGATCTTTTGATGTTAACAGAAAATGGTTCCACATGAAAGCTAATTAATTCACAGCTACACCATAATTGTGTAATATTGACAACAATATGATTTGGGGACTTGAGTAAATAGCCAAAGAAATAGAATGGCACATCAATTTATTAGATATATAGCTTGCTTGTACTATTTCTAAGACATTGTTGCATATCAAATATTATGTAGTTTCTTTTCTTTTTTCATATGGTCACATTTTATTTAGATCTCACAACATGATGGTGCAGTCTGCTTATAATTGCAGTAAATGACTACCTCATGGAAGTACTTAGATCAAGTATAGTTCAGCCTTCCATCAAAACTACATTCCCATCTTAAACAGTCAAATCTTATATCCAGCAAGGGTCTGGCCTCTCAGAAGTCCTTTTTCGTCAAACCTATCACACATTTATTTATGCACTTTCCTTCAACAGCCAATTTAAATATAATATCCAGAAAGTGTCTGGCATTCCCACTAGTCCTTTTTCAAAAATTTATCTCACCCATTTTAAACAACCATCTTCTTTCAAAAGTCAAATCCTACTGGTGATTGATAAATAAAGTCTGATATTAACAGCTCAGGTTAAACATTATTTGTAATGACCAAAACTATTTCAGAAAGAAAGTTCATCCCCTAAAATTACATGATACAGTACATATTTAATTCTGTATTCAGTAGAGATAACATATTACTTGCATATTCAATAAAGATACCATATTACTTGCATGTACAAATAGCACAACAGCAAACAGCAAGAAATCAGAACTGCCATCACATAATGTGCCAGCCTATCAGTGTCTATACAGTTTGTTAGGAGTAATCAGTAGAACAAAATGGACTCCGATGTGCAGGCACATCATGTTACAGCAGATCAGGACTCAAGTGAGTAGGGACTTTTTTTGCAGTTGGACTCAACTTAGAAGCCAGTATATGCTGTAATAAAGTTAGGAAGTCTCAGAATGTCACAATTTTAACTTCATTCTTATTAAAGTTACAGAAGGTAAAGTAAAGCTTTTGGTTAAGCTGGAGTTTCTTGTTCAGAGAGTTTAGAGACACAGGGCCAGGTGTCCTGTAGGTTAGAGGACCCAAGCAGAATACAGTATTCACCCCTCTCTTTTTCAACAAGCAGTGCAAATTGAAAGAGCAATATTCTGGCAGAATGCATGTATATATGAACCTTCACAAGGAAACAAATAAAGGGGCATAACAAAATCATTGGAGTGTGATGGCAATATGTGCAGCTGATGTATTTCTGTAATTCATCAAAAGCTATGGGACTCCGTTGCAATCACAACATTTGTCATATATGTAATACACTTTAAACCTTTCTTATCAGACCAATTTGTTTGACAGACTGCATTCTCAGTGTACTGATTCACCAGTTAGTAGTTTTGTCATGAGACCATCTGCCTTGAGAAAAACGTTTTTTGGGGCAGAAAAGGGCAAGATGGGTTTGACTGTTGTACATATATTAAAACCATACAAGGGTCGTAAATTTAGAAAAACTTACCTGGGTGGTAACAGACTTTTGTACAAAGCCATGAAACTAGGTGTTTCATGTTTTTTATCTGAGAAATATTGGTTATCCAAGATCAAATATACTCCGCTGTGTTAGTAATATGCAAGATAAATATAATTTATGCAACATAAACCTGCATTTTTTGTGCACATTTGTTGTTGCTTATTGTTATTGAAAGCCAGTGGCTGTCTTTAATTTTAGTTATGCCATGCCTGTGGGAATTCTTATTGTCATCATTGTTACTTTACTTTCGTGGTCAGTAGTTTTCCACAACACTGTTTTCTCCCACTCCATAACTATATGCTGCTTGAAATAAATGGATGAAACTTAGATTGTGCATTGCATACACTTGTCCTCCAATCCTCAAAGTTAAGGTCACAGATAAAATTGTTAAAGTTCATTTTGGTTTCTGCATAATAATGCGAAAGCTGGAAGAAGTTTTGCTATAATCATGGTTGATGGCACATCACATGCGAGTCAGTGTGATATCTTCAAAGCTATGGTCATTAATTAAATTTGTCATCCTCTGTGTTGTTCCTGTAATACCTAGCAAGGCAGAGCCATGAAACTTTACTGTTTCCATCCATCTCATCAGTCCCAAACTTTGTTTTTACCCAGTAACTTTCAATTGCCATGCATATAGACTAAAAACTGTACCCCTATATATGGAATCAAATTTTGTTATTGCTTCACATTGGTAGGAATATTCTTGTCATGTAGACATATTTCTGGTTGCTCTTTAGTGAGTAAAATTACTTCTACTTTATTAAAATTGCCAATTCATTGCAGAATATTTTGAATAAAAAGTATAATCTTTTCCAGGAAGAATTAGCAAATTAAACAGGCAATCCAAGATACAACACAGAAGAAGTGGGTTTAAGTTTACTTTTATTGTAATTCTCATCTTTATATGTAAGATAGTAAATCAATTTACTGATACAATAAAATATATTTAATATAGACATGGATATTCTAAATTTTCAGTAAGTGCAAAGTGAAATCTTTTAACAATACATGTACATTCCTTGTTAAGATATAATAAAGTATGGATACAACAAAGAAATTTTGTAAATTGTTAAGAGATTTTGCTTTAAAAGTATTTTCAAGTTATGCCTATGTCTAAACTGTAAACAGAATTTATGCACTGAGGTACTGTAATACATTTTTGGGATGGTGTATTTTTTCTACTGTATATTTTATTTAAAATACATATCTTACCCATTACTTTCTTCCATTAATTAGTTTTTTTTTTAACTTTTTTCCAGTGAAATGATGCAATTATACACATGCAGATATTTACATTGCACAGATTACTAAGGTAACTATTTTTGTACATGATTATATAATTTTCTTGAAGAAAAGTGTTTTTTCTTGCTAGTTTGTATTATGGATGATATCTATCTTTGTGCTTGGGTATCTTGATGTATACATGGCTGGATGTTCCAATAGCAACAAAAGATTGTATATCTTAGCAGCATTCATTCGTTTTGATAATGTGAAAATTGTACATTTATTTCCATTTCTTCTCAGCTTTAAACAGCGTGACATTGGTTTTAATTCCAGGGACAAAAATAGCATCATCAAAATAAAGAATCTGTTCAAATGTTTAAAATTGTTTATCTTCTGCATCAGTGAAGTTCTTTTGAAACATATATGGTATCCAAGGAAAGCAGTGTTTTAAAAATATATGCCTGATTTTATATAAAATATATGCCAAGAGTTTATATAAAAACAATACAAAATTCAAAGTTGCATATATGCGTAACAAGTCCATGTTTAATGTGCCTTTTCCAAATCACATTTATGTTTTACTAGAACTGCCCTAAGTTGCATTAATATTATACCAAAACTTCAGATGAATACAGCATGTCTAATATTTGTACCTGATGTTCTGTGGTTTCTTGTCCTGTTTGTACAAGCAGCCATGTTATAACTAGGCCATTCATAACTGTTCCATGTACCCTTTTCCATTAATGAGTATCACCTGTTGATTTTTATCTCATAAAAATTGTAATAAAGTATATGTTCAGAATTTTTTTTAGTAGTTTTCTTTTCTTACACATCTTCCATGTAATACATAGGAATATATTTATCACAGACAACTGATGCACATTAATCAATTGTTGTGACTCAGATCACACACACACACACACACACACACACACATATATATATATATATATATATATATATATATATATATATATATATATATATATATATATATATATATATATATATATATAAATGATGTGATACTCTGTTCTGCTGACTATAAGTGACTGGTGAGTGAAAGTTAAGAGGATGTGTATTTGAACCCCAACAAGCAACACATTCTCCATGTCAACTCTGAACTATGTTACTGTACTGAGTTGTTCATGTTGTCCAGCTGTGGTGGCTCAGTGGTTGGCATCTATGACTGCTTCTCAAAATCCAAACATAGCATTGTCCCATATGCTTCTGACATACATAATTATTTTTTGCTGAATCTTCTATCACATAATATTGAGACAAATTATTTCTATGAAAGGTATATTTTCCTTAATTTATCTGCCAATTAATAAAAATAAACACTAGACAATCTACTCAATAAGTGCTTCCATGTCACAGTCATTATTGCCACATGAGAGGTTTATTTAGTTTTAAACTAATTTTATGAAGCAAATAAAATGCAAATACCACCGCAAACAATGAGGCTCTTTTCTTTTTCTAATACAAATTATTATTATTATTATATATATATATATATATATATATATATATATATATATATATATATATATAAGTTCAAGTTTGGAAACAAATGTTGGTATGTTTTCATCATCAAAAGATAATTTGTGGAAATTGGACAAAGATAACTTGTTCTGGAAGGGAGTTATGGTCAGTCAGCTATTAAAACATGTGCCTGTAGATGTGTAAGTGTCTGATTGTGAGCACAATTGATATTGACTCTAGCTGTAAGATATATACATTTTGTTATATATATATCTACATTTTTTTTTTAAATTTCATTTATGTGTAAGTATAAAATCTTGTTGATTGAAAAAATCAATTATTCCAACAATAATATCTGGAAGCAGATATCAGTCTTATTATTGTGTCCAGTAATTCATTTAGGCTGGAATTTATTTATTCAAATTATAAAATCCAAAGTAATAATCACAGATAATATTCTTGGAAACAGAGAATTGGATATATAGTGAAATTTAAATAAGGATATATTCTTGAACATTATTATTGTGACTCAATAAAAGACTTGGCACCTGATTAATATTCACGCCATCACAGACACATCAACACTTTCCACAGTAGATTAAATTTGGAATACCATTCTAGTTACTTCAGAATTTTTTTTCTTTTTTAGTACTTGTGGTTTAAATGTTAGATTATTTGGGATTTAATTTATAATATCGCAAGTTCTCTTTTTACATTTTCACTTTGTTTTCTAGGGAAATAAATTATTTGTTGAATTTTACAAAACTTGGTTTTCACTCTTTTTCTGTTACTTTAAGAGCAAAGAATCATAACTGATTTTGCCATGGGCTAAACACAACACCAGAATTACACAGGAACTAAACTGGTTAAGTCATGAGAGCGTTTCAAAAATCTAAACTACAGTCACTTGATGTTTGTTAGAACTTTAGAGTCAGTAAATAAAAACTTAACATATAATTTAAATATCAGAGTTACAAAATGAAAATGTAAGAGGAACTTGAGCATTATGAATTGAATGCAAAATAATCCATAAAAAGTTATACTCAGGTCCTAAAGAATCTACTGCTCCAAATGAATTTCAGATTCTCAAATGTACTGGTCTGCCAGTCTTGATGTATCAAAGGGACATTGTCCAGAACTCCTTTCAATAAGCTACAGTAGTCCCATAATAATATTTTACTTGAATAAGCAATCTGTAATTCCAATGAATAATCCATACAAATGTTTCATCTCAAATAATATCTAAACATTAATTATAGCTACAGACTGATGCTATAACAGGTACACAAGAAATAAGACTGATAAAATTTGTCCAGCTTCAAATACATCTCAACAAGTTTATGCAGTGAAAATGCATTTTGCTCCTCCTTGCTGTGTAACTTTTATAAATATCCCATATTATAAAAAACCCAACTGTCCTAACCCATCTAAGAGCCCACCAGCCAATGAAAAATTACTCCAAACTTCTCAAAAGGTTTTATTATTAATATTACTATCATAAAGACCATTAACAACAAATGATAGATCCCACACAATCAACACACTTAATATCTTAAAATATCATTAAATACCCATGTACAAAAATTATCTACCATTTTGATTGTAGATCAATCTTACAATTTTCATTCATGAATAAAATTTACACAAAATATAGTATTGTACTAAGAGTTACAAAATAGTGATATTTAGAACAAATTACAACTGAAAAATCACAGGTCAGTCATTTTTTATTTTCTAACAAAAACGGCAAAGTTTCAATTTTTGGGTGACTTAGTTTCCCACTTCACCTGATAACATGACTCCTGCAACTTCCTAATCTGTCAAAACTATCTTTGAATGCAAATAATTTTGATTTATGGGAAAAATACCTTGAGAACTGTATGTGCAATAAGTTATTTCATTTATATGGATTTTATAAGTTTTTAAGAAATGCAGAATGTTTTTACTAGTTACAAACCAAAAGATGTATTTATTCAAGATCTATTCACACTGTGGTAATAGTAGTTTATAACTGCTTATCCAGCATCTGATAATTTCAGTGTATGGTTCATCTTCACTTTTCACTGGATTTGCTTTTTAAAAGAAGCATTACTAAAAATATAAGTTAAATGAATTTGATGATAAACATTTCAAATTGTTTTAATAAAATAGTCTTTATTTCCTTTCTAGTTTCTCAGTTTCTTTATTTTTACTGGTCATCATGATATCATCAGAATATTCATTTCAACTAAATCCTTTATATCCTTTAGGAGCTAACAGTATTTAAGTATTTAGTCATTGAACTGTGCTGAAGTCTGATTTATCTGTATTAAAGACTCCGTTCTTTATGATTACTATATGGACCAATCAGAGGGAAACTTTACTGTTCATGTTACAAGCTATAATGTTGTTGTTGTATTTTATTGCATGCTAACCCCTGGCGAGGAAAAAGTGGAATCCAAGTGGACAAAGAGTAATTTGAGCAGAAAAAGAGTAATCCACATATAACACAATAAAATTCAATGAGCAGATGTACAAAATGATTTATTTACGTCTTTTAACATCAGTAACTGCTTCAAGTTTTCATATATAGCACTTTAAGCTTTAAAAAGCAACAGACTCTCATACTGCATTTCAAAACACTTTGTACAAGCTGAGACTATGAATATTTTGCACAAAGTAGAGCACTAAGTTCTAGGTTACTGAGCCTGGATCTAAATTCAGTTTTATTTTTGTAAATGCTCTGTAAACAATCTCTCAGTTAGCATTAGAATGGTAAAGATTTTAGTGTGTGATTTAGATTTTTAATGTAGTAGTTTTAACAATTTCTCAATCCTATCGCTACAATGTCTGCAGTGTGGCAGTTTATAGTGATGTCTAGCACTGGGGCATCATGCCACAGACATGTAGCATGATGTCCCACAAAGTCACATTATCCTGACACCAGACCAACCCGTCCCAACACTAAACCTCTTAATGCTGAGCGCCAAGCAAGGCAGATGTTAGTACCCTTTTTGCAAGTCTCTGATATGACTCGGCCGGTGTTTGAACCCACAACCTCCCGCATCTGAGGCAGACACTCTAACAACTAGGCCACCGGAGCGGTCAGAATGGTAAAGAACCAATATTCTTTTCATAACCTGACAAATAAGAGAAAATGTATATCTTCCAGGTATTGGGTCTTTAGCTGGGAAATACGGTGCCATTGCAGATCAACTCTATCCACAGGAAGTACATTGTCAGGTAGAATGACAACTTTTTACTTCAGAAGTTCCTCTAATTTATTGGTAGCCTTTTCTGCAGCAAAGTGCATCAAATGACAGGAACAACCTGATATGTACACTGGTGGAGACTTTTTTCAAAATATAGAATGAAACTCCTTTATGAATTCCAGTCATCACTGATACTTTATCAGCTGAATACAGTTCTGCCATTCTCTGTTTATTCAACGCATTATCAATCAAAACAAAACTGTTTTCTTTAGTGGAATCTATTATTAATTCTGGTAATGACAGAAGAGCTCTTTGCCCATTTTGTTGCAAATCTCCTAAACAGACTGAGAAAAACGTTCTGTCAATCACTAATCCTGTCTGTGGCAATACCAAACATCCCAATTTTCATGGAATCTTTAATTTTAAGTGATTTAGTATCTCCTAAATAAATAACAATATTAGATTTTCTTGCACATCCATATTTTTGGCAATTTGGAATCGGGAAACATCTGTTTGAACAAATGAACAAAGTAGTCTTCTACCACTAAGGATAGTACATGTTTTATTAAGAACTTGTCCACAATTGAGTTCTGCTGTAAAAAAAGAAGTTACCTTAGTACTGTAGTTAGTAAAAAACAGCTACATGTAATTCAAGGTTTCTTTGTTTTACCACCAAGACCAATATTAAAATACTATCCACACAGCCTGCAATGGGCATAAAGCTGCATCAGAATGTATTATGTAATTCATGTATTCATCTTCGAATTTATTTTAGTCTTTTTCTAATCCATATGTGAAATTTGAAGAAAAAAAAACATTTTAGCTTCCAAAACATGTATTGACTAGAATAAGTAATACTTTACTTTTAGTGCCTAATACCAACAGACTGATTATGTACCAGATAAGAAATAGAATAAAGAATCTGAGAGCAAAGATTAAAAATTAGCAAACAAGTCTCTTCTCTCCGAAGTCATGCAGCTGCTATAAACAGGAACTAAAATCAAAAGTTTGAAATTAGAATCCAGCATGTTTATTGATAATAGGGCAGCTGCTATAAATAGAACATAACACTTTTAGGGAAGTGCATGCCAGTCTACAGACATGTGTACTCTTTATCTCATAGTTAGGCAGAAGCCATCTTTTCTATAATATGGTCTGTAGAATTATTGGGATGTTAATAAAAATGAGAAAACAAATTTATTAATTTGTTTGGAGCTGGATATAGCGAAAACACATAATCTGGAAATGTTTATGCATAAAGCGTAATTTAGTGAAAAAAAAGCTTAATGATTACGCAAAAAGCATTTTTGGGTGGCATGTGTGTAGTATGCTATGTGACAGCAGATCAGGGTATATATATACTTTTCAGAGTTAAGTGTAAATGACACAAGTAAATATGATAATATTCAACATAATCTTGATGTAGTTTCTGGCTAGTATTTACCAAATTCATATAGGTTTTATCCAAAATGCAAACAGCACAAACCCTGATCTGCCATCTCATAATGTGCCAGCAGATCTGGGTATATTCATTTCATTAGGACTGATCAGAAGAAAAAAAAAAACATTTGCTACTACAAAATACCAGGCATATCAGGGTATAGACTGCTTGCAGCTTGATGCAGCTTGTAAACAAGTATATATCATATCTGAAAAGTATATACTATTATGAATTTATGGTCTTTACCTAATCAACAAAAAGAGCAAAAACCAACATGTTTTGTAAAATTCAACAAAAACTTTCACAAGCATAAAAAGTTAAAATTTAAAAAGAACAGTTTTGCCCAATAGTCCAATAAGCATTATCACTTGTCTAAATGTATGAAGTTCCAATTGAATTGCAGTAGTGTTATAAATAATCTCCAATACTTAAATATGCTAATGTGCTTGAATATATTAATGTGCTAATGCCTCAATATGTGGCAATGTGTTAAGAGTCTTTTAATGTATCACATTCATATAATCTCAAATGTTCTTGCCTGAATTCACTCTAATTCCAAATTAATGTTTTAGTCCAAGAATATTATTGAGCAGTCTGTAATTCCAGTGAGAAATAATCTGAATAAATAAATCAAAACAAATTAAAAACTGAACATAACAATAAGAATGATTCCGCTTCAGATATTAAATCAAGAACAAGTACTTTTTCAAGTAAACAACATTGACATAAGAAGCTAAGACACAATAATAGAGCCATCATGTAGGTCAGTATCCCCTCTATCACATTCAAACTTAACAAGTTTATGAACTTCCAAGTAGAAAACTTACATCCTAGACTCAGATTGAAACCAACTATTTAATCTAGAATCATAGAGAATTATTAGCTATGTATTATACTGTTTGCAAAATAAATGTTGTTGGTCAGGTACACTGTACTTTATTTTGGACAAAGGTCCAGTACAAAAGATAGATATTGTTGTGACCCTGTAATTAAATTACATGTGCTAAACTCTAAAGTTTTCTATTTTATTTTTATTTCATTTTATATCATTAAACTTAATTATTGTTATGACTATAATTATGTTCACGAGGTCTAATATTTTGTTGGAAACATCATGTTTATTTAAAACATAAATATAACTCGCATCAGCACGATTTTGAATGATGGTTTTGTCATTAAGTAAACTATGGTTTCACCAAATTTTTCAAGAGAATTTTTTAGTCCATTCTATCTTGCTCATTTTACTGAATTTTCTTCAGTTAAGATTTTATGGCCCTCACAAGGTAAAGAAAGTGAACAAGTTAAATTATAATATTAGTACTAAAGTCTAGAAAATTAATGGAGTACTATTATTTTAAAATAGCCAGGTAAATCATGCAATTATGTTAGTTGTACCTGTCCTACAAGCTGAGGATTTGAATGAAGGAATTTAGTTGGATTCTATTGATCTTGGAACAAGCAGTCTTTGGAATTTGGAAGTTATAGAAAATCTAGACCAAAAAAAACATTCTCATTTACAAAATCAAGAAAAAGTTAACTTTAAACAATTATTGTATGATCATAAGCACTTGTTTCCAGACGAGATTCAAACCCCATGAAACAACACCCATATAGGATGAATCCTTTTAAACAGGAATACATGAAAAACTAGATTCAGTATTTACTGGAGAATGATTTTATAGAGTCCAGTATGAGTGATTGGAGTTCACCGTGCATTCTTGTTCCGAAACCGGATAAAAACTTTCTGAATGTGTACAGATTATAGGATGGTGAACAGTGTTACAATAAAAGACATATCCACTGCCAAGAATCGATGACTGTATCAACAAAATTGGAAATGCCATGCATGTCCCTATATTCGACCTTCTGAAGGGTTTTTGGCAAACTCCATTAACGAAAAGAGCAAATTAAATTTCAGCATTTGTGACTTCAGATAAACTCTACCAGTATAAAGTAATGCCATTTTGGATGAATGGCTTTCAAGTACTTTTCAACACCTTATGAATATTACTTCTGGCCTAGACAATTGTGATGCCTATATTAATGATGTCATCATCTATAACAACACCTGGAAAGAACATCTAGCCACGATTCGAAAGTTCAACAGACTCACGGATACAAATTTGACTATTAAGTTATCTGAAAGTGAGTTCTGCCATGTGTGTTATATTTCTAGGACATATTGTGGGACATGGTCAGATTAAACCTATAGATGCTAATGTCAAGGCTATTTCTGAATTTCCTGTGCCTGTCAGTAGAGAAAAGGTGATGCAACTTTTGGGTATGGCTGATATTGTTTATCCTCTGACAAACATGGTTGAGAAAGAAAAACAAGTTTCTTTGGACTGAAAAATGTGAAAAGGCTTTTGATAAATTAAAGGTCTTACTTAAAAGTGCACCTGTTTTAACAGCTCCAGATTTCAGTCAACCATTCAAACTATCTGTGGATGCAAGTGATGTTGGGGTCGGAACAGTTTTGCTTCAAGATGCCAAAAATAGTGTAGAACTCCCAGTGTGTTATTAAATAAACACCAAAGGAACTTCACCACAATCGAAAAGGAATGTTTAGCTTTAATAATGGCATTACAGCATTTTGAAGTCTATATTAGCTTCATCAGCAGAAAGAAAAATCAAAATCAAAGACTACTGAGATTGAGTTTATTTTTGCAAGAATACAATACAGGCACATTAAAGGAAAAGACAATTTAATTGCAGACACACTTTGTATATACACCTTTGCACTTTCCCATGTATTCTCATATACACCTTTGTATAATTCATGAGAGATCTTACTTAATTTTTTTACCTTGTGTATATTTTACATCAGGTTAAAAAAGAAAGCTTCATTACATAAATCTTTCTTTTTTCTTTATGGGAGGAAATATAATTATTGTTATGATGATTATTTTCGTAGGGTCTGATATTTTGTTAGAAACATGTTTATTTAAAACATAATTGTGACTTGTGTAAGCACGATTTTTTGCATGACAGTTTTGTCATATTAAGTAAACAGTTGGAAATAGCTATGTAAATGATTGGTTGTGGCCACTGACATTACTAATAATACTGACATTCTATACTGCATTGTGGCTAGATTTCAAAATCTTCATGATTTTTTTCATATGTGTACAAGGGGTAATGTATTAGATTGCTTTAAAGACTCAAGTACCTGTGAAATACGACTCCTATTTCAACATCTTAGAGTCATATCATAACATATTTCTGTACTGGAAAGAGTTCTTTGTTCATACGTATGAAGAATAGCATGTTTTGCTATTGACGATAGCTGTACATATCTACCTTTTAAAGAATAATTATTTTCTCTGGTGAACTACACAACTGGGTTTGGATAAAGACATTTGCTGAAATTATTCTTAAATTGGAACAGGACAGTACAAAATTGTGCTTCACAGTGGAAATTCTGGACACTTGTGTTATCCTTTATCTGGCATCATCATCCGCCATCTTGGAATGGGATTGATATTTTGTCAATTTATTCCTGTTTATTAACAGAAATTATGTATTTTTCACAATTTTAGGACAAATTTTTGGATCTTCTTCATAAATCGTAAGTCTTTGTTTCATATTATTAACTTTTCATTGTTTTCTAGGGAAATAAATTATTTTAAAATTTAAAAAGCCTGTTGTCTTCGCTCTTTTCTTTGTTACTTTAAACAAGCTGATATGTAACAATATACACATAACATATAATCATGCAAAAAAGCCAAGATAGAATACAAATTAAATATACATAAGAATACAAAGTTTGCTGAAAATGAATTTTATCAAAAAAAGAGTTAAACCAGGACACAACTTTTAACCTAAAGTTAATGTGCTTATTTTGTCAGTTAAAAAGCTTTCCACAGGAAAGATCACATACATAATTATACAGAAGCAAAGTACCACTGTGGGGAATAAGACTGACTCTAAACTGCTTTCACAATAGAACTGGTAACACTGAACCTTTGAGGTTCCAACCTTTAAGATCATCTAAATATCCTCTTTCGAATAACAGCTCTGATACAATGGACGTTACGATATCTTTTCATGTTGGCAAATTTCAGTGGGACTGATCTTGTGCAACGGTCTTTGATACTGACAACTGTACACTTTTCCATGCTATCAACATTGTCAAAATTGTAACCACCAAAGCATATAATGTAATTATCCACCTTGACTGGCAGGGTGCAAGCAATCGGTGTATCCAGGTCAAACAGGAATGTCCACTGGTTAGTGAAGGTATTGAAGGTTTCACAACTCTAGAATAACAGAAAATCACTTTAAAGTTTAGAAATAATGCTGAAATATCCTGCACTTGCAGATTCTACCCAGTTACTTTATTCAGCAGATAAAGTTCCCATACAATATACAGCATAAAATGTGATCTACTATGACATATTGGTTTAGTAGATAAGGACCTAGGCTGATTGCATTAAATCATAGGTAGAATGAATACCTTATAGATGATGACTCTGGTACATTATGTGACAGGAGATCTGCTTTAATGCTTCATGCAGTTCGATACAAATAAATTATTCACACTTTCCATATTCCACCCCTTCCCCGAAACTGTGCCTTGTCCCCATGGAATAGAATTAAACTAACTTTAATTTTTGTTGTTGTTGTTATAGGGTTTAATGCCATTTTTCAGCACAAGATAGGCTATACATGGCGGCCAGTATTAATGGTGGAGGAAGAACCCTGGAAAACCCCGGAAAGAACCACCGACACACGAGAAGCTACTAGCAGGCTGTTGTTGTTGTTGCATAACATGGTATAACAGTAGCTAAAATAAATAAATATTCTGATAACCTATTATAAGTAACAACAAAACCTTACTGTATTTTGTTGAACATAACCTACACTCAGGTGCAAAGAACACATACCCAAATATGGTACATGGTGAGATGGCAAATTATAGTCTACAATGCTCATAGCTGGATATCTAGATATCATTATGGGGATCCCTCTAAGCTAAGTGTTGCAAATGTTGGACAAAATGTGAAAAAATAAATCTCATTATATTTACTTACTTTCCCAAGAATGACATGCTTCATTATTGTACTTGTGGCAAGAGTTTATAAACTTAATAGAGAATAGAGTTGATATCAGGTTTTTATGTTAAAAGTAGTTGTGGTGGAGCAGATGTGACAATTGATAAATACTAACTCCTCCCAGCCAAAAAAAACTTAATCTTGTTAAGTGTAGTGTTTTGGCAATTGGAGCCAAAATAATAAATAAATTTGACTGATCACAATTAAATCTTTAGGCCAAAACCCAATCTGTTTCAAATGTTAATGAAATAAAATACATTACATTTTATACACTTAAATAAAACACAAGAAGATAGTAGAATCTGCTGTTTACCGCTCTCTCAGAAGACAAATTTCTGGTTTTAACAAAATACTGAAAAGGACACAGGATAAAACTCATACAGATATTACCTATGATGTATGTGGACATTATATCTGACATCTGAATAAAGTTCAATTAATGCACAAAAGAAATAGAAAATGATATTTTTGAAAATGTGGTACACTTAATTAAAATCTTAAAATAAAAAAGGTCAATGTGTGTGTGTGTGTGTGTGTGTGTGTGTGTGTGTGTGTGTGTGTGTGTGTGTGTGAGAGAGAGAGAGAAAGTGTGTGTGTGCATGGATTTCACTCATTATTTAAACACTGAGATTTTCATGATACAAACCTGGATTGCATGTTTGGAGTAAACTGGATCAAAACCGATTTCCAAAATGGTAACAAAAATTTGTTGATGTACATATAATGCAAGGCCCTGTCATAAGCTTACATGGTACTATTGTCCGGCGATAAAATAATGAAACATCCTACAAGTATGAGTGCAAGCATTTAATTTCAATATTCCTCAATGCTTTAGCTGTCATTGGTTGATTTGCCTGAAGAAAAAATCTATGGATCTGGTGTCAGTGACTTCGCTCACACTGTCCAACTGAAGTAAAATTTGTTTAACTCATTAAAACCTAGATCCGTGTTTACGGGGCAGCAGGTGGTAGCCTACTTCTGAGCTTTATAGTGTTAAGGTCAAGTGCAACACAATAAACTAGGTGGTATTATTGAAAGGTAGACAGATGTAGCTTTACGATGATACCAAATAATATGGATATTCTATTTGCACTACAAAATACAGAGGGAAAAAAAGTCACTTTTTGGACCTGAGTTTTTTCCAGCCGAAATTCGCCTGAAGTCATGATCTGGTTTTGTGTACGGATTTTAGACTTTGTGGCCTCAGATCTAAGAAAGACAAGTTTGAATTGTACACACACATGTGAACCTTTGCAAAATGTAGGATAAGATGGGCATTTAGAATGAAGAGCGGTCTCAACAAGAAAATGATTGGTCCGTTAAGCAAAAAAAAAAGAAAAAAAAAAATAGTCTAGTTTTTACCCTTCTGCTCATGCTCAGGTGAAAGACCCAATGAAAATTGACGTTTCTAACACAAATAGGCAATAAGTTAACTGAAAATGTCTTACAAGTTGATGTATTATAATGTATTCAGAAATATCTCTCAAAATTGATTTCCTACTCGCATTTCAGGCGAAAACGATGAAAACCTCCAGGGGTTAATGTATTAAATTTTTTATCTTGAAAACAAAGTACATTCAGTTGTATTCTCTGGCACATCATACTGGATAAGCAAAAGAAGAAAAACAAACACAAATACTAAAACAGTAATGAACAGGAGCAGAGCCAAGTGCATTTTTTTATAAACTGATGAGGTAATCAAGTTGGAATTTTTTAGAAAAATTTTAAACTGAATCTCCAACCCGCATGACCTAACCTTTACTTCATTAATTCTATCAGGATTGAGTTCCCGTCTGTAGCCTCCCAGCACATAAATCTGGTTGTCTAGTGCTTCCATCACATGGCATGACCGCTTATCAAGAAGAGGAGCCTTCAATACCCATCTGTTGCCCTCATCACCACTCTCAAGGCAGAACATAACATTAACAGTTTGTCCTCCATCACGGCCACCAGACACGTAGAGTTTATCATTGACAACACAACCTGAAAGTCACATCAAATCTTTGAAACTGGAAGTTTCTATTGTGTTTCCTTCAAAGCTATAAAACATTTATTTAAAATCAAACATTATTTGATGTTAAAGAAGTAATAAAAGCTTCTCTCAAGCACATTTAACTAACATCCCCAGATGGCTTGCCTCAAGTGAAGGAAAGTAGAGAAGCATATATGACCATCAACCTTGAATAAAGTGCTATTTAACACAATTAAACTAGAAACAACAGAGGTCAAATCGAGTGTTTTTTGTGCACATTCTGGGGTCTATAAAAACAGCAACAACACATCTCTTTTGTCACAAAATACACAAAATGATTTGCAGTTTGGTACATGTAATATTTAGAAAGACATACTAAATTTACTGTTCATGAATATATAAATGAATCAATGTGATTTTAGATACAACTCAATGTTATCCTTACCAGCATGTTCATGGAGTGGAAGAGGCAAATCTGGTCCATCCACCCAGGTGTCTGAGTCAGTCAGATAGCACTCTACACTGTGCAGTAGTACACTGTGTGAAGTAGCTCCTCCAACAGCATACAGTTGATTTCCAAGCGCTCCAAGGTAAAACCGACAGCGAGCTACTTTCATTTGGCTAACCTGCTCATAAAGGATGACAGAAATAAATGGTATTATTAATACTTACTTAGAAACCATAGTCATTTTGTTACAATATAATTTCTGTTGGAAATTACATATAGAACAAAACAACACATAAACTAATTTTTTATGCATTATATCAGTCATATTACAGTACACCTAGGTCTATTTCACTTGCAGTTTTTACCTATTATATACAGACAAATACAGTAAAAGACCAGTACTGAGACAAGTAGACTACAGTGACAGGTCTCGATATGTGCTCACTCTGCATCTCTTTGGTCCCAAGTTTGATCATTGGATCCAACAAGAGCCTCCCATCCAAAAGCAACTAGTTTCATTGAATTTCCAAGATATATGCCTTAAAAGCTGCTTCACCCTAACCTCTGAAGCAATAAAAAAAATACTATATGTTGCCTAATCACTTAGAATTAGTATAATATGCATCAAAACACACGAGCCCCCCCTCCCAATAACCATATCTACAGTCTAAATGTACAAACATGTATATATTTGCATTTCAATTTTAGGAATTACATAAAGTTCTTTTAACTTTTTAATAAAAAAAAATAAAAGGAGTACTGTTTTAAATGTTGCTTTTCTACTCTTTATGCTTTTATAAATTGCAACTAAGACAGTAAAGTTTAAAACATTTTCATTTATTTATTTATATATCTAAGTATAATATTTACACAATGGCTAACAGCATAGACCCCAATCTAGAATCAAAAATGTTTTAAAGAACATGATTCACCCTGTTTATTTAATAAGTATTCCCACACTACAGCATGCCATTCCTTTAAGAAATGCTGCTGTGGCCGAATACATTTCTAAAGTGGACTATGTATGTACAGAAATCAATGTATATCAAGATAGTTCTGTGCATTTTGTTTTTGGAGTGAACATGGAAGAAATCCTTTTGCACAAATTTACAAAGTCCACTCCATAAGTGTATGTGAATTTGTGCCAAGGACCAATCAATTGCTAACTACCTATCAGTAATTTGTTGACCAAGACAGTCTGTTGTGAATGGAATGTCAAAAATACATCAATATGCAATCAAAGTGATGAACAATATTTATGATACACAAATTTATTTTAAAGACTGCTGAAAGATGGGATAAGATGAGCTTGAAATTCAGGTCATAAATGAAATTAATTTGGAAAGTTAAGTGTCATTCATGCTAAAGTATTAAATGGAAATTTTTCTGATCAAATTGTTCTATTTTACCTATTATCAATATTAAGGTCAGTTAGAACCTGACAAATAAAAGCAAAATCATATAAAATCATATAGTCTCAAATTGCTTATTATTAAAATGTTCTGTGCCATGAAGCACACTAATGATATGAGGACTGACACATATAACTCCATGGTGTATTACATAATTAGTTTCCAAACCACTGTATCCTCAACATACCCATGTTCCCTCAATTTTGAGCATTTAGAGTACAGGTAGCCCCAACTATAAACACACATAGGAATTCTCTTGCATATCTTGAGTATGCTGCTACCATTATGTGAGAGAAGTTTTGGGTTTATGCTATTTGCAATGAGACACATGAACATTGCATATATAAGACCATCCACATGGGACTGAACTTACCTCTGTCCATTCTCCAATGTGGGGGTCTAGATGGTAAGTGGACTTTGTACAGAAATAGGCTTCATCACTTTCCAATGTTTGGCCACCAGCAATGTAAATAAAATTGTTGAAAACACAGATCCCAAACTCCACCAAACCAACTGGACATGTAAGATTATGAATCCATTTCATTTTTGAAAATTTGATCTCTTTATGTATTGTTTGACTACTATTTTTATTTTCATTTATTTCACAACTACTGGTCGTTGGATCAGTTAAATCTCTCATTGACTTCTTTTGATTTTTGCAATTTTTTGATTCAATGCACCTGCTTTTCAAATCACGAATGGGTCTATGAAATGAATCTGAACTTCCTAAAGCATGATGGTCCAAATTATTACCATCTCCTGTTCTGACTATTTCAGTAATAGTTTCAACATCTGTATAGTAGAGTGTATTAGACGGTGCTGTTACAGTATATCCGTTTTCATATCCTTCATGTGTCACTCTATCCTCCACTCCACCAATCATAATGATCAAATCACGACCATTCCTTATTGACACTTCATCTGGATGTTCCAAAAAGTACTTGTGAGGATCTGATGTATAAAAAGTGAACAACTTGTTTAGTTCACGCTCATCTTTGACACCAAATTCATTAAACATCCCAACCACCAGATTTAAATCCCTATGAAATAAGGATGGAACATGAATACAAATGTACAACTGGTTTAAATACCTCAAACGGTTAAACTTGTCAAAATTTATCCATTTTTTTATGAAAGACATAATTTCGACTTCTGAATCAACTTCCAAATTCGGCAGTTTCAGAATAATTTCCAATAAATTCACTGGAAGTTCTTCCAGGAAACAGTCCTGACATCTTGGAATTTTTAAATTTTCTGCAATGCATAGACCTAATCGTTTTTTGACTTCATCCAAATTATAAGTTTCACAAATTTGCCAGAGTCTCCAGATATGGACAATATCGTCCCATTTTTTGGATATAATAACATTGAGTAGTTTTTCAACTTTGGGAAGGAGGCAGGGTATATCTAAATAGTCCAGTGCTTTAAGAATATTTTCTATTATAACAAAACAAATATTATTCTGTGGATGCAGTTTGAGCTCTGGTACAAGAATGTGAACATCCTGTAGTTTGTGCATCCTTAGGAGAAACTGTAGAGTGTCTGAGGAAATCAACCCAAGCTTTATTTCTTTATCCTTTGTCTCTCTCATGGAACTGCGTGTCAGAGCATCAAAATATCTGAAATTCAGGAGAAAAAAGATAATTTTTAAGTAAATTATGTTTCTGTGAGAATACTTACCCAATCCCATTATGTTAGGAGTATTAGCCTGCTACCTTGTAAATCCAGCCCTACAAGACAAAAATCATATTTTTCTATCTCAATAGACAAAGAGTGATCACTCTTGCCATTACCTCCACTTGGTACTGCCAGGCATTGCTAGTCTTTAGTTGAGTGAGATATTAATGAGGATGCTCACATGGTGGGGTGGATGGGAGGATTTTTAAGTAATGTGACTGGGTAAGGATCCTCTAAGAAACGATTTACTTTTCTTATAAATTCCCTTTCTCGTCCGAAGACATTCCCAATCACATTACATTAGGAGAATAAGTTATATGAGGAGGGAATGCTGAAAGCTAACCTTTACCTTCAATCTCCTTCTACAATAGCTGGATTCCTACGTGAATGAAAACCTGTTGTCAAAATTACATAAGTAACAGCCTGGAGACACTTGACCCGTGACCCTAAAATACGGTCAAGATGATGAATATTGCAATCTTTTTACCTATAAAATTTCACTAGTTAAATCCAGTTAACACAAGAACAGTTAAATGATCTGCAACGAGAACATATTATGGCTGTATGTGATAGAAATCAAATTTTTAATGCTTTAAATGGTCCAAGTTACAAGCGTTGTACCTATCCAATTTTTTTACCAAAAAAATATTACAAACATCCTCAACAAAGTAAAAATGCAAATCCATTACAACTTTCACTTTGTTTACACTGTTACAACTTTCACTTTCACAAGACCTTGACAGAGTCAACTGCAAATAATTTTTCTTAATTCTTGTACATACTCAAGTCTTTTTTATTTTGTATTCACAGGAGAACTCTGATTTAATATTCTCAATCGCGTGTGCAAGCTGAACAAATTGCTGGAAATTTTCAATGTCGACACAAGCTAGTGATTGCATCATTGCCTGTTGGAGTAATTTAATAAACCTATATTTGGCTGCTGGTGTATATCTTCATTCTTGCAACACTTCAAAGTCACAAAGGATTTTTTCAGGATCAAGTTGATCAGAATGTTATATATAATTGTTATATAATTTTTTAATTGCAGAGAAAATCACATTAGTAATTTTGATTCATTATATAATGAACATTTGTTTAAAATAAAAAAAAATATCTGCACTCCTAATTTGTGAGGTATTCATTGATGGCACGATACATATATGCAGTATTATATACATATTTAATTCTATGGATGGCATAATAAGCAATCTCAACTACAGTAGCATATTTACTGCATTAGGCTATTTACAGTATTATATACATACTTTATTCTATGAATGGCACAATACACATAATTCTATGGACAGCACAATACACATCCTGACTTCCATGATTTTAGTGGGAATGCAATCTCAGGTGTTTTACACCCCCATGGATTTAATCAAAGTTTCTGTCTCTGACTATGTCAGGAAACACTCTCAGTGCTAAAGTTGTCATTAACCAATCATTATAACAGTGACACTGCTTCAGGACTCACAATGCTAAAGTTTTTATTAACCAATCACTGTCAGAACAGCACCACTGCTTCATGAGGTTTATTATCTGCCCTTTGGCATTTTACTATGTCATGGACTCTCACTTACAGTGCAAAAGTTCTCATTAACTAATCATTGTTAGAACAGTGTCACTGCTTCATCAGGTTTATTTCACCATCAGGTGTGTGTGTGTGTGTGGGTATATAGGGGGACTCTTGTCTTACCACCTATTGGTAAGTATGCAAGTAAATTTTCTGCTGGTCTACAATCAACCGCGCTTTAAATTTTTTTGCACACCTCCCCCAAAATCAACCCACCATGTTGCTGACATGGTGGGCTAGTGTACATGAATTTAAAAGTTTGGTTGAATTTCGAGCTTTAGAGGAGCCCCATTTATTATGTTTCAGAAATTACACCAGGTGGCCAATACCTGGAAATCCAGAAATAGCTCAAACAAGGGGCATGGCTTGTCTGTTTTTCTTTTTTATCCTAACTATTATCCCTGACAAAGTTGGAAAGTAGTAAGAAACCTGAAAAAGTCAGAAAAACTGATAATCTTACTAACCATCATTCATTTATAACTGGAATTAGTTATAAAATGCAAGCAAGGTTACTCTTTAATCTCTCTACAAGGAGGAAGCTTTTCTTTCCTTTCTCTGAATTTTTAGATTGTTTCCCTATCTTCAAAAAACTTAAAACACAAAGAATATTTTCTTGTTCAATTTCATCATAAAATTCAGAAGTATTTTTTGTTCTACTTCAGTATTTTTCTGTTTTACTTCATGGTAAAATTCATGAATGAGATGGTCAAACACTATTCTTTGTATTTCTTTTGAAAAGGGTGATCTGGTTATTTTTTTGCGACATGTTGTACTAAAGATGTGAAATTACAGAAATATTTGTAAGCTACATGTATTGATTAAAATTATTTTTCTTCCAAATATTGTAGCAGTAGATACCACATGTATACAACACCAATGCCATGACATGATTATCTGTGACAAAGGCAATGCTGCTAGAGAATCACACTGCACTGTGGGTGCTGTCACATTAAATAAAAATTCCAAACCAGGAATGTTGACTGGTATTGACAAACCATATTATGAGCAAGTACATCTTGTGACAGCAGTAGCTTTTGCAATATATCCTCTGAATGATAAACCTAGCATTAATGACCTCCTGCCGACAAACGTTTTGACCTTGAACTGTGCTGCCTAAAGAATCACAGAACATGTTACAAATGCATTATGGGGAATGATTTAACAGATTTACGATGTAAAAAAATAAATGAGTAGGCTGAGCACATTAGAGAAAATGGCGCTATGTTCAAAGACGTTGCTGAGCTAGAAAAAAAAAAAAATTTTAAATAAGGTTAAAGATACTAACCGGCACGATTTTGCATGAATCAAAATATAAATCAAGGGAGCTTTTACAAAAATCATTGATTATAACAATCACAAGATGATGTTAAATGTAACAATATTTCCATGATCTTGAACTGTTAAATTTAACAACGGTGATATATTTGATTTTCTAAATAAAAATAGTAAAAGTGATCCTGAATCTGTTTTGTTGTTTTAAAGTTCCAAATATATAAATTATGATCAGTTTTGACGGTCTAATGGAGATATTTATTGATCCGAGTACCTGCACTCAGAAATAAAAAATCTTGTATTGAAATATAGTGATAATGCTCAACAATTACTCAAATTGTTTTACTTTTCCGTCAGTTGCTGCTCACTTTACTCAGGAGAAAAATTAATGAAAACTTACAAGATCGGAATTTCTTGTCAATATACAATGCAGTTGTGTTGAATACGGCCAACGTGTCTTGTGGAATACTAAATATAATTATAAAGATGTTATCTCACTTGATATCGTTGCATGTCAATCTGGACATTTCTTGCAAGGGGAAAGTGTGCTGAATATTTTAAGAGATTTGGACATCCAACACACAAAATGACCAGATTTGTGATAAATGGACATTTACCAGATTTTGATTTAACTGGTTTTGTATGTATTTAATTGCATGAGTTTACAGAAAATCTCCATCCGATTGTTTATGTTTGGTTTGATCATCAATTCTGCAAATGTGGATGGGCTCCAATAGTGTTATTATGATACATGTTTGATGCGGCAATTTTAAAATCGTTAACCATAAGTGAAGCAATAGTATATTATCCACAGAAATAAGTTTGGCTGCCATCATTGAAAGATCGGTTCTTAATGAAACCTTAAAAACATAATCCTAATGAAATTAAATGCAGAAATAAACTTGCAATGGATCTAGGAAAAAATAGTTGGTAAATTTACTCAGGGCAGTTCATGTAATCATAAACGACACAGCACAAGATTAATTATTGACAAAGCTGAACTCAATTATATAATTACTGATAAAACAGAGAAAGGCACATTTATAAGCTGGAATAATGTTTACTTATCGGATTGAACTAAATATGGTACAATTATAAACTGTATTGATGTTGATTCACCAAAGTTTATTCATGTTGCTAATGGCAGGGTTACTAAGAACCCCATAGTTCATAGCTTGCTGGACCAATTCAGGTACGATGTTTCAACAGCTCAATGGCATGTGACGGCATGAATTTATTATGCATTAGATCTAATGAATTGGATATAATCACCATGTATATGGACTTATAGGTCTGAAGACCATGCACAAACATGCTGGGGGACTTGTGCCCGCTGGGCTGCCTAAAATTGTGAAACAATGTCTCAAAAGGCCTCCCATGATGGATGGTCAGTGATATCCAGTAATGATGCAGTGGTATAAGGGGGGGTGGATCCAATTGACCTAATACAAATTCAATGTGACCTGACTTACAGGCATGAAGCCCATATTCGGACATGTGGTGGACCTTACATAATTCCTTCCCAATGTAATGGTATCGCCAACAACTGTAGACTATATTCATTGATTTATTCCATCCTTCCTTCCTTTCAATGCCAAATGGACTATGGCTCTTTGAACATGCATTTCATGCATTGAGTAAATATTTCTCCTGAAACAATACAAGAATAGAACAAAACATAGATTAGCAAATCAGTATGTGACTCACTAGCTAATATGATAGCCAAGAGTTCCTCTGACCACGCATTACATACACTGCATATTAAAATGGTGTATACTTAGTATGAACATGAGTCATGGTAGACTTCCATAAATGGCATAAACAGCATTTATATAACTTTCTGCTGAAATGACACAAGAAGATAAAGCATAAATTAGTAATTCCAAAAGTTACTAACTCACTAAATATAAATATATATTCTAAATATAAATATATGCACCATTACTAACAAAGGAATGGAAAAAAATCAGTCTCACTTTTGACTATAGACTATTCTTTGACTTGTGCATTTCAAACATGTGGTCTCCCTCGTAAATGGCCACTGCTTTTGCACCATTGAAGTGGTCTTATAAGACAGATGCCTTTTCCAAATGGGGACTATATTTGTGAGATGTGTATGTATATGTGTATATAGTAGAGAAGCTACACAGAACTTAAAGTTGTTAATATCTTTATTTAAAGTAGCATAAATATTAAAATGTTTTTGTCTTAAAAATAAATTTATTTCAAGGTTAACAGTTCATATTCTTAGGCGTGAAATGTGTGTGAGGTCTGTTGGCATGCGCATTACAAAAACATTCAAACACATTATTTGAGTCTAGATACATACGCTGTTTCATATTTAAAATAATTCTCTTTCCATTTACTCCAAAATCCCACTGCTACAGAATATTTTCCTTACTTTTACATTCTTGTTTATTTGAGTCTTCCAAACATACATTTTTCGGTATGTGAACTCTCCTCATTGTCATCAAGTTTAATAACTTTTATTTTTCTTCTAAAGTATTAATTCTTTGTTTACGTAATGACATGTTAAGTTTTATACCAATTTATTCCTATGTGACTAATCATATAATACTGCAATTTAATTTTGCAGATGAAACATTTGTAAACAAAATGCCTTATTATACATGAAGTGATTACGAAAAGTCATGTGATTTTTTTTTTTGGTCTTTGTTAAAAACCTGCTGTTACAAACACAGCAAGAGGAAAGTGTCGTGCTAACTCATAATGACTTTGCAGAGGTCAATGACATGGTCTTAAAGGACAAAGTTCCTAATGGTGACAAAATCACTCAAATTTGGAAGCAATTAAAAAAACAATGTGAGCAACCTTTAGTAGAATGATTAATGCACACAATAAATCCAAAAAAAAAATGTTGCATGTGGAAATTAGAGCACAAAAGTGTGTTGGAGGATAAAATGGACAATGTATAGCAGTGAAGATGAATAAACTACCAACACCTGGCTAAGCCAGAGAGGTAATGGCTATGAGTTATTGCCCTTTGTTTATTCAAATAGACAGAAAATGACTATTTCGTCTTTTAGCTGGGCTGGATTCACGAGGCAGCAGGCTAATATTACCAACTTTGTGATTGGGGAACATATTTGAAATAGAAAAGACAGCATGATATACATTTTTTTTAATTTTTAAAAGGGTTATTCTTGCAAAAAATTTTTTTCAATTAACCCTATAAATAAATACCTAGGAACAATTCTTTGGCTGATAAGATAAGACTGTTAGTGATATAAGGAGAAACATTTTAAGAAATAATTACCAATACATCTGTTTTTCATCCCTATATAAATTAAGTTCCAAATAAATAATAATTGTACATCACGCATAAAACTGCATTGACGTATATGAACTGTGTTTATAATCCATGAAAGATAAAACTGCCATTTTCGAATATATATATATATATATATATATATATATATATATATATATATATATATATAGGGCATAACCAATTAGCATTTTTCTACCAATTTCCGATTTTTCGCATTAAATTTTTCCGATTCTGGATACGATTCGAATAATAGGAAATGCCTACTACGAGTTGTTTGCCTCTAGCACACCCAACTAAAATCTTGCCTCTGCATCCATGTCATCTGTCGCTAAATTTTTTTGTTCAATACCACCTTCCAGCGTCAACAGTGAAATAAGTTTTAGCACCGCAGTGCTATTTGCATCAACAAACGATCAAGCATGTCCGTTGAAAAAAAATGGAGATGTTACTGTTTCTTGCAAAGAACTTGGAAGTTATAAATTCTGATTATTAAATTTCTTTATTATCAATTAAACTGTATGCGTCATGCCCAAAAGCATTAAAATATTTTAATAAATTTAAGTCTTTCGGTCTAATTCAAGTATTATCGTTTCACCCTGTTGTGTTGACCATATTGGAATTTTCTGACTTCTTATTTAACTTTATTAACGCACTATCTAATGACATGCAGAGTTAGACATGGTGCTATAGAAATTCAACTTTATTGTATTTACTATCTGAATCAGTCGTTCCTGCCTTGTCTGACTCAGATTAATTGAAGTTCATACTATCAGGTGAAACCTGATTTCCGGATCAAAAGTCAGTTATGCCATATATATATATATATATATATATATATATATATATATATATATATATATATATATATATATATATATATATATATATATATATATAAGCTTGATGACAATACATGGAACAAGTTTAAAAGTTATAGCTCATTGGTAGAAAAACAGTTACTGCTTAAAAGGAATATTGGCAATGATAGGTTAAAATAAAACAGAATGTAAACATGATAACAGTAAATTAGGAGCTAATTCCTTTTTCATGTACTCCATTGAAATCTCTCTCAAATATAATGCATCCTTACCCAGAATGAACTCTATCCCACTGCAAAATAATGCAATTCATATCCTCAAGAACACTGTCTATACTTAAGTTATGTTTGTAACCCATTTATTGTATCAACTGTGAAAAAAAAATTTTTAAAGCTTTTCAATACAAAAATACATTTTAAAATACAATCTATTTCCAAATATTTACCCTGAATCTTTAGCAAATTGTGAGAGATCCAGATAAACAATTTGGTTGTCAGAGCAGAGACACTTCCAATCGTTTGTACTTTTTTCTTCATCATTCTCCTTGTTTCCTCCCTGAAGATTTACTTCAGTCATTCCTCTAGTTAACACTGTCTTGTGATACAACCAAAGTCTTCATTACTGCCTTCTATGCCTTGTAAATTACTTGGGTTTTTAACCTGCTTGAATGGTCACTGTGGAAACAAGCAAATAATTAGTGGATCACAATCATTTATCAATACACTGGATCAATAGGATATATATTCTAATAACTGATAATGTGATAATGTGGCAAACGCATTACTCCACCATTGCCAAAGAGGGAGCAAATGAGATCCCAAAATGTCATTAAAAATGCAAAATTGCATTGGAGGTGGGCGAGGGAGCTGAATTTCTTGTATACCACTTTGCACTTAATGTGTAAACCATGCTTACATAAAAGATCAATAGTGCACAGATCCCAGCAAAATTTAAGGTGTGTAAACCATTTTTATATGACATCTGCTGAATAGGATATACATCCTTACACCAATTACTAACTAATGGGTAAATCATATACAGAGAAATGTAAAAGGCACATGATATTACTATTTTCACAATATTTTTTAAATCTCTTTCAAAACAACATCTCTGATAATACTTGCTAAATATGAACCTAGTTAAATCGAAAGAAAAATACTACAAACTGTGCATTATATTGTGCACTGTATGATTATGAACCTAGTTAAATCAAAAGAAAAGAAATACTACAAACTGTGCATTATATTGTGCACTGTATGATTATGAACCTAGTTAAATCGAATGAAAAGAAATACTACAAACTGTGCATTATATTGTGCACTGTATGATTTTGTGGACATTACAAAAGCTACACAAGTCAGGGAACCCATAACTATCTCTTGCAATAAATAAATTAGCAAATGTCATGCATGAAAAGCTTGTAGGTGTGTCTGTAGATAATAATTTATTATGAAATGACCTTATTGATAAGCACAGTCATCCAAAATTGCTCTCTACAGCAGAATAAAGAAATATTTACCTATGGAAACTCACAATCTATACTACAAGTCATATATTCTTCCAACAATGGATTATTGTCCAAATCTAAGGGGAAACTATGCTAAATTTGTGTTTGATGAGATTTATTAATTACAAACGATCAAGATGCATAGCTTTAGATGCATCTATTGATCATTCCTCAAAAGCATTGTTCACAATAGAAAACTGGATAGATCTTCACAAGGCAGTCCTTTTATATAAATGTCTACATGGAACTGCACCTGAGTATCTTCATGACTTACAGAGACCTTTTTCAACACAATACCAGTTGAGATCAATATTATTTGGAAACCTTCCACTACATGTAAAATCTGCTGAAAATATTGGAGTATTTAAGAAGAGATATCATGAGCATGTACGTGTTTCTAATAGATAATGAAATTTAGTATTTTAATACTAAACATGTTAAAACAAACATCTTCATATAATGTGCATTGTTATACGGTCTTTAAGAGGGCCTCAAAGGGAAAAAGTCCTTAACTAATGAGTCAGCCTCAATAAAGCATTATTATTATTATCATTACTATTATTATTATTATTATTATTATTATTATTATTATTAATATGCCTATTCTGAAACATTGTCTTGATAGTTATGGTAAAGTTAAGCAAATCACCCTCTCTATCAAACATTGGAAGGAGAATTCAATGCCCAGCACAACTTAATTTTACCTTTATTATTATAAGGAGTTTGTTTACTCTCAAGCAAATTCAGTTTATATTTCCAACCTCTGTATCTGCTGATTGTTATTTATGCCAGATGTTAAAGTTTACTAAAGAACAGATATGTACTTGGCAGTCATAACAATTGCACTTCCTGCAGTAACCCAGCAATTTTGAGGTGGGCTAATGCCTGACTCAATGTAACATGCATGTTTATTTTTTTGGCACTGATTAGCATATTGTAATACAACAACTACCCAAAGAGGAGACACCACAAATAAATATTTACTCAAATTATTGTTATATTCAAACAACATTCTTATACCACCACAAGATGAGACTAGCTGTTTTCGAACCCACTACATCAGAGATAAATTATTTTAGTGCTTTCACATGGATGTCTGCAAAGGGCAATAACCCTTTCATAATTCAACCCAGATATATTATAACAAAAAATTACTCTGTGTTAATTATTATAGTCTTTTTGTGCAAATCACGAGTCATAATTTAACCAACAGAAATAGAACCAATCATACACGAGATCTATATGCAGAATAAAGTTACATAAAGATGAAAAAAATTCAAAATGATGTATAAAACAAAAAAAGTATAAAACAAAAGTTTATTAAATAAGGATGCAAGAGATTGATTGTAAAGACCAACAATTTATCAGTGTAAGCTGCTCAAGTCCTGATGTAAACATGTTGAACTGAACATGTAACATGTGACACAAAAAAAGGTCACAAAATTATAATTCCCATTTCTCTAAGTTCGGCCATTACGCAAGGTACTTAAAGTTATGCATGATAAATATGTTGGTAAAATGTCAGTCATATTTCTAGATAGATATTTATAAGCAACAGACAGGAAAAAGAAACTGATCATTCAAAAAAGGTCACAAACTTAGATGCTACTTTTGAGGGACTGAGTTTTGAGCTGCAGACCAGATGTGGAAAAACATTTCCCCTCATAATGACTTAACCTAACAGTAGTGCTGGATACAGTCAAGGATAGATTTATCTCTAATATGTTTCTGCAAAATATCTCAAGTTATGGACAAACAAAACAAAATGATATGGGAAGACATTTCAATAAAAAGCAACCAGCAGTGAATAAAAATGTGTTTCTGCTTCTTTCAAACAGTATAGTTTGTTTTTGTTGGTTTTAAAAAAACTCGCCACACTGAGGAGCTAAGTGACTTTCCTAAGGACACACCATGGCAGCCAAGGGGCTAATTTGGGCAGGGATCAAACCCAACCCTCAGACTCCAGTGTTCCACCATCTTCACTATCAATGCTCTCAGGTCCTAAGTGAAACTACAGTGACCTGTTAAAATTCAGTCGTTTTCTCCACAAAGCTAAAAAAAATTATATATAAAAGAGTATTGTGTCACTATGCTTTCATCTCCCTTTATTTCACTTGTAGCTATTACTGTGATGGGCAAAGATGCTGAAAGAATTTTACCTGAGTATGGGATCTTTCCCTTTGCAACCAAAGTATGGTGGGAATAAAAAAAATTGGAGGTGGTGGGAATTGCCAGGGTATAGTATTCACCCAACACACAAAAATCCACCTCCTGCTCCACTGTTTCACAATAGTTAAAATCATCATAAGATTCCCCATCTATCTGCAAAAGAATTAATCTGATAACTTTTTATGTGCTTCATCTGTTTCTTAACCACAAAAAAATGTGTTTCCAACTGCATTGGTTTAAAAATTAAGGTAGGTAGGTTTGGGTTTTTAACATTATATATATATATATATATATATATATATATATATATATATATATATATATATATATATATATATATATATATATATATATATATATATATATTACAATGTACTTTCGAGTACTGGTCTAAACTGGCTCAATTAGATTCACACATAAATTTAGGGGAATTTAAAACAAAAAACTTTTAAAAGATGTGAATTATCATGATTAATATATATATATAATTCACTAAACCCTTAAGGGTCAGCTACTCCACAATGTTCATCAACCTCACCAAGGACTTTGACTTGGTCAGAAGAAAAGGGCCTATTTGAACTTCTTGGGAAGATTGGCAGCCCCCAAAACTCAGCAGCATGATAATATTCTTCATTGCCGATATGAAGAGTACAGTCCTGTATGATGGATCCTCCTCAGACTCCTTCCCTTCCCCATTAACAGTGGCATGAAACAGTGCTGCGTGTTGGCACCAACCATATTCGGATCTTCTTCTCCTTGCTCCTGTCCTATGCCTTTGACACATCCACTGATGGAGTATAACTGCACACCAGTGAATAAGCTCAAAAACCAATGTGAATTCAGTGCTTATCAGGGAGATGCTCTTTGCTGACAATGCGGCTCTTGTTACCCACACTGAGAATGCCGTCTAGAGACTGGGAGACCGTTTCGCTGATGCCTACAAGCAGTTCAGGCTCACCATCAACCTGAAAAAGATAAACATCAGCATGCAAGATATCACCACTCCCCATCCATCAAAATCAACAGTGTCACTCTGGAAATAGTTAACAACTTCACTTACCTGTGATCAACAATCAATCAGCAACACTTTCGCTTGATGTGGATCTGGAGAGAAGGCTCAGAAAGGCAAACACAATCATGGCCCGACTATTGAAGAGGGTGTGTGAAAACAGCGCGCTAACAGTGCACAGCAAGACTCAAGTCTACCAGACCAGCGTTCTTGGCACTCTCCCATATGGAAGTGAGACCTGGAGTACCTACATGAGGCAACAGCATCACCTCAACTCCTTCCATATACAGTGCCTGAAATGCATCCTGAAAATCAGCTGGCAAGACCACGTCCCACCTATCAAGATCCTTCAGCATGCAAGTATCCCCAGCTTATACTCCCTGCTGAGCAAATGCCATCTTTGATGACTGGGATACGTCTGACACATGGAGGATGGGAAACTGCCAAAGGATATCCTATATGGACAGCTAGACACTGGCACTAGAAAAGTCGGCTGCCCCTCACTCCGCTTCAAGGATGTGTGCAAGAAGGACATGAAGTCATGCAGCATTTCATCTGACACCTGGAAAGTGCAGGCTGAGGACCAACACACCTGAAAACTAATGACCAGCAAAGGTATAACAGTCGCTGATGTGACAAGAGGCCAGCTGGCAACAGAAAAGTGCAAGAGAAAGAAGAATGTAGCAGCAACCAAAGCAACTCAGACTTCCCAGTACATCTGCACCAACTGCAATTGGGACTGTCACTCGTGCATCAACCTGCACATCCACAACAGACAATACCAAAACCCGAGACAGACCACACTCCAAGGGTGCGACTTCCATTGCCTCCTAAGACTGAACTGCGGATGATGATAATGATTAGTATATATAATTCACTAAACCTTTCAAGTACAGGGCAAGACTGGCTCAATTAGATGAACAAATCAATTTTTTTATTTATTTTTTTTTACAATATTTAATATTTTATCCTGGAGGAAAAAAATTCTCGGGTAAGTCTTAATAATGGATAGTCATCTGACTGGAAACAGTTTTGCTTTATGTATGCAAAAAGTATTCTATTTCAAGACACCCCTTTCACAATCGCCCATCTGAAAGTGTACAGTAGGCTCTGACAGCTTCAGCAAATTGGAAAGTCATAGTAGTCTTCTTTAGCACTTAGCAACACACTGTACATACTTTGTCATTGTTCAAGTTGTCAAAATATCTCAAATTGGTGAAAAGGGTCAGAGTAAACTCAAACTACAAGTTGGTAAACTGTTACTTAAGGTTGTTTCACAAAAATTCACAGATATTGCTTGATAGAAATATTCCATTCAGTGATGTGACATGTTATGTATAACATGACAAAATTCAGTCTAGACCAAATATTTTCAAAAGTATTGTTTAACACTGTATCTACCATTAATTTTTCTATGAAGCTTGTGATATTTCAGAAAATAATTCCAAACCTTCAAATAGCTTCAAATCAAATATTTTGTTATCATTAAGATATACATTACATTAGCTTAACAGAACAAAAACTTGGGGGGATTTTTGTTTTGGTCGGGGGTGGGGTGGGGTGTGGACTCGATTTTGAAACTCATGATCCTTTTAATTGTGGATGATTAATCACTATGTTGGTGTGTTGTGAATTTTACTGTAAAGCTATGAAAGGCTGGAGTATTTTAAGAGTCACATGACTGCATTTGGTTGTGACTGTCTTTGTCTAGTCAGACCAAGTTTACAGTTGCATCCTCCATTTTTTTTTTTCTTTCCTTTCCCAAAGCCACCAAAGACGTTAACTTGAAGTGCCATATTCAATGGTGCTGATACCGAAAAATCAGCCATTAACACTGAGGGCCTGCATTTATAACTTTACCTATAAATACCATACTCTATAAAGTTATATGACATCTTGCGAGAATCCTTGCAAAAATAACGCCACGTCCTCTCTATAGCAAAGTACAACGCCTGGTACCAATGCTTCTGATTTGCTCTAAATTAATTTCAAAAGGATCGACAGCTATACCAGACAAATTTTTTTCTTCGAAATTGTGAAAAATTTTGACGTCCAGTTATTTCTTAGATTTTAATTTTTAACAGCTCATGGTGTAATTAGTCGTACAATGCAAGACACATCACCCGATATTTATTGGGGGGGGGGGTCGTGGCACTAAAACATGAAAGACTATACGTCTTAGGACTACTAGCGTAATATCTTAGGGTTTGTGAGAGAAAAAGAATATAAATATGTAATAACAAGACCATGATAAATCTCAAAAACTTAATGATACAGCTTGAAAACGCGTTTTTCAAAATACCTTGCGCAGAGCTTATGTTGGGCGACCATTTAGAAATGGCTCTTCTCGGCCAGACTGCTTCGATGGTAGGCCCTGTTAGTACTTCGCCTCACTTCCGGTAGCAATGACATTCTTCAGGATTAAGGCAGAATGTCCATAAAACTATACATGCATGCTTAAAGGAAAAAGGAGAAGAAAAAAGAACTATGAAGGCGTATCTCATTACATTTCAGCCTATCATTCCACAAAATAAAATAAATCAGAGCAACTACCCAATCCGAATCATAATAGAGCTTATATTACGAAATTTATACGACATTAACTTGAGCGTTAGAAAGATGTGAAAGTTTCTCTATTCCGATTAGGTATCACGGTACCAATTGCTTTTCCATAGACCGCAATGCTAATGTTTTGTGAAATAAATATACTTTCTATCCTACCTCAGCATGCATGTCACACACTGTCACAGAGAACAATGTTAGATTGTTAATTTGATAACATCGAAAATAGGTACTCCATTGCATTTAAGAGAGATAACTCTACTGGAACTAGACAGGGGTAAGAGTTATCTAGTTACACCGTACACATTTTCAGTCATTGGTACAACATTCTTTTAAAAAATCTTAACAAATACAAAATTTTAATCTAGATATGAATTAACATAATTTCACATGTTGCCAAGAGGCTCAATTTTTTTAAAGCCTAACAGAAAGTACAACTCTTACATAATGCACCAATCACAGCTAGTTTTGTCGTTTATTTCTGAATGAAATGTACCCAACACCTTAAGCTCCGCCCACCTGGGGTTGTACAATTGATACCGTTATACCATTACATCAACCCATTTGTTTGTTCCTCCATATTTAAAAAAATGATCATTTCGTGCATCGCTGTAACGTTCACTGTCTCGGCGAAAATTATTCTGGTGCATCCTACAAGTCCTTTAAACGTACAATGTAAATTCTCCTTGCCGATGGAATGGCGTCTCTTATTAACATTGAGTCGACAAGAGTTAAACTTCTTTAAGAATGTCTAATCCAAGTATTCTCTCTGCTGGCATGTCAGCAACCAGCATTTTATGTCGTCGACGACCACCATGTAGGTTTATTTCGAAATGTCTCTTCCCATC
This sequence comes from Potamilus streckersoni, assembly GCA_016746295.1. Lineage (NCBI taxonomy): Eukaryota > Metazoa > Mollusca > Bivalvia > Unionida > Unionidae > Potamilus > Potamilus streckersoni. The sequence continues at coordinate 483,280 of JAEAOA010002230.1, read as the reverse complement.
GTACTGACTCGCAGAAATCAGGTTTGGTCTTTTCTCCGGTTTAATCCTCCTATAGACTTCTCTGGATAAGATAGTTGCTGTATCACCCGTATTAATCAGGAGATCGACACCAGTCCCTTGAATGGTGCCTGCTACATACAACCCGACGTCAGCATCCGACGATCGGTTTCCCAGTCGAAACGAAACTATTCCTCTTTTGTCTCTGCCTCTCTTTCCTATCATATCGCATGCGACCCGTCGACTGTAGTGTCGGTCGCGAATTACTGTTACATGACTCCGCACCCGTAACAAACAAGGTCGTCATAATTTCTGTTTCTGCGTCGTTCTGGGACTTTCATAGATTGTTTAGTTATTCATCAACTAACTTCAGTCATAAGAACAGCGACCAATCTCGTCGGCTCCATCATTTGCTCTCTCAGTCCTCTGATTGCTGACCCTTGTTCCACATCCTGCAACGACAAACTACTGACATGCATTTTTCCTTTCTGTCGTAGCTCATCTCTAGCGAACGCCTCTAATTCGACAGCTATCTGTACCGCATCGTTAATCGTAGCGGGTCTCACCTTTGTACCTTTAAAAGCAAGTTAGAACAGGCCAGAGTTTCGATTAATTGTTCTTTAGCGAGCGTGTCAACCAAAAGGAACATCGCCTCAAGGTAAGCTAAAGTCGCAAACCGTCGTATAACCTGCACAAGCTCTGGTAAAGATTTTCCGTTCTTATGAATTCTACTCCTTTGCTGAACTCTGGTTCAAGGGTGCACATTTCTGCTTCAGAGCATCAACTAATGCAGCATACGATTTCTTCTCAGGTACTGTCAACAACTGCTGTAAATAACCTCTCATTGTGACACCAAAATACGATTGCTTTTCTTCCAATGTCCACGAATTTAGGGTTGAGCACATCACGAAGTGAGTAATAAAATCCATCAAGAGAGTCGTCCCGTCGTATGACATCAGAGTAACAATCGGCCTCATCGCTTATTTCTGTAACCGTTCCCTTGCTCTCGGCTCTCTTTATGTCTTTGAGAGATGTCAGTACAACTTCCATTGTCGCCATGGCATCGGCTATCTTCTTGGTCTCCTGCGACTCCGAGGGTGTCGACATCGCCTGTCCATTAAAGCGAGTCTGTGGGAGGTTCTTTTTCTCGACCACTATCCTGCCTTCCTGGTCATCACACCCACAGTCCCCTTCCTTGAAGTTAGTCTTTTCTCCAAATTGTCACATTCCTTCATCAAGCGTCGAAACTTTTCGAAAAGAATTGCAGTCCTTACTTCTGTCTCAGGGGTAATCATTCAGTTGCCATCAAGTGACTCTCCGTTAGCCATCTTGATCCTGTCTTCTACTCATCGACCTATTCCACCGCTGCCACCAATTTTTTAGCGGAACACTCCCTCGGCTACAATGTTCCTAGTCTCGCTATCTCGGGTTCTTTATGATAGGTCTTGTATTAGGAGTGCTCCCCCACCGAATCTGTCTGATGACTGGCAATCCAGAGTGTGACAGATTTCTACCTCAGCGGGATACCGTCTTATTCCTGTCTTCTTGGGTGAGTCGACTGGTCTCCCTCTGGTCGCCGGTTGTGTCGAAGACTTGTCTCAGTCTCGGACGCAGACTTGGTTTCAGTCCCTGGCTGTGTTGGTGTCTCGATCTCAGTCACCGACTGGGTCGCAGACTTGTCACAAGGTTGCCGACTGGTCTTTCTCTGGTCACCGACTGCCGCAGTCTAGGTCGCAGATTAGGCCTTCTTCTGCATGTCGACTTGTCGCTGAGTCGCCAACTGGATCGGGAACTTCTTGCTGAGTCGCCGACTTAATCTCACTCGCCGACTTAATCTCACTCGCCGACTGTGTCTCTGTCTCGGTCTCAGTCACCGACTGGGTCGCAGACTTATCGCAAGGTCGCCGACTGGTCTTCCTCTGGTCGCAGAATCGCGTCTTTATCCGCTCGAGATCGATGGAGAAAGGCGACAGTGCAAAATGATGAAAGAAGTGTTAACCTCAGTCAAAACGTGTATTTTTGCAATCCCACCGCGTTCGCTAGGACAAGCCTTGTAGCTCCGGGCTGCTGGTCGATGAAAGACCTTGTCCCTATTCATTTCAGATTCCTGGCCTAGTCCTCTCCTACACAACGGAATACGACCAAGTGTTTGCTCTGGTGGGGGTGGTTATACTGCTATATTCAACGTCTTCACTCTACTCTGCTTCCAACACAGCACCGTATCAGCGACAGTTGACCCATATATATATATATATATATATATATATATATATATATATATATATATATATATATATATATATATATATATATATAAACCAAGGCGGAATCACGTTACCCAAAACTAAGACGTTAGATGGCACTATAAAGCGCAACAAATAAGTAAAATCACAACACAAACTTGAACGAAACGAATTTAAATGACAAAACAAAAAATTGAAGCCCATGGAGTTTCCTCGTTATAGTATGAATATAAAAAAGCTAACACTCTGCAAGTATGTAGATAACATTATCACTTTAATTCTGCTATTTATTTATCTAAAAAAAAATCAACAAAATTATGAGAAAAAAATCAAAGTACTTTTAAATCTGTAACGGTAAAACAATCGTATTTTACATATGAAATTGATGTATGTGGTTGGATTGCACCATTGGGGTCCAAGAGAACTTGAGATTGGGAATCTGTATTATCTGAACAGTGATGCAGTCAATTCTTATAATAAAAATTATGTGTGTGTATCTTCCAAGATAAAGAATGTAGAAGACATGCCGCCTACTTGCAGAGGGATATGCTGAAAAAATTACAAAACTTTGCTCACAAAATCTAATACAAGGAAATATTTATTTAAAAGCAAAAGGTGATGTTAATCCTGGAAAAAAGGACTGGTCTTCGTCAAAGATGTGATATAGGTTTCAAATGTTCGGGAAAGATATGGATAAAATTAAAAAGTTGCTGTCTGGATTATTTCTTGAAATAGTTACGTTCTGATGATTTTTTTTTTAAGTCTTACGTTTTCTTCAGTTCTTTCTCTTTCATATCCTGTGGTTAGCATTTACCTCCTATATTTTTTCCCCCAGAGTACTCCAGAAAATCAAAAACAAGGCATACGCAGTATGAAAAAAGTCCCTTGAAAAAGCTGCAGATGCGGTTAAAAGAGGCGTAATGAGTTACCGGGCTGCAAATCAGCAATCTGGCGTTTCTAAGACGACAATTATTACTGCTTCAAAACCAGCGCGTCCTATGATCAGTCCTGTCGCAATTGAAAGATCTGTTGTTGACAGGATTGTTTAGGCTTCTACAAAAGAGTTCGGCTTTACCAAGCGCCAGTTTCTTTGGAAAATAGCTCATCTATGTAAATCGTCTTGTTTAAAGAACCCTTTAAAAATTTATCCCTGGCGACGATTGGTGGAGGGGTTTTAAATCAAGACAAAGGGATCTGGTATTAAGAAAATTTAACATCTCTCACGTAAAAATGATTAATAGAACGGTGGTGCAGAAATTTTTCGACGATTTGGGCAAATTAATTTCTGCACTCGATTTCCACGATAAACCCCATGCCATTTGGAACTGTAATGAAACTGGTAAACAATTGGAATACAGACCAGTATTAGTATGTGCTGAATAAACTTAAAATGATATGAATTATCGTCTTCACATCGCTCATTTAGGCTACGACACCAAGATGAAGAGAGCTATAGGAAAGATATTTTAGTTTGGAATGGCAGGAGAAGTTAAACAAATGGCTGAATCATGTCAAGCATGTGAGGAATGAAAACCCAGAAACAAAAGAGCCGCGTTTATAGCACAATGAAGGAGACAGACATTGGAATAAGGCTGGCATGGATCTGTTTAAAATCAGTGGTAGACAGTATCTTGTTGTGATCGACTGCTTTTCAAATTTCATAGAAGTGGACTACTTAAGTACAGCAAGTTATAGTCAATTTGTAACCGTACTGAAGAAACAATTCGCAAGATTTGGAATCCACACCACACTTATATCAGATAATGGACCCCAGTTGACAGGAAAGGAGTTCGCACAGTTTATTAGAAAATGGAACATTAACAACAGAACGACAGGTCCAAATCAAAAGCAAGCAAACGGAAAGGTTCGATCTGCTTTTAAAGTCATTAGGAACATGTTGAAGAAAACACTTAGAACTTAGAATCACTACGTGTCAGGATACTGTACTTAGTCCAACTCAAAACGTTTTTCGGAAGAAACACCCGATCAATGATCCCATCAACAAGTAATCTGAATAAGGAACCAAGAATTAACTACCGATCAGCGCGAAAACGTTCGATAAAGAAGTCGTACGATAAAAAAAGCTCAAACCTTACTACCACTGAGTATTAGAGAATCCGTATATTTTGAACACAAGAAAGGAAAAACATGAAAATTTGGTAAAATCAAGCAAAGACATAGTGAACTATTGTTCATCGAGGAAAGTCAGAATGAAGGAACGTATAGACGGAATCATGTGCACATACGACCCACAAAGATAAATGTACGCACCCGGGAGATTTTGCCTTTACGTAATCCCAAAGAATACTGATTAACCGACAAAAAGCGACAAAGATCAACAATTCTTGCTTGTATTAATGCTGCATGATGTTCCATGACACCCATGTGTATTGTAAAAGAAAAAAAAATACCACCAAGATCCCTCCATGCCTTCAACTGTGCTGAAACTGCACCGGTTACAATTTGGACCTATCAAAAGAAAGCATGGATGTGTAATGTTCTTGAGGTTCAAGGGATTATTTCTAAAACGTTGTGGCCCAGACTTACCTCAGTTGCTCATTGTTGATAGCCATTCGTCGCATGAAGTTTTGGGTCTTCTAGAAGAGGACAAAAAAAAAAAAACATCCACATTCTGTATTTACCACCACGTGCAACACATTTTTTGCAGCCTCTTGATCGGGCAGTGTGTGATCGTTTCAGCAAAGCATACAATCGCTCCTGCACCGAGTTTTTATCTGAAAATCCAGGCCTGACAATAAATAGACGTTCATGGCCAAAGCTATTTAATATGCTTCGTCAGCAGCATTTACGAAGCAAAATATCATGAAAGGGTTTCAGGCTATTGGAATATGTCCATTGGATACGTCTGTCATATCAGATAGTGCTTATCAGCCATCCACAGTGTACGAGCGGAAAAACACCCAAAATTTGCCTTCGTGCACAGCTTTTTCATCAGCTTTTGACCAATTTTTCCTATCCCTGTCTCTGTCCTTGACCTACAACTTGAAGAAGAGAGCCAATCAATCTCTTTCAGCGCATCGCCCAGAGGGGTTTCTTGACAAACTTATTGTAACGAGGAAACCCCATGGACTTCAAATTTTCGTTTCGTTGTATAATATTTCGTTTCGTAAAAATTTATAGTCATTTTGAACGCTTGGCTGGCTCTGTAGTGCTATCTATCGTCTTAGTTTTGGGTCACGTGATTCCGCCTCTCTCTCTCTCTCTCTCTCTCTCTCTCTCTCTCTCTCTCTCTCTCTCTCTCTCTCTCTGTGTGGATAGATAGATAGATACACAAAGACACAGACAGACAGACAGAGGCGGAATCACGGGACCCACACTAAAACAATAGATGGTGCTACAAAGCCCGCCAAATATTTAAAATTAGAACATAAACTTCAACAAAACGAAATATTAAACAACGAAACGAAAATTTGAAATCCATGAAGTTTTCTCGTTACATTTTTATCATAATTATTCATTTATATATAGCCGTTACTTCAGTAACCTGTAGATTCATTTTAGCTTCGACAGTGTAATTACCTTTGTAATTTTTTTAATATATCTATCTATCTATCTATCTATCTATCTATCTATCTATCTATCTAAAATGAAAAAGAGCAAAATAGAAACAGTAATTCTGATGAAAAATGCATATGCCATTATATTACAATGCTTCATTTTGGCAATCCAAAGATACTCTCACATGTTAATACATGTAATGAAACATTGAACTGCTTTAAACAGTTTGAAATACGTATGAAATCTTTTTATGATATTCGTTGTTAAATTTGTACTTTAGGTATGAAACGACTAGCTAGATGAATGGGTACGAAACGATTAGTACCTAGGGTACGAAACGACCATGTCTTTTGTGAACGAAACGACTCATTTGGGTAGGAAAAAGTTTCGGTACGAAACGACTTGGGTACGGAATGACCAGGTTCGTGGCATAGGGTAGCCGGTTCCTAACCGGTCTAGCAAACTTTAACGACCTTTCATCCAGATATACCTGCATCAAATCAATAAGTATATGATCTATTTACTCAGATATTGCGAGTATAGCATTTGTTATATCATTAATCCGCTGACAGATAACCGAAACTGCAGCGTTGATGAAATTTGACCGGGAACTCGTTATTTTCATTCTGAGTTTACATGACTACTCAAATCTCGCAATCTACATGTCGATGACAGCAGCAGCAGTCAAATAGTCACATGATATCAACAATAAACCGTTTGTAATGTTGATGTTGGAAAAAAAATCGAAAATATAAATGAAATTCACGCAATAAATATAGAAAAATAAAAAGATAAACTTCTAAAATTATTTATTCTGAAAACAACAACTAGAAATTGCTGCAAGTTGGAAAGAAAAACCCAGATTAAACAGCGGAGAACACGTCATGCTGTGGTCACGTGATATCAACAAAATACATCGCTGACACATGTGCAGTACTTGATGAATCTGGTTTTCTCCACCTTGCTGCAATACAACTTTCTAGTCGTTGTTCTCGGAATATATATGTTGAGAATTATGTGCGCATTATATTTATGTACAAGTATTAGGTGACTTTTAACTAATATTTTCGAATTGTGTGTACAACAACTTTAGAACTGGTTTATTGTTGATTTCACAAAGGAAGGACAACAAGCTCTAAATTTTAACAAAATGTAGTTTTCTAGAAAACACGGAGAGAATGTAAATATATGAAGCAAGACTTACAATTTATAACGAAAATCCAAAACATTTCTTCTAATGTTGCGAAAACACACAAGTCCTGTAAATAAACAGTTCTAAATTGACAGTCTGTATCACAGTTCCGTTCCAAGATGGCGGTTGATGACATCAGACGAAGGCTACAACAAAAAGTCCCGAATTTTCGATGGGAAGCACAATTTGTATTGTTCTGTTCCAAATTAGAAGTATTTTCAGAAAATGTCTTTGTCCAAAGCCAGTAGTTTTGTTCTCCATGAAAAATATTTTTTTAGAAAGATAAAATACAGCTACCACCACTAATCATACACACTTTGTTCCACAAGTACGAAAGAACAACTTTTTCCAGCACAAAAATAACTTTAAAGGTATAAAAAATTTATAAGACGTTAGTGAATTTCAGCTATGACCACGAAGAAGACTAATACTGCAATTAAATATTTATTACAGATAACAGCATTTAAAACTAGCTAATACGTCATTTCATGTACACACGCACGATGGACACGTGTGATTTCGAAATCATACTCAGGTATTACAAAAGCGTAAACAAGTAATGGCGTGGTCACAGCCAATCATTTACATAGTTTTTACAGACTGTTTACTTGCAACGACAAAGCCTTCATGCGAAAATCATGTTTACACGAGTCACATTTACGTATTAGATAAACAATGTTTCTAACAAACTATCAGACCCATACAAACACGATCATCGTCATAACAATAATTATATTTAATGGCATAAAAATGAAGTAAAAGTAAGATAGAAATAAAATAGAAAAATTTAAATATAACACACATGTAATTTAACTACAGCATATATCTACAAAGACGATTTTGGACATCTTTCGGCATTTGATAAAGAAACTTTAAACTGATTTGTGTTTATTGGATTCTCATCAATTCAAGAAGATCAGCATTGTCAGTGTGTATCTCATTTTATATGTGTGTGTATATAAAGTACTATAAACACGAGAGAGGAGAGAGTCTACATGCAAAAAAAACCAACAAATTTTCGCAGCACTATGTCTCCAAAACAAAACACTGATGAGGAAATGAATGCATGTGTATTAATTTAATTTAATAAAGATCAAATTTTAAGTGTTCTACGTCATAAAACTACTGTAAACTGATTATTTTAGTTTTAATTTTCTATCTTGTGCCACTATTTTTCATATCCTTTCCTTCTTTTCCAAAGCTTTTATCTTCTTTTCCGCTTTCGTTGGCTTTAAAATTACCCGAATCAACTAGTGTAATTCCAAAAATATGTTTTAGATCATTGTTTTATGTAGAACTCCATGTAAACTTTTCAGGGAGGAATCTTATCCTCCTTGTAGGATTAATTCACTGGCAATATCGGCTGCAGAAGAATTGCCATTTGCCTGGGACATCAAAACAAAATTAGTTTCTAAGAACTCTACTGCAGAAGAGCTTCCATTTGCGAGGGACACAAGAAGAGAAGTATCTTCAAAGTCCTCTACGGTAGAAGAGTTTACGTTTGCCAGTGACATCAGAACTGACGTAGCTTCTAAGTCATTTGCTACCATACTTGGTCCATTATGGCTGTACTTTTCTTTAAGAGGTACCATGTCAGGTGATGTGGAACGAAGATAAACTTCAGAACTTATTGCATTGCAAAGGTTAGATGCAGACTCAAATAAATCTTTTGGCACGTTTATAAACACGATGGGTTCTGATTTGTAACTTTGTGAAGAAGCAGGTGGTGTGATAGAATTTATAGTATATTGTAGCGGAACACTCGCTCGGCTATACTGCCCTGAGTTTCGCTATCTCGAGTTCTTTATGATAGGTCTATAGTTGGGGTGATACCCCGCTGAATCTGTATGATGACTGGCACTCCATAGTGTGACAGATTCTACCTCAGCGGTATACAGTCTTATTCCTGGCTTCTTGGGTGTCGCCGTATTGGTCACAGACTAGTTGCAGAGTCGCCGAATTGTCGCAGAGCAGAGTCGCTGACTGGGTCGCAGACTTGTCACGGTCACCGTGTCGCTGAGTCGCCGATTGGGTGGCCGACTTCTCGCCGTCAACGTGTCGCTGCCTCAGCCGCAGAGTCGCGACGTTATCCGCTCGAGATCGATAGAGATACACGATAGTGTGAAATGATGAAAGAAGAGATATCATCAGTCCAAAACGTGTATTGTCGCAAGATCTCTGCGTTTCTTGGACGAGCCTTGTATCGCCGGGCTGCTGGTCGACGAAAGACCTTGTCCCTACCCTTTTTAGATTCCTGGCCTGGCTCTTCCTACTCCATGGAATACGACCAAGTGTGCTTGCTCAGGCTTGGGTGGTTATACTTCTACTGCAGGGGAATTGTTCACTCTACGCCGTTTCCTAACATATCAGCCTAGTAGCCACAGTCGGTCCATATATATATATATATATATATATATATATATATATATATATATATATATATATATATATATATATATATATATATATATATATATATATATATATATATATATAGTAAGCACCTCGACCTCCTGTCTGCTAGGGAGGGTTCATTGAAGAAGTTCCACTCAGCAATAAAGTCAACAAAAATGTTTAATGAGGGTAACACAACTGAGAAATTGGAAAGCTGTCACCAATATGAATCATTATTAGGAATAAAACAAATATACTCCTGCAAGGAAACACTCGTTGCTTGCTGATCATTTCAATAAAATGTCTAAGCACATAATAGTCTGTTTCAATGTTAAATAAATAAAAAAATGATTGAAAATCATAGAACGACCCTAACAGACGAGAGTTGGAGATTTGCTTGGTATTCGTTTAACCCAGGTTACCAGTGTGGTGGGAGATAACTGCACAGTTTGGAAGAATAATTTACTTGAACATTCCCTACGTAATTTTCCAAAATGCTTGCCTCTGTATATTGCTAAAAATACGGATGTTCAAATGTCTAAAGTAATGCTTATTTTACTAGCTTTTCACTTAAACAATGTCCAAATAATTCAGAATATTATTATTACTTTGTCAGTCATATATTATTATTATTATTATTATTATTATTATTATTATTATTATTATTATTATTATTATTATTATAGCAAGTTATATGCCCGGTATATCATTACGTAAAACAGGTGTTCGACTTCACAGATGTTGCTTCTGGTTTTGAATTTGACCGCGCTCGGCAGTTATCTGACAAGTACTGTCTTTCACTCCAATATATAGCCTTCGGTTTTTAACCACGTGACAGTGCTGAACCAATCAGAATTGGCAGACCGAATCCGCCAATCAATCAGATTTGGCAAACTGGCAAACCTCAGTCTAGCACAATTCTTGCGATGTCAACTATACATGAATATGGTTCGATATATTTCAATATATATAAAATATTCTCACATCTTATTTCTTACTCTGTACAACACTCTGAGACAAAAGCTCTATATTCTAATTTGTCTATATAGTTTTCAGTAGCAGAATAACAGTTCTAGACAGGATAAACTGTGGCAAACCAATGACAGGGTATAATGGTACTATACAAGAATTGCGACTGCTATGAAGATTGCAACTATGCACAAAACAAATTGCATTACTCATTAATTTGAACAGTTCTTATATAAAGTCAGCATATATCAGATATCACTTTCGGCAATACGTTCACTGTGACTTAATATGAGTGTAAATATATGTGAATCACATACCTGTAATATCGAACCATCGAGGTCATGGGTCACAAACAAACAAAATGGCGTCCATACAAACTTGACTTGAGCGATAAAAAGTTTGTTTACCGCAAAGCACGAACAACCTGAAACTTTATATTTAATACACAGGTCATCATGCTCACGTCAAGCAACTACATAATGGAGAAAACACATTTGGTATCCAATGAAGGTAATACAGGCATGTAATTTGTGCAAGAAATGGTGCTGAATGTAAAATGTAAAACCTTGACAAGCCAAGTGTAATATAATGATGAACATTGTAATATCTAAGACTTATTGAAAGAGATTTCCTACAGACATAATAAATATGAGACTAACCAACTAGCAATTCAATATAATTTGACTCCATGGACCGCAGGAAGTCTGAGAACATGTCTATGAAGTGACGCATTATCGGAAATAGGGAGATGCTATACGTTGAAATTCATATAACCTCATAGTAACTAATTCGCCACAACTACATGCTCCTGCACTACCCAAGGTCCAATGAGCTAACATGTAACACTAATATCTTAAAAGAAAAATATCTGAGAACAATGGAGATTTCACATGCAGTAATAAATATCCACCCCAACCTAATTATGATACACAGCTGGTTAATCCAGAGTCTATGACAATATATATATATATATATATATATATATATATATATATATATATATATATATATATATATATATATATATATATATATATATACACAAGCGGAGTAGAGTGACGACGTCCTCTGCAGTGTAGCGGTATATCCACCCCGCCAGAGCAAGCACACTTGGTTGTATTCGATTAGGTAGGAGAGAGCCAGGCCAGAAATCTGAAAAGGTTAGGGACAAGGTCTTTCATCTATCAGCTACAACGCTCGTCCAAGAAACGCTGAGGTATTGCGACAATACATGTTTTAGGATAGCTCTTCTCTCTCTCTCTCTCTCTCTCTCTCTCTCTCTCTCTCTCTCTCTCTCTCTCTCTCTCTCTCTCTCTCTCTCTCTCTCTCTCGATCGATCGATCGATCGATCGAGCGGATAACGTCGCGACTCTGCGACCGAGACAGCAACCAAGTCGGAGACCCTGCGAACAGTCGGCGACCGAGATTGTGACAGTCAGCGACCCTGCGACAAAGTCGGTGACCCAGTCGGCAACTCTGCGACAATTCGGAGACCAGTCGGCGATTCTGCGACATAGTCGGGGATTGCGTTTGATACAGCGACAAAGTCGGCGATTAGAGGAAGGCCAGTGGGCAACTCAGCGTCCAGTCGGCCACTGTGACAAGTCGGCGAGCGGCAGGGGGGGTGAATCCTACAAATTTTTGCGACAAAATCGATTAAAGCCTCAGAATGCCCAATAGAGCCTTCCTACGAAATCTCATATTTTAACCAAAAAAAATTAAAGACCCCATTTTACAAATGGAGCCTTAGTGATTTTGTCGCAAATACATTGTCATAACCACCCTCAAATTGCTGCCATCTACGTCGCAAATATGTTGTCATCTCACCCTCCCTGCTGCTGATTAATACAAATTATTTAACCAAATTATTTGTTAGCTTTTCACAAACAGACTAATCGATAATACTTCACCACGTAGATCAATCAAATTATTTGACTGATCGGTGAGTGTAAAATTAATTCTAGTTAGTAAATCATTTTGACATTGCATATAGACTGGATTAGTCGGATTCTCAACAATTAAAAATCCGGGGGGTGCTGTTGGTGTAAATGAATAAAGAATGTAACCTTGTCGGGCTTGATTTGATTGTTCCATATTAATTTGATAACTTCCTTCGATTACATCACACGTTAAATTAAGTGCGATCACCGATGAAATATTCACATTGTTCGGTGCGATATGTCTACCGTCGCCGTCGGGGGAATTATTATAAGTGAGGATAATAGGCTTCGGCTGGCTATCTTTCCATGATTGATAAATTTTATTAAATCCTTCGTCGATGGCAGTTCTGAGTTTTTTCTTTAACTCGGGAACATTATATCCTGGTAATTTATAATTTGGATTTTCATTTATATTTTTTTTATAATCTTGAGCTGAGCTAGTTTTTGAAATCGGGCTATTTTCATCAGTGAAGAGATTAGTAATCCTCGAATTAAATATTTCCATGTCATCGATGATTTTATTACCCGCAGCGACTACACTAGTAAACTCAGCTTGTGTAAGAAAGCCAGATCTTAACGACGGTAATAACAATTTAAAATCATCATTCATTTTTTTGAAGATATGGGATTCAATATCTCCGATTGCTGGACTTGTTTCATGTATTTCCAGAATTTCACCTTCCTCTGGGATATAATCATTAAAAAGTGGAATTGTCCACTCATCTTCACCATATTCATTCTTACCTCGATAAGTTTTTGTAAAGTTTATATCGAGGAGGGTTTTATATCCTTTTGATGGATTTTCAGGTCCTATTTCATCAGTGACGTAATCAGATTTTACAGGCTCGGGCGTGGAATTACCAGCACTTCTAGGTGGATCTTCGGGCCATCCTAATACTGTTCTTATTGAACTGTTATAAATATCTACAACATACCCAGGGGAGCTTATTTCAATTGTAGATGATAGTGTTGGTTCATGAACTGTTATCGCAATTTTTGATTCTTTTTTAGTAATGGATTTTATTCTACGTTGTAATTCATTATTAATTTGCTCAATTTGATAGGATCCAGTTGGTATTGAAACAACGTTCCAATCTGGAGTGTCATCTTTTTTATTCCTATATGCAAATACCAAAGAATTATTAGGTCTCTGATCACCAAATGGAACCGATCTGATATTAGGCCAACTATGATACACTCGTAATTTTGCCAACGCGATTTCCTTTACTGAAACAGGTGAAGGAAAATTCACACTGAATTTAGGGTTTGTTGACGATATTGATATCATACTTGTTTTCCGCGGAGTGGTATTTTCTGCTATCCGCTGAAGTAGTTGAATCTCTTGCGACATTATTATTATTATTTACAATGTCTAATTTTGCAATAGATGAAAAAACGCTAGCGTTTTTAATCGTAGTATCATAAATACGTATCATCGCGGAGAATTCGTCTTCGGTAATTATCGTATCATCAATCGATGATGACATCAACGAGGATAATTGTGAGTAACCGTTAGATACTGCTTGATGTTTTACTATATAGTCGTTAAGTTTTTCTTGAGAACACGATGATATTTTTTAGTAATAGCATTTGCAATTCCAGCAAATGTTGTCACCGCGGAAATAGCAATTGGGACAGCAATCGGAGCTACCATTGTTACTGAAGATAGTATAATACCAGCACCGGCCATTATACCAGATACCGAGTATACTGTAACATCAATTGCGGTAATTCTCCTGCGATACTTTTTAATTTTTATTTCATACTCATCAATGAGTGTTTTGAGTTTTGTTAAGAACTCTTTGACGGTATCATAGCGATATTGCGATGATGGAATCATATTATTTTAAAATCTCAAATGGTTTTTAATTGTTAAAAATTCTAATTTAGATCAGCTACAAACTCCATGTACCATACAAATGATGTCTTATTTAAATTAGGATCAGTGCTTGTTATTGTAAATCGTTTGTATTCATCCAGGTCAATAGTCGTTGAAATCACGTTGTTGTATCCATATGAAGTCGATGATGATATATTAAACTGATTCAGTGACACTATTGTTAATCGATAAATACCCGGCTTTGACACAGTGAGAGTTATTGTATTCTTTTTAGGTTCCCAATCTAATGATCCAGAGAGAACTGTGTATACCATATTTATGATATTCCTCTCATGAGGAATCTTTATTCTTTCAAGTAGCGGAAGATTGTCTGTTTTAAATTTTGTAATATCCTCGATAGATTTTTTAATATTACTAATGTTATCTCTAATAATATTAAATCCAGCATCATTAATATTTTTAATATTGGATTTAATTTCATCAAAATTGGATTTAATTTCAGCGAGAGATGGAGAGGTTACCGCTGGTGTTCCAAAAAATTTATTGATAATATTTCTACGAAGGGAAGTATACGTTGTTATATGTTTTTCAAGTTCTTCATTTAAATTTTTTAATGCATCTGTGATTGTAGAAACAAGTACACCTGGTTTGAGTTTTCCATCATTTGAATATAACGCTATTGTATCTTCAACGACGTCACGTCTTCGTATTAAGACATCATCCAATGAAACATTACTAGATTTCAATTTGCCCTGGCGATCTTGAAATACAACTATTTCCCCAGGATCTACACTTGACAAATTTAATGTCTCGGCGATTTCATCTTCGATTATTTTTTTTACACTTTCGACAGCTAATTTACTATCGGTTTCTGTTTTTTTTTATTCTGATAAAGGTCGTCCCCAAATATCAATCATTATACGAAAACGCTACGTTTTTCTAAATCATAACGCTATCGTTTTTGCCATTGCCTGCTAGTATATTCATTAACAACAACTTGTGGTGGTTTCCTTGGAAATTTAGATATCTCTGCAAGGAAGTTTAATACTTCACGACCGCATATCGGTTGATCATTTAACTGTTGTGTTGGTAGCGTGGAATAAAAAATTGTTATTGTGGATACATATCGCATGAATTCTTTTGGTGGAGCTAATCCATATGAATCAAAATAGACAATTCCACGTGGATCAATTGCATATGCGACCCAATGAGTTCCTTTTCCGCTGCTGTTATCAAGATTGATAATACCCGTTTCATTTTTCATTGGTTTTGACGGTAATTGATCTCTCATGAAAACTCCTCTAAAGTTTTTTATTGATAATGATTTTACAGCATCAATTAAATCAAAATTGGACATTGGTGAAAATCCTAGGGATTTTTCCACTAATAAGCCGTTCCTGGTATTCTTAGGCCCGTGCCCTTGTACCAATTGTATGGGGTTCCTGGTAGTCTTAGACCCTTTCCTTTTTTTTATAGCCTTTCCCAGTAGCTTTTTTCAGGGCCATTCCTGCAGCAGTACCAACGGCTCCTAACGCTGCCGCCTTCGCAACCGCTGGGGCAGCCGCTGCAATCAATGCTGGAATAGCAGCTAACAGCGGGAATATACCACCTGATTTTATCATACTGGCGATTGCTGCTTTCGAAAAATCAATTTGAACTCCTCGTTTGTTCTTTAGCGCATCATTGAAATGTTTTATTTGACGATCTGTCAATGATAATTTATGTGCGCCACCGGACATTTGAGTGGGTTTCAGCGTTATTGTAGTTCCACATTCTTTAGCAGACTTTGATTTCAATTTCTTGACCTGACCATCAGTCAACTGGACATTAACAATACTATATGTCATTCTATTCTAAATGTAATTTACACTTTCAATTGATCTTATTGTGAAAATCCTAACTACATGTTTGGAAAATCAAAGGTTTTCCACTGGTGCATCAATAAGTCTCATTCGTCCGCCAACTCCTTCTAACAACATTGATTTATCACTGAGAATGACAGCAACTGCTCTATAATCGGCTATACCAGCAGGGCGTTGTACCCGAGCTTGGAAGTATATATCAACAACAGATTGTCTCATCATGTCAAGATGTTCCAATGAAAAGAAATAAATCGGATAGTGTTTTTCAAAATCAATTTGCGATATTTGCAAACCAGTATCAACATTTTGATCACGACCCATATACGACAATATTCTATGATATACACGAGCTATGTAGTTGTTATCATAATTAAGATGTACAATCTCTGCTGGCTCTTGTTGTCCGTTTATTCTCAACGAAACTTCACTTACTCCTAATTTATCAAATATCATATGACTAGATAATTGACGACCTACTCGATTTGCATCCTGTAACGCTATAAAGATATGACGTGGAGCTGAAACACCTTGTTTTGATGCTAAGTGCCATGTAAATGTGCCATTTACATTATCCTGCTTCGTATCAGTCGTTGTTGTTAGCCAACTTAGCAATGATTTTCCACCTGTGTCCATAAACGATAGTAATTGTTGCTCTATTGTAACTGCTGGTGTCAAGACGGGTATCCATAGAACCAATTTATCTAAAATGACTTTACCATCATCAACACCATTAGCACGCCAAATTGCATCATTGTCATTCTCCTTTCGCACTAACACGACTGTATGCTTTGCTCCATAGATGACTTTTCTGACATTTCTACAGAATCCGAATATATGATGTAACGGAATTGCACATGAAAACCGTCGATGTTGTCCTTTCAATGCTCCTTTTCGTGTTGCAAATCCTAGATTGAAATTATCATTGACCTTTTTTAAAATGTCGAATTCAGCGCCTGGTCTATCTTCACGCTCTGGATTAGCTGCGAGTTGTTGATCAACTTCTGCAGTATCTCTTGCAGTTCGTACTTTAACAAATTGATAATGGTTCGGATGATCAGAAGTATCCTTAGCAAACATCATAGACGGACCAGCCGACCTTGTATAATCATCAGAATATCTCGCAAGTCCGATTATTGTTGTTGCAATATCAACATTTTGTTCTATTGATTCAATTTCTTTTCCATCAATGATATATCTTGCACTGTTAAATAGCGCCATAATGCCATTATTTACGAAACCAACTCGGATATTTTGGTCATTCCCATATGGTGTATCAGCTGCAACATTTGTTACAAGCTGTCCTTCTACTTCAATAAACGCCTCACACGGCAAAAAGTATCTACTTGTATCTTGAACTTGAAGTTCAACTCTCCCCCGTTGATTAGGCTCTCTTGCAGGATAGGCATAATACTGATAGTTAATTTTAGAATCATCTTTATTCACCGGTGCTGCCATATCAAACGCTGGATCAGCAATTTTTTTAAATGCCATTTATACTAAAACGTATCGTTTTTCTAAATGTAGTAATGCTATCATTTTCTTTTTCGTCTGACATTTTTACTATTTCCTCCAAGACCGCTTCCCGCTATCATACTTGCAATATTACTACTATCTGGTGAAGTCATTGCTAATGATGCTAGTTTTTGTTCCACTGCGTTATTTATCACTTTACTGACATTTGCAGGCATCATTGTTGTTGAAGGTAGCGGTGTTGAAACTATTTGTGGTGGTTTTCGTCCGAATCTAGATTTCACCAATGACGTTATTCTATTCTTTGCGGTAGAAAAGGCCGTTCCTGCAAGATCTCCAACAGCGTTAATTCCCTTATTACGAATAACATCAATGGCTTTCATCGCTAATTGTTTAGCAATTGGTGCTACTTTTGGGGCTGTTCTTGTGAATAAACCCGCTATGGTATTTCCAAGGCCGTCTCCATAGTATGCCTTATAAACGGGCAATCTTGAGTTTACCACATACACGTTTGTTGGTTTATTGTGATTATAGTGTACTATCATCTTATTTGAAATGACTTTGTAATTTCTAAATGCAAGCAATTAGAAATTTCAATCGCTATAATAACCACTAAATTCCCCTGGAATTCCGTCCATTAACTCATCCAAGAGTTCTCGATACGTATGAATATCAATTATCCCACCTTGGAATAATCATCTGCAAATATCAAATGCTTCATTAGTTATTTCGACTGAGTTATTCCCAGCTCGCTTACCTCCCATAAGAACCTCAAGTCGTGATATATCATTAATAATATTACTAGGACACATATGAGAATCATGATGAGAACTTCCATAACCCTCTCCTGAAGAACTTTCTGGTTCGGAAACGTTTTGAATTTCTAGAGCTGGTTCGGAAACGTTTTGAATTTCTGGAGCTGGTTCGGAAACGTTTTGAATTTCTGGAGATTGTCGACCTCGACCTCGACTTCGACCTCGACCTCGTCCTCGACCTCGACCTCGACCTCGACCTTTTTGTTGTTCTTTTCGTTGTTCTTTTAGTTGTTGTTGTTCTAAACCATACCTATTAACTCCCATTTGAAAAGCTAGGTAATTCAAGTCACTCTTATTTAAATTTCCGGGTTCATTTTTATTAATTTTAAATAACCAATCCACCCATTGATCTTGTTTTATTGTGTTTTTTTTATACTCGTCTTTTAAAAATTCCCCCCTGTTATAATAACGTCCGGCAGCGAATTCACCAAATAACACATAGTCTTCAGGTTTCAGCAATTGAATTCGTCTGATTTCTTCTATAGCTTCATCAGTGAATTTCTCGCTAAAAGGAACAATTTTTTTAACGGTATCATCATCAGTATCAATATTATCCATTTGTTGTATTTCTCGCTGAGATTGTAACTCACCTGAAAGCTGTTTTATTTCCTCCTTGGTTTTTTCAGTTTCTGTAGCAATCTTTCCTAATACATCAATAATAGGTACTGCTCCCTCTTTAGGGATGTCGCCGTATATAGCACGTTCTGTTGCAAGTTTCATATCTTTAGTGGCTTTAGTTACAGGGGCAAAAAGTTGTTCGCTTCCAATAGAAAAGTCAGTCTGCGCTTGCTGTCTAAGTTGTAGTTTATCTCGCACGTTATCTCGAATTGGTATAAACTTTTTCAGTAATGCTAACCTCTCACGGGCTAGTCTGTTAGTTAATGCTTCTGATGTCATTATTGGAAATGCTAACGTTTTTTCAATTGTCGGTTTCAATGCTTGCATCAATCAAACGTCTTATAGATTTCACTTTCAAAGCAATCTCTGACCGAACTTGGTACTGTTCCCCGAGTTTCTTTCTAATTGCTTCAACTATACTAAATAGCCGAATGAATAAATTAATATCATTGTTATACTAAGAAGCATTAACCGCTTTTTGGATTCTTTTTATCAGTGAATACATTTTAGGTAGAACATATCTTCCATTTTTTAATTGTATATCAATTTGTTCAAATTCATTCAAAAGTCTGTCTTCATTCAAAAATTCAGAAAGTACGATTCCTTGATTTCTTAAATTTGATATTTCTGTGATGATAGATGTAATATCTTGAAATTCCATTTATTGAATATTATTACTAATGTATTTGTATCTTTAAAATATTTTTATATACAAAAAAAAAAAAACAAAAACATATACAATGCCTGTCTCTTCCTCATTCGAGTTCCGAGGCAAGAAAGGGCACATACATTAAAGACTTATACAATACCCTAACTCCCCAATCGAGTTCAAGGGCGGGTTATATGGGCATTAGACGTGAAATCCAAGTGATTTCTTTACAAACATTGAACATATAACATAAAGCCTCATTTGGAAACCACTTTCACGCCAAACGACGTCAAAGAGGCCCAGAGGGGGGACAGTACATTCTTGGAACTCATTTAGTGCCTTCGCATTAAATAAGTCCAAGGGCCACAAACATAGATCTCCCAATTGGAAGCTCTAACGTAACAAATGCTATATTAGGTCTTCCGGAAGATATGTTGTGGGGGGACAGTACATTACATATATACAATGCGATTATATAGGATATACAATGCGATTTTATAGGATATACAATGCGATTATATAGGATATACAATGAATGAATATTTACAATGAATGAATATTTACAATGAATGAATATATACAATGCGATTATATAGGATTTACAATGAATGAATATTTACAATGAATGAATATTTACAATGCGATTATATAGGATTTACAATGAATGAATATTTACAATGCGATTATATATATATATATACTAGGAACAGTCCATTACATATAGGATGATATATATATATATATATATATATATATATATATATATATATATATATATATATATATATATATATACAATGAGATGATAGGATGGTTATATATACAATGAAATGATAGGATGGTTATATATACAATGAAATGATAGGATGGTTATATATACAATGAAATGATAGGATGGTTATATATACAATGAAATGATAGGATGGTTATATATATACAATGCGATTATATAGGATGGTTATATATACAATGAAATGATAGGATGGTTATATATACAATGAAATGATAGGATGGTTATATATACAATGAAATGATAGGATGGTATGATAGGGACAGTACAGGACGATACAAACATGAAACGACGTGGCGGACCTACACCTAATCTACCAATCAAAAGCAACCCAAGAAATTAACCCTGGTTGCAGTTGAAAAAATTCAACCACACCATGTCAATGGCGTGGGAGGTTTGATTGGCAAATTGGGCTTCGTTTTAAAGCCCCAAACTTATTACGGCTCATATTATATATAAGGTGACTAATACTGCAGTGTCAATGTGTAGGTGTGTATTTATTTTCCTAGCATTTCATAATGAATATTGTGTAGTAATTTCAATGGAAGCTAAATATTTAAATAAAACATTAAAACAAGAAATACAACTGTTAAATAATAGCAATTTTTTTATTAATTTCTATAATATTACGATTAAATAATCGTAGTAATAATGGATTTACATGACGAGATAACTCTGTCATGGGGATCCCTGTCAATTCAGGACCTGCTATTTCTTGAATCGAGAATGATATTTTTCTGTGTCATTGGATAATTTTATTACATGTAGCCACACTAAAAAAACTAAACTACATGTAGCGCATTTTACTACCTTGACCTCACATACAATCTATTTTAATTTGTAATTACAAAGTAATTTCATTTTCATACAAAATCTAAACAGCGCTGTTAATGCTGTCCTTGTAATTGGGATTTTTAAAAAATCTATTAATAGAACCTTGACCCAGTGTCTTGTGTTACACGCGCGCGTTTCGGTACAATAACTATATTTACTATGTGGCTGTTCCGGCTGTTCCAGTTATTGTCATTTACTCTTTTAATGCATATATACGTGGATATTGCGAATAAATATTGAAAAAAAAATATGTACACAATGATATTAACGCGCGAAACGTTTTTAGTGTTTTGCCCTATGGTAATTGATCTGAATGGTAAAATCATGCAAAAATGACTAAAATAGCATAACTCACTATTGAGAGTTATCTTGTAAATAGGAAAACTTTATTCTATGTTCATTTTTCTTTGAGATAGCTGTTTGATAAATCCCTTCAGCAACTCTTTGTACTGAAGGAATACATATTCCAAAATATTTTCCCGCAGCATTCATTGAATGAAAAACTCTTTCTTCATTCGTCGTTGTATCAAATGATTTAACTCCCCTGCGTCGTTTTGAGTATTTCCCTGTCTTTCCTCTTTTTGTATTCTCTCTTTGAGAAATACATTGTAAATTTTCAAGAGAATTATTTTGAATATTAGAATCAATGTGATCAATAACACAGCCATCTTTAATCGGTCCCATATAACACTCAAAGACTGCCCTATGACAGAGATATCCCTTTTTCCAGCAGTAAATTGCAAGTATCCCTGATTATTAACAAAACCAATTGGTTTTTTCAGTCTACAGTGTCTAACAACACCATTACGAGATATTTCATAATTAACAAGTATTGGATGTGGTCTGAATTCTTGCTCCATTTATATATAATAATACTATTTGTCTAATTCATCATTTGCTTTAATTATAAATCTATTAATGTAGTCTTGAGGGGTTTTTATGATTTTGTCTTTGACAGAGTCATGGTTAGGGTCAATGATAGCGTTTTTTATTCGTTTATCATAATAACGTTTTAATTCTCTAAACCGCTTACCCCCACAATTGATACATAATTGTGATTTTCCTCTCACACCCACCCCACAATTTATGCATGGGGACGGGCCTGTCGAATTATTTCTGACACTCTGTAAGTGATATCCACAGAATTCCCCTCTACACGATTTATTGCATGGGGTTACTGATCCGATCATAAGCCATTTGCAGTGATTCATTATATATAAACAAACTTTTCTATTTAAATACTTGTCTTATTTATATGAATGAAGAATTCAAGAGATTATCGGCAATCAAGCCTTGGAAAAATATTAAATTCAATCTTGATAGAACTCTCGAAGACGTACCAAAAGAGAAAATAAATAATAGAAGTCTGATTAGAAAAATACGAGATTGTGTTCAAGAGTTTAAACAGGACGGCGCATCACACACATGGTCAACATTTAAAATTGATGGTGTTGTTGATGCTAGAATGAATGATGAAAAAGCAGCTATGATACTATCACAACTTGGCAATAAACGGTATTTTCTCAGAGTGAAATTCATTATCAATTTAGAATCGGGCGAATGGGTTATAAGAGACAAGTTTGAACCAATTCTCAAAGATAGGACAACAGTCATTGTTAGCCGTGATTCCAGACCAGGGCTGTTAACTGGAATTGATAAACCATACTATGAAAAAGCGTATCCAGAAACAGCAATCGTTTATGGGATGTATCCGTTAAATAACCCTGACATTGGAAAACTAGCACCAATGAAACAGTCAACGTCAGTGGAAAAGCCACTCAACTGTGTGGCACAACGAGTCTTAGAACACTTTACAAATGCACTCCGTGGGAATAAATTAACCGATCTAAGACATAAAAAAATAGATCAATGGGAGCTAACAGTGAAAGAGAACGGAGCAACTATTTCCGATATAGCTAGATTGGAAAAGTCGTTGAGATTTCCGATAACCGTTTTAACGATAACTGGCGAAGTATTATACGAATCGAAATACAATAAAAACGGAGCTCCAATCAAAATTATTGATCATAACAAGCACGCATGGACATCCGCGGTTACAATATTCCCGCGAGACAGAACAGTGAAGTATATCCCAGAAGAATTCACCAAGGATGGCATTCTCACTGAAGAAAGATTATTCGATGATATTGCTAGTTTGTGTAAAAACGACCCTGTATCAGTATGGCTACTTCATAGTTTTGAAGATGAAGAATGTCAATTCAATCAATTTGTGAAACCTAACGGTGAATTATATCGTACTGAAAGTCTACATAATAGGATGAAAAATCTAGCAATAAGTCTCAGTGAAAACGCTAGCGTTTTTAATGAAAAACCGAAGATTACGAACAGTTACTTACAAATTGTTTTACAATTCCATCGGTTGCAGCTCATTTTGCAAGAAAGAAAAATAATTGGAAACCAACACGAAAAGAGTTTTTACAGGATGTTCAATCCAGCTGTCTGGAATATTATCATGGCGGTCTATGGAACGTTAAATACAATCGTGAAAGTATTATATCAGTTGATATCGTTGCTTGTTATCCAGGAAGTTTTCTAGGATATGGATTCGCTGGTGAGTATTTTAAACGGTTTGGACATCCCACACATGAAATGACTCGCGTTGCTATTAATGGACCACTGCCTGATTTTGATTTGACCGGTTTTGCTTGCGTAGTATCATTTGAATTCGCTGAAGGACTTCATCCATGTTGTTATGTTTGGATTGGTAGACACATGGCTGAAAGGATGTGGTTACCAATAGTGTTATTGCGATATATGATTGATTGTAAAATGTTAGTTTCGTTGATTGTCAGCGAAGCGATTATCTCATATCAAAAACAAACTAATGTCTGGTTACCAGAACCAGAATGTCTTGATAGTATAATCGATAAGTCTAGAAAACATATTGATGCTGACGAGAAGTACATCATTGAATGGTCAAAAAAGATATTTAATCAACGAAATAGTGAAGCAAAGGATCTCGGCCGAAGAATAATCGGTAAATTTACACAAGGTGGAAAAAAATTTAACTTTAAAAGACAATCCTCACGATTGATTATAGATGATGCCGAATACGACTTCGTTATTAAAGATGCAGTAGAGAAAAATAGATACGCAAATTGTAAAACAGCCTTTTTGTCCAATAAAACAAAGTTAGGTAGAATTGTTACTTACAGTGATGGAGAAAGCTCTGCATATCTACATTTGAGAGCTTCTATGCTGGGTTATGCATCTATCAATTTATTTGCAATGATAAATAGATTTCCTAGTATAGCAGTCAGAGTTGCAATTGATTCAATGTATGTCGATAAAAAATATATCAAAGAGATAACTAAATTTACTAATAGCGAAGAGACTTGGGGAACATGGCGAATTAAACATGAAATACAATGCAATTATTCTGAATCAGCAGACCTTGAGATTAAAAGCAGTTACCTGAAGAACGATAATTCTATCAGTGAAAAATCCGAAGGATTTTCTATGTCTAAAGCACCACCGATATCAGATCCAATTTGTAGATATAAAACAGTTTATTTAAACGTTTGTAGTGGATCTGGAAAGACAACACGTGCGATAGAATTATATCGAGAGAGAACGTCCATGATTGTACTCACACCAACCCATAGACTAGCGAGAGAGATCAAACAACGAAATGTTGAAGCTTGCACGTATCATAGTTTTTTTCGATACAAGGGTGATGCTTGGACTCCTGAGCGAATGGGTGAGAAATTTATTCCAGCGGTTATTATTTGGGATGAAGCATGTACTGTTTCAGAAGATGTATTAAAAATGTTTCTTGATTGGTTATTGCAAAATAATACAAAAGTTATATTGTGCGGCGATCATGGTCAACCACCACCATTTGTTGGTAGAAGTCCACATAATTGGTTAAAAGGATTTGTTGATTATTACGAAGAAATTGATACTGACTATAGAGCACTCGATGAGCAGTTACGTGAGTTTAAAAAACTAATTAGATTACAACCCGATAGAATTCAATGTGAAGTAGCGCGTGAAATAATTTCTGAAACGCCTATGAATGATTTTTGGGAAACATGGAAACCAAATGATTTTGTAGTAGCAAGTAGAAAGATAGTCAGAGACACACTTCAGAAAAAGTTGTTTGAGCTACACAAGAAAAAATTTCCAACGTTTCCAGTACCGTTGTGTTATAGACCATTGGATACACGAAAGCAGAATATTGAAGTTGAAATTCCAGGCCAGACGGAGAAACAGATTCTAGTGTTAAATGATATTGTGCTAGTTGATATCAATACTGTAGAAGATGCATTATGCGCTGATAAATCACCATGGACGCTTGGTTATGTAACAACAATACACTCGTCACAAGGATTGACCATCACGGATACAATTGTCTGGATAGTTGATAATCGCATTGAATGGTCAAATTTAGTCTATCTCGCAGTGTCCAGAGTACGACGAATAAATCAACTACGAAGGATTGTTTTCGATGATGATTTTAATGCAAACGATGATAACACTGATATTAGCATCATTAATAAAAAAACTCTCTGGTTACAAACAGCAGGACAAAAAAAAAACAACGAGAATTTGATATTGATGCTGAAGTAATAATCGCATTAAAAGAACAACAGAATAATCACTGCGCCAGTTGCAATTGTATAATGCACTGGCAGTATTCGGATAAAGACCCTCGACAATTCACCGTAGACAGAAAAAATAACAGTCTTGGTCATGTCAGAAACAATGTGATGTTGACCTGTCTTGAGTGTAATAGACGTAACGGAGCTAGTTAAGACCATGTGGCGGTAATTGAGTATCGTCCGGAATGACTTGTAGTTGTTCGCGTGTAAAACCACGCTGAGGTGCAGTTGAATCCAATCTGTAGATTGGAGGTCTACCAGTTGATCGCGTTATGGTTGAAATTTTATGCGTAGTAACACTCCATATAGGATCAGTAGCTCTTCTTTTACCGCCTTCAAGCTCTCCTGGTTCGTATAAATATCTCACAGTAACATCACCGAGAAGTGGCTGAGTGCTAACCCGCTGCGGTTGTTCGGGAATATATTCTTTTTTTATTGCAATATTTGGTTTCATATTAATAGTTCGAGTAATCTCGTTATTTAACGCTGCAACTACACTCGGTAATCTTTGGACCCATTCACGAGATCGTTTTTCTTGGATGAATTCTTTTGCATATTGATATCCAAATAACCGTTCTGCAAGAGTTCTATTAAATCGTTCTACAATTGCCTGATCACGATGTAACGCAGTATGTCCCCGTCGTATTGCAACATTATGAGTTTTCATTGTTGATAGAACAGCACCTTGAAGCTCTTTTCCAGGATCAACTTGTAATAGATTTGGCCATCTTAGAGGACCTCGTCGATAAATCCTTTCAAATGCAGAAGCGACTTCAGAAGCTGACTTTGTTTTCAATGGTTCTGCTTGTTTAAATCGACTCGCAATATCAACTACAGTTAGCGCGTATTTGTAACCATGGTCATGTGGTAAAAACAATAAATCAGCCTGATGAACTTCATTGGGTACGGTAACATCAAAATGAGAATAATTAATTTGTTTAGGCGGTGGTAGATAAATTTGCCATATAGCTTGTTTGGATAACCAATCTTTTGCAGTGGATTTTTTCACTTTTGCAGCGTTAGCGAGTTTACTGATTGCTGCTTTACCCTTCCAGTATCCTTTCGGAGAATAATAAATAGATTCCATACTATAAAAACACTGGTGTTTTCAATTACCAGCACCTAACACTAATTTGCCTTTCATAGCTGATTTGACCAACCATGAAGCCAATTTTTCTTTGAAGGATTTATCGGGAATAGCATTTAACGCATGAATTAATTTTACATCCGCGATATGTCTTTGTTGCAAATTATTGCTTTTATATGCAACATCATGAGCATGACATGCCTTATCAATAGCATTTATCGGATACTCACCAGGCCGGGGCTGATTTTGATCATCAAGTCTGATATCTAATCTCGTTCCGGGACCACAGTAGCTATATCCTGGAAGGTGTTTTTCTCCGGGGTATTTTGCCCATGGGGTTCCGGGGAGTTTTCCAAGTTTTGCGGCAATATCACCTCCGAGTTGCTTTTTTTTAAAAATCTAAATTTTTTTGTACCACATGTTACACACTTACCAGTAAGCGCTAGTCTATTGTTTTTAGTTGTAATGGTTGTCTGATCGGTTGTATCAGTACGCTGTTTACACTTAACACAATATAGATCCATAATTTATATATAGCGTTATGAATATAATTGATTTTTCAGCGACTAAAAGAAGAGAACCGGTAAAACACCATGCAGCGCTTCCGAATTCTGTCCGTGCCATTATAATCGGACGATCTGGATCAGGCAAAACACAATTACTGCTTAATTTGATAATGCGATTTATGAAGTGGGATAAATTATATTTAGTTGCCCCATCCGTAGATGATCAACGGTGCTATGAAGTGCTAAAAGATTATAATGAAAATGCATCAGAAATTAAAGGTGAAAGTGTAATCGACTTTATTACTGATATTAATGATGCACCATCAGTGGAAGATCTCGATGGAGACATAAACAATCTTGTAGTGTACGATGATGTAATGTTAGATAATCAAAAGAACCCTGCTAGAATATTTTCCCGAGGTAGGCATAAAAACACTGACGTGATATATGTCACTCAACGATATACTCAAATTCCAAAAGTGATTCGCGATAACTGCAATATTCTTGCTGTATTCAATGGCGTTGATACACATACGCTACGAAATATTTGGCAAACATGGTGTTCCGATATGGACTTCAATGGATTTAAAAATTACTTTGGTCATGCTCAGTCAGTCCCATATGGATTTATAACAATAAATTTACACGACCCTCGGTCACGATATCGTATTGGACTTGATCAAATATTTGGTTAAATAATTTGTATTAATCAGCAGCAGGGGGGGTGAGATGACAACATATTTGCGACGTAGATGGCAGCAATTTGAGGGTGGTTATGACAATGTATTTGCGACAAAATCGCTAAGGCTCCATTTGTAAAATGGGGTCTTTAATTTTTTTTTTGGTTAAAATATGAGATTTCGTAGGAAAGCTCTATTGGGCATTCTGAGGCTTTAATCGATTTTGTCGCAAAAATTTGTAGGATTCACCCCCCCCTGCTGCTCGGCGACAGATCATTAGACAAGGGTGCGACACAGTCGGTGACCAGATGGAGACCAGTCGGCGAGTCTGCGACCAGACGGCGACCATGAGACAATTCAACCAAGTCAGCGACCAAGATAAGTCTACAACAAGTCGACGACACTGCGACCAAGTCGGCGACATCCAAGAAGCCTTGAATATAAGACGGTATCCCGCTGAGGTTGAAATCTGTCACACACTGGAGTGCCAGTCATCAGACAGATTCAGCGGGTTATCATTCCTACAACAAGACCTATCATAAAAAACCCGAGATAGTGAGACTCAGGGCAGTATAGCCGAGAAAGTGTTCCGCTACAATAATAATAGTAACATAATTAAGGGATAATATTATATGAATTCTATATGACCTTGTATACTTTAACGGGAAGCATAATTGGAATGTCAAGTTATCAAATGTTAAAATCCACCGATATCTAGTAACTTGAATCTTTCAAGCCTAATTCAGTTTCATACGTGATTGATTATTTATTTGTTTTGTTTCACTTTGAAATAATTACACAATGTTTCTGTTTCTCATTAGTCTTTTGATTCTGAGAAATCATAATAAATTCCGTGCCCAGAATTATTTGACATTAATACTGTATTTACCTCACTTGTTTACTGGGGATTTAATTTATGTTCGGAAATTTAAATTTGTTTAACTCGGACACTAATAATTTTATAATGATCAGAAGGCAAACTTGGAGTTGTTGACTATAATTAAAGTAGCATAAATTGAATCAGCATAGTAGTTTCATTCAGTTTCTCAGTGTAGTCACATGACCGATGTCTGTTACTAGCCTATGATGACCTAATAAAAGGTTATATTGCTCTGAGAAAAACGTCTGGTTTTATCTGCCTGTTTAGCATCTGAGTGGTATGTCCCCTGATAGTGGACAATATATCAACAGGAGTTATACGCAATAAATTAAAATTTATCATTAAGCCAAAAAAAAAAAAAAATCGGTGAAAGTATCCAAAACTTTGCACAAGTATGCCAATTTGGCCGGCAGTCTACAAAAAATGACTTGGCGGTCCGTATCGTATACCACGTTCAAACACCTTTAAAAGCAGGCGAAAAAAAAATGAAAATAACAGCAGTATAGGTCTTTGGCGAAGCGAAACTTATTTAAGCAACACTTTTATCTGCAATCAGCCCCATTATTAAAAAGATCACAGAATTTCTAGTTGCCTATAGAGGAATAGGTCAATACTAAATAATACCAAGAAATATGACAATGTTTGTTAATTTGAACGATAGAAAAAATGGACTTGTTCATTTATTTAAACTTGGCCAACGTTTTCTTTTATTATTACTTGCAATTTGAATTTTTGTTAATTCTTTTTAGTATATAGATACTATTATACTGTGAAAACAATACACATACTGTAATTATTTGTTTCATCATTTTTTTCCTTCCGGATATGCTTTGCTCATGCAATTTTTAAGGTAGGAAAAAGGTTAGGCCTAGAGAGGGAGCGGTAAATATGACAATATTTTATATTTCACTTTGTAAATTAATGGGTATGAAAAAAACCAGCACCAGACGTTCGAAATGACCAGCACCGTTTGTTTGTTCCCTCTACCGATTTCAATAACTAAAAAGTTTTTGATAAAAAGTCCACAGAACTAAGTCAATCGAATCATTGATTTATAATTTCTAACCTGACTGTGACCAGAATGGCTCTTATACTGGTATCCCTTTGCACCTTTCATGCTTAACGGACTTTCCATACTAATCGGCGCCATATTCCGTATACTGTGGGGTAGTTTATTTCTATCAGACAACATAATGACGTAATTTATCCTATTTGGTAACTGCCGGATAATTCCGTAAATTACCATAACGTTGAGCTTGTAATTATATTCCTTTGCACACATGCACATATTAATAAAACCACTTGTTAAAATCACGTGAAAGGCAATTTTCTTTTTCATTTTTCTCCTTTGCTTGATTCCACACTGTAAATATCGGAAGAAGACGACATATGTATGTACATCTTGAGTTGCGCATACAACCCTTCCTTTAAAATGGACTTGTTCAGGAAATGGGTCTCGGGCATATCCGTATTGAAAACTGTTAAACATGAAACGCGCAATGACGTTCATTTATGGCCATTCTACTCGTAGTCTGGTTAGAAAATATAAATGATTCAATTGACTTAGTTCTGTGCACTTTTTATCACATTAAACGTTTAAGTTATTGAAATCGGTAGAGAGGTACAAACAAACGGGGATGTAGCGTTGGACTTATTTTTTTTTAATATAATAGCAATGCTTCCCGATTCTACGTTTTTAGTACTTGTGAGATAAAAACTTTATCACACATGAATACACACACACAGAGGTCGGCATATCCCCATGGTGGTCGGAGTTAAAATCTGGCTTCAGTACTAAGGACTCAAAATTATTTGCATTTTGAAGAATGAAACTTATTACAAGATCATAGATGCCCGATTGACTGCGCCCATTATCGTACTTGAACATGCAATAGTCGGCTTGAACAACGTAGTTGTTGATATCGTGTCAACCACAGCAGTAGTCGGAATATGACCAGATTACCGTAATACCGGTAAGGTGATTTCATGTTGTCGGAAATTTGGTCTCGCTTTATTGATAAAACTGCAGACTCCTGTGGTAAAACACCTTGCTACGTTAAGCTGGGATGGTGTACTTTACTTTCGAGGTGTCAAACATAAAGACTTTATTAAAGGCTAACTAAAGCTGCATAAACTCGTGACTTTTGGTACGTCATAAGCAGGAAGTTTTCCACTGTCATTTTCTGCAATGTGTTCAGCAAGAAGAGCTAGTGATTCTGTGTCGTACCAGTTGTAGCCCATAGGCATAGACGAATTTTATTTGAGGTTGGAATTGCGTTAAATGCATACTAACAAACATTAGCTCCTAACGTTTGTAAACAATATAACAATTAATTCAACAATCTTACATGTAGTACTGGCAACCACATTTTTTTTCTAGTTTGTAAATCATGTTTCTAAGCTTAAACAACATACCCTTCCCCCATTTATAATTTATATTTGAAAAGATTGTACTCGCTTGTTAGTTACATGCAGTATTCAGATATACATGTGTAATGGCTGGTTAGTACAATCTTAAGATATTCCACTCCCCCAGTTTATAATTTCTGATTAATGGGCAACTTAAAGATATTAATAAACTTCTGAGGGCATGGCAGCTGTAAGGTGAAGTTGTGTATATTTACTGCATGCACAATGGAGAGAATGTTTGTATGCCTCTGTTTTTTTCATGTACTGTGGCTGAAAGTCATTTGCATATTGTACTTGTGAAATTGTAAATGATCTAATCATACAGCTAACTAAAAAGACTGCTCTTGTGTGCTAATAGAATCACCCTGAATTAGTCTGAAGCATACTATCTTTAGCAGTTATTAAAATATGGATCATGAATTTTGCCAGAAGAGACAATTCCAGCTTCTATACATGATATGAATATATTATCAGTGTACTAAGATACATTTGTTGTTTTCAGGCTTAACACCATTTTTCAGCATACTATAGGCTATATAAGGCGGCCAGTATTAATGGTGGAGGAAGAAACCCGGAAATCCCCAGAAAGAACCACCAACCCACAAGAAGCTACAGGCAAGCTTTCTCACATATCACATTCACCAAATCTTAGACTCGAACCCACGCAGACAGAGGTTAGATGGCAGTGATCTGTAATGGAGAGCACTTTAGACCACTAGGTCACTCGGGACCCCTACTAAGATACATTGAAAATAAGTGTTATTGAATCAGAAACATAATATTGCTAAAAGGGAGGAAAATTATGTGAGTGACACAAGCCAACATTTAGGCAATCAGTATTTACAAAAATATATACACCATTTAGGTCAATCAAAAAGCTACAAGCATATATAAAAAAAACTACAATATAAAATGCTAAGCATGCAACTGATTTGGGTAGCAACAAGTTATCCACCATTTGTTTTCGGACATGACTTATGGCAGAGAACAACTGTATGTAGACATGATTTGTACTGGATCATCAGGTTTGCAATTCAGACTGATTTAACAGGTCACTTACGATATGATAATAAATTTATTTCAACTAATCTTTTGTATAAAGACATACAGTATAATCCATCTTATATTTATCCATTGTGTTAAATCCTTTAGAGCACTCACTTTGTTGATCCTCAGATTTGAATTAGTGATGTATTGCATGAAAAGCTGCATCACCCCATGCATCATAATGGTCCTGTGCAATAGTTAGTTTCTGGTGATATAGGCTTTCTATACCAGTTGAGATTCATTTGTATCTTCACTGGCAATGGTCATAGTAGAAAAGACAAAAATGTATATTGACACTCTTTCACTTATTTCTTCCATTCCTATTACTACTCTTCTACCTGGCCTACTGTTACCTTATTTCCTTTATTCTTAACTCAACACCACCCATCGCCTAATAGTTCAGTGTGACGGCATCGTTGTAGATATAAATGCAGTTAGATCAATAGAGAAAGAATTGAAATTTAGCTGCTAATGAAAGTTGCTATAGTTATTGATCGTTTATCTCCAATCCTATATTCAACAAATTTTGTACATGATAAAATGTTTGCAATAAACATCATCCATTGAAACCTGCTCTCTACCATGATGTAAAACAAGATTCTTATAGCTTAAATAAAAATTATGTAATAGCTGTACCATGTATTAAATCAACATGAGATAATACTGAATAGTCTGTCTAGTTCTGTCACTAATCCACTATATCCCTTTACCACCTATGGCTGGCAGAGAACTGATAGTTCTTTGTTCATAAGCACAAACAAAATGCATCACACAATGTAACATTCCTCTACAAGTGTTTGTTTTATTAATCAGTATGTGACTGTGGTTGGAAGAAAAACTATTGGGGTGGGTGGGGTTTCATTTAGACATTGTTAAAGGTCATATTAAGCAACTTACTAATCATTAAAATAATTTTGAAGTGTTATCAGTTATTTCCAAGCCTGACCAACCAAAGAGTCACTCATCTGTTTTGCACTTGTGTGTAAGTTGTCGATCAGTAGTGAAATTAGTGTTTTTGCATCATACAGAAAACAAAGTTTGGTGATTATTTTAAGTTGGTGCTGACTTAATTTATGTGATCAATTAAAGGAATACAGTAATATTGTGTGGAACATTGATTTGGGAGAGAAGAAATATGCATGTATTTTATGATTTTGTTGAATAATGCACATTAAAATAATGTTGACAATATAATGATGATGATATTTAAGCATGATGTCTGGTCAAAAACATTTAGTGAACCTTTGTGTACAAAGGCCAGTTTTGCCTTTTTCATAGGTGGTCTATCTTGACAGGTTTGACTAATAGCATATTTATTTTTTTATCAGAGCAATCATATTTTTTCTAGCTAATTAAGAGCCAGAGATTTGTTTAAATATCCCAAGTTCCCCTCCCCAACTGTCTGTTGAAAATTATTTACTGGACCCTTGATTGGTTATTAGATATTTGTCATATTTGTTTTTGAAACAATTTACTGTCATTTTAATATGACTTTTTCTGGAAAAAAGTGTTCCAGATTGAAGCTGTGTTTATTACAGAACTGTTTTTGTTTTATTACTATGTTCTTTGAGTTTTGATCCTAAATGAGTTTCCTCTAACACTAGGTCTAGGTGTTGCATCCTTCCATAGCTTGATAATAAGCTTCCTTTTCATTTATTTTGTGTGATACTATTTTGCATAGATCTATGATATCCCCTTTGATAGTCTGTAGCTTAATGCTGGTAATTTACATTTCCTCATCTTTTCTGCATATGTCTGAGTTTATCATCAATTGAATGATGTTTTTTTTGCTTTGTGTTGCACACTTTCTAGATGATTAATTTGATGGGTTTTTGGGTTTTTATATTGAGCTTGCATAATCCAAATCATCCCTACTAAGGTTTGTATAGTGGCTTGAATGTTTCATATTTCATGAAATTGAAAAGTTGTTGTAAATAAAGCTGACATCGGATTGACCTTGTTTACTATTTGCATATATAATTTTCAAAACTCACAACTCCATGTGAGTCTACACATAGCCATTCATAACTCCATTCATTCAGGGATTTTTAAGGCGACCTTGTTACTTATGTTATTATTCTTATTGACAGTGAAGACTTTTGCATCATTAACAGATAGATAAATTAGGGACTCCACCAAATCAGGAAAGTTGTTTATTAACACCATGAATAGTAACAGGCCAAGTATAGATCCCATCGGTATGCCTGATATTACATTCAACCAGCCTGAGTGTTCACCATGAACAACAACTTGTTGATGTTTGTCTGACAAGAATCTTAAAATCAACTCATATCCATAATTTGGTAATTTGGATTTTGTCCTTAGTCTTTAATTTGTTGATTAACCATGTGCGGGACTGGGTTGAATCTTATGCAGTATTTTGCTTCAGTCCGCATATCCATAACTTCTAGCATTTGTAATGCTGCCGATCTCCTGAAAATTAAGCTATATTATAAATAAATTGTTCCTTTTGATTTTTGATATGATGGAGTGTATATTCTTTTATAAGGGGTTTTATGACCTTGCATACAAGCTATATCAGACTTGAGAAATTGTTTTAACAGATTGTTAATGTTCCTGCTTGACACATTTCTCCTTGTTGTAGATTATGCCATGCTGAGTCTTTGCAATCTTAGTACCCATTCATCCTGTATGGTTAAGTCTTTCTTATCATGCATGACAAAAAAACACTGTTAAATAATATCGCTTATATGTGTGCCTTACATGTATAGTTATCAGGTTTGATCAATTTAGTATCCAGAGTGTCTACAAATTTGCAATTTTTACAGATGTTGAATTTATATACTGCCACATTGCTTTATAATTATTTGTCTTTGCCTTGTTTGATAGGTTTTTCTCAGATTCTTTATGAAATCTGTTGTTCTTTTATTCATACTCCGTTATATTTTTGGCATCTATATACATCCGGGTCCATTGCTACACCAGACCTTTTGGATAATGGTTTCTTTTTATTAACCCCATAGTGTTCTTGTGCATCTGATGATAATTTGTTTTTTAATTCCATTCAGTTTAATTGTTATGGTAGGCATTTATTTTCATTTTCACAGAAAAATTGACTATACCATATATACTTACTTATAAGTCAAATCAAACTGCAAGCAACAGATATCTAAGCTGCCATAAGATAATGTGCTTGCAGATCAGGGTCTGAGAACTCTGCTGGATACAGTTGATAACTGCTGGATACAGTTAATAAATCTGCTGGATTTAGCTGATTCTTATTATTCATTGATTTTATTTCAGTAATACCAATACTCCTATGTTTATTAGTTCTCATTCTTACAAAAAATGTTGGCTATTTGTTTTGGAGTTTGTCTGCATGTGTGTGAAAAAGCTCAATTTTTTTAAAAACTGTAAACTCACTATTACATCATTTAGTTTGGTTCTGAATATTATGTTTTACTTATCTCCTATTGCCTGGTTGATTAACAGTATTCAGGAAGTGTGTCACTGGTATGATATATGCCATTAATATCAAGGTAATAAAGTGCAAAATAGGAATGGAATGTGCCTTTATACTAGGAAATCAATCATGCTTTTGCATTTTTTTTTCGTTTTGAAAAGAATATTAAGTTGCAATAAAACATTTATAAATAATAATGATATTTTGATCAAGTTATAAAAGTACCTTAACATCAGGTGAATTTTTGTATTTCATATGAATAATTCGGTACAGTGTTTTCCATTGATATTTTGGATATCCCTAAGACATGTATCCTGTCAATAAAGGACTCAACATGTACACACTAGGGTTACCGTATTTAAACTTTCAATAAACTCGATACACTGGAGAGGGTGTATATCCGTATCTTTATAGAGATTTAAGGACTGAAAAGGAGGACCATGTCTGGAAATAGAGGACATATGGCAGCCCTCGTAAACACCTGCTATAACCTGAACTGCTCACACTCAGTCCAGAGCTGCAGACTATGAGGTGAATATGGCATTAGTTAAATTCAACATTTTCATGATGTTTTCTTCACTTTGACTTTTTGTACCAATTAAAACCTCATTTCATCTTGTATTTCCTAATCAATACTTGCTGACCCAGTTCATAACATCAAGATCTCAAAATTAGCATGTAAGGGTCCAGATAAATACTGTTCCCAGAAATAAATTGTTTCTTTGTAGCATATATGACACTTTTAAATAAAATTTAGCTGGTAGACATAGTAGAATCATATACTGTACATAGCCATTTCAAATGCACACTCATTGTACTGGATGCAGGAGGTCGTAGGTTTGATCCCTAGTCGAGTCATACCAAAGACTTATAAAAATGGTACCAACAGCTGCCTCGCTTGATGCTCAGCATTAAGAGGTTAGTGTTAGGACTGGTCGGCCTAGTGTCAGGATAATGTGACTGGGTGGGACATCATGCCACATGTCTGCAGCATGATGCCCCAGTGCTATGCTAGACATCACTATAGACTGCCACACTGCAGACATCATAGCGATATGACTGAAAAATTGTTAAAGCTATGTTAAAAATCATAATCACATCACATTACTCATTGTACCTCATCAAGTGCAGGGTCTTGAGAGGTACTTGATTGACAAGAAAGAGATAAGTTTAGCATGAGAGGAAATGTTGTTCAAGGTTTTATTAGATATATCCACCATAAGACCAATTGTTAACATGCTAAAGCAAGTGCAGAATATTGACTGAATCAGATCTAACAGGTTTGTGAAGGTTTGGGTTTTAGTGATCTTTTGGCAAAATCTACTGATTTTGGATCAGTAAGTAGAACAGCATTAATTTTGAGCCTTGTCAGTTATTGTGAATGAGTTGAGTAATCTGTGGTATTGTTTATCTCCCGATAACCATAACCTTTTGCTTGCCTCAATGACAGCCCTATCAACTTTCAGACAGTAATATAGTTTTCCATAAGCATTAACTGTATAAATTTTCTAGTGGTACTATAGTTTTCGATAAGCACTAACTGTATAAACTGTCTAGTGGTACTATAGTTTTCCATATGATTTACTTGTATAAACTTTCTAGTGGTACTATAGTTTTCCATAAGCATTAACTGTATAAACTGTCTAGTGGTACTATAGTTTTCCATATGATTTACTTGTATAAACTTTCTAGTGGTACTATAGTTTTCCATAAGCATTAACTGTATAAACTGTCTAGTGATACTAGTTTTTCATAAGCATTAAGTGTATAAACTGTCTAGTGGTACCATTGTTTTCCATAAGCATTAACTGTATAAACTGTCTAGTGATACTAGTTTTCCATAAGCATTAACTGTATAAACTGTCTAGTGATACTAGTTTTCCATAAGCATTAATTGTATAAACTGTCTAGTGGTACTATTGTTTTCCATAAGCATTAACTGTATAAACTGTCTAGAGATACTAGTTTTCCATAAGCATTAACTGTATAAACTGTCTAGTGATACTAGTTTTCCATAACCATTAATTGTATAAACTGTCTAGTGGTACTATAGTTTTCCATAAGCATTAACTGTATAAACTGTCTAGTGATACTAGTTTTCCATAAGCATTAACTGTATAAACTGTCTAGTGATACTAGGTTTCCATAAGCATTAATTGTATAAACTGCCTAGTGGTACTATAGTTTTCCATAAGCATTAACTGTATAAACTGTCTAGCGATACTAGTTTTCCTTAAGCATTAACTGTATAAACTGTCTAGTGATACTAGTTTTCCATAAGCATTAATTGTATAAACTGTCTAGTGGTACTATAGTTTTCCATAAGCATTAACTGTATAAACTGTCTAGTGATACTAGTTTTCCATAAGCATTAATTGTATAAATTGTCTAGTGGTACTATAGTTTTCCATAAGCACTAACTGTATAAACTGTCTAGTGGTACTATAGTTTTCCATATGATTTACTTGTATAAACTTTCTTGTGGTACTATAGTTTTCCATAAGCATTAACTGTATAAACTGTCTAGTGATACTAGTTTTCCATAAGCATTAATTGTACAAACTGTCTAGTGGTACTAATGTTTTCCATAAGCATTAATTGTATAAACTGTCTGGTGGTACTATAGTTTTCCATATGATTTACTTGTATAAACTTTCTAGTGGTACTATAGTTTTCCATAAGCATTAACTGTATAAACTGTCTAGTGATACTAGTTTTCCATAAGCATTAACTGTATAAACTGTCTAGTGATACTAGTTTTCCATAAGCATTAATTGTATAAACTGTCTAGTGGTACTATAGTTTTCCATAAGCATTAACTGTATAAACTGTCTAGTGGTACTAGTTTTCCATAAGCATTAATTGTATAAACTGTCTAGTGATATTAGTTTTCCATAAGCATTAATTGTATAAACTGTCTAGTGGTACTATAGTTTTCCATATGATTTACTTGTATAAACTTTCTAGTGGTACTATAGTTTTCCATAAGCATTAACTGTTTAAACTGTCTAGTGATACTAGTTTTCCATAAGAATTAATTGTATAAACTAACTGTCTAGCGGTACTATAGTTTTCCATAAGCATTAACTGTATAAACTGTCTAGTGATACTAGTTTTCCATAAGCATTAATTGTATAAACTGTCTAGTGGTACTATAGTTTTCCATAAGCATTTACTGTATAAACTGTCTAGTGGTACTATAATTTTCCATAAGCATTAATTGTATCAACTGTCTAGTGGTACTATAGTTTTCCATAAGCATTAACTATAAACTGTCTAGTGGTACTAAAGTTTTCCATAAGCATTAACTGTATAAACTGTCTAGTGATACTAGTTTTCCATAAGCATTAATTGTATAAACTTTCTAGTGGTACTATAGTTTTCCATATGATTTACTTGTATAAACTTTCTAGTGGTACTATAGTTTTCCATAAGCATTAACTGTTTAAACTGTCTAGTGATACTAGTTTTCCATAAGAATTAATTGTATAAACTAACTGTCTAGTAGTACTATAGTTTTCCATAAGCATTAACTGTATAAACTGTCTAGTGATACTAGTTTTCCATAAGCATTAATTGTATAAACTGTCTAGTGGTACTATTGTTTTCCATAAGCATTTACTGTATAAACTGTCTAGTGGTACTATAGTTTTCCATAAGCATTAATTGTATCAACTGTCTAGTGGTACTATAGTTTTCCATAAGCATTAATTGTATAAACTTTCTAGTGGTACTATAGTTTTCCATAAGCATTAATTGTATAAACTGTCTAGTGGTACTATAGTTTTCCATAGGCAATAATTGTATAAGCTGTCTAGTGGTACTATTGTTTTCCATAAGCAATAATTGTATAAACCGTCTAGTGGTACTAGTTTTCCATAAGCATTAACTGTATAAACTGTCTAGTGGTACTATAGTTTTCCATAAGCATTAATTGTATAAACTGTCTAGTGGTACTATAGTTTTCCATAAGCATTAATTGTATAAACTGTCTAGTGGTACTATAGTTTTCCATAAGCATTAATTGTATAAACTGTCTAGTGGTACTATAGTTTTCCATAAGCATTAATTGTATAAACTGTCTAGTGGTACTATAGTTTTCCATAAGCATTAATTGTATAAACTGTCTAGAGGTTCTATAGTTTTCCATAAGCATTAACTGTATAAACTGTCTAATGATACTAGTTTTCCATAAGCAATAATTGTATAAACTGTCTAGTGGTACTATAGTTTTCCATAAGCGTTAACTGTATAAACTGTCTAGTGATACTACTTTTCCATAAGCATTAATTGTATAAACTGTCTAGTGATACTATTGTTTTCCATAAGCATTTACTGTATAAACTGTCTAGTGGTACTATAGTTTTCCATAACCATTAATTGTATAAACTGTCTAGTGGTACTATAGTTTTCCATAAGCATTAACTGTATAAAGTATCTAGTGGTACTATAGTTTTCCATAAGCATTAATTATATAAACTGTCTAGTGGTACTCTAGTTTTCCATAAGCATTAATTGTATAAACTGTCTAGTGGTACTATTGTTTTCCATAAGCATTAATTGTATAAACTGTCTAGTGGTACTAGTTTTCCATAAGCATTAACTGTATAAACTGTCTAGTGGTACTATAGTTTTCCATAAGCATAAAGTGTATAAACTGTCTAGTGGTACTATAGTTTTCCATAAGCATTACTGTATAAACTGTCTAGTGGTACTATAGTTTTCCATAAGCATTAATTGTATAAACTGTTTTGTGGTACTATTGTTTTCCATAAGCATTTACTGTATAAACTGTCTAGTGGTACTATAGTTTTCCATAAGCATTAATTGTATAAACTGTCTAGTGGTACTATAGTTTTCCATAAGCATTAACTGTATAAACTGTCTAGTGGTACTATAGTTTTCCATAAGCATTAATTGTATAAACTGTCTAGTGGTACTATAGTTTTCCATAAGCATAAAGTGTATAAACTTTCTAGTGGTACTATGGTTTTTCATAAGCATTAATTGTATAAACTGTCTAGTGGTAATATGGTTTTCCATAAGCAAAAATGTCAAGCCATGGTAATCATAACTGTTTAAACGTGTAATGAGCATATATCAGTGTGAAGAAAGTCTATCATGTTTCAGTTGATTACATTGACTTGAAATAATGTTTTTATAAACAATGTTGTTGGGTGATGGATTGAAGTACAAAATCATGTTGATCATTGGTCACATCATAACTGTGCAGGTATTGTGTAATTGCTATAATCGTGACTAATGATGTGCAAACTTACAAGGCAGCATAATTTTATTTACCAGTCACTTTATATATATATATATATATATATATATATATATATATATATATATATATATATATATATATATATATATATATAATCAAATTAATCAGAATATTAAATGCAGTTTTTTTTATACAATCATTCAAATCAGGACAAAGTTTCAAACAAACTATTTCAAGTTTAAGCATGATCATATAACTACATGGTCAGCCTTGCCAGTGTTAAGATGATGTCAGTTCTGATCAGTTTTCATAATAGTACATTTCAGTTGTTGATTTAACTATTAGAAAAGTTAAGACTGGCAAATATTATGCAGAATTTCTGATGCGAAGACTAAATCCACTTTCATTCTGATTGCCATAAATACAAGAGATTTCTTTTAAATCAGTTGATAGATACAGAGAAGTTAAACCAGCTGTACTGCCTAATAATGTCTTAGATTTGCTTCCAAATCTTGCACAACCCAGACATACCTCATTTACCGTATAAAGGGTCATCTATATGACGTTACACAATTTTTGCCATTTTTCTTACCCCATCCCACCAGCCCCTGGTAATTACACTTTATCACAAAAAAACAGACCCTCCCATGTGACATCACAAATCTCTTACCCCCACCCCTTTCTCCCCCAATTTTTTTTGTAATACTGATAATTAAATGTAATGTAAATCAGTTAACTATACAGACAAAAACAATTTTTTATGTAAAATAATGTTTAATTAATCAGGATTTTACAAGAACTGCTTGACTACTTCAGAGTTTATAAAATTATCTTTAAAAATAAATTAATTTTAAACAAAAACCAAAATGAAATGTAAATTAAACACATCAATCACTTCAGTTCTTACTAACATTAAAGTTTCAACAAATTCAAAAAATTCTAAGGATTTAAAATATGAAGTAAAATGAATTACTTCTTTTCATAGTTATCATTATCCCAGTATAATGCTCCTCCACAAACAGGAAATCCAATTGTTTATAGATAAACATTGTTTATTGGATATTTCCTCTAAATCAAGCTCTTCCACATCAATCCAATCCGAAGCTTCTACATTTTCCACATTTGCTAGTATGACCATCATTTCACATTTCCTTCT
The DNA here is from genome assembly GCA_016746295.1 of Potamilus streckersoni. Lineage (NCBI taxonomy): Eukaryota > Metazoa > Mollusca > Bivalvia > Unionida > Unionidae > Potamilus > Potamilus streckersoni. The sequence goes on along the minus strand of JAEAOA010002230.1, from coordinate 441,104 downwards.
AACATTGGTCAGATGCGCTTTGATGGAACTGCTATTTATGAAGAACTGAGTGACTGTGCAGCGTGACCAGAGAACTGAAGTACACATGGTATATCTTGCAGTGTCTTGCATATCTTTCTTTCATTGAGTGCAGATTGAACAAAGAAATAATTAAATTAAATATGCATAACACTTCCACCCGTGAAAAAAAAAAAGAAAGATTTTTATAATAAAGCTTTCTTTTCTCCATAGGTCAGTTAAACATGAGGTTTATTAAAATTTAAAAAAAAAACATTAGAAGAAATCTTATGAGTAATACAAAGTTTACATGAAATAATATATTTCTATACACATGACAGTGCATCTGCTATTAAATTGTTTTTTACCTTGATGTGCCTGATGTCAAAATTATATTCCTGTAACAACAATCTCCACCTTATTAATCACTGATTTTTGTTTTTCCGCAATGAAAATTATGGGGTTGTGATCTCTAAACACAATAATCAGAGAAGGAGCTGAAATAATGTAAACTTCAAAATGTTGTAATGCCAATATAAAAAACCAAATATTCCTTTTCGACCGTGGAATAATTTTTCTGGTGCTTTTTTAAATTCTTAGGAAAATAGCACACTGAATGATCAACATCATTTTTATCTTCTTGAATTAATATTGCTCCAACCCCAACATCACTTGCATCAAAAGACGTTTTAAATGATTGACTGAAATTTGGAGCTCTAAATTTGGAGCTCTGGTGCAGTCTTAAGTATGGCCTTTAACTTGTCAAAAACATCCTGACATTTTTCAGTCCAATGAAACTTGATTTTTTTACTGATTAATTTGTCAGGGGTTCAGCAATTATTAAAAAGTTGAAACGAAATTTCTGATGTTATCCAGCCATACTCAAAAACCACATCAGTTGCTTTTTTACTGACATGCAAAGGAAATTCAAAAATAGCCATGACCTTAGCATTGGTAGGTTTTAACTTGACCTTGGCCCACGATGTGTCCTAGAAATGTTACACAAACACAGCAGAACTTTTTTTTTGGATAAATTGTCAAACTTTCTTCAGTGAGTCTGTCAAAATTTACAAATTGTTGCTAAATGTTCTTAACAGGTGTTATTGTAGATGATGACATCATCGATGTAAGCATCACAATTATCTAGTCTAGATGTAATAATGTTCATTAAACATTGAAAAGTACTTTCTGAATCCTTCATCCCAAATGGCATTACTTTATATTCATAAAGTTCATCTGGAGTCACAAATGATGAAATTTCCATTGCCCATTCCATTAGTGGAATTTGCAAAAATCCCTACAGAAGGTCAAATTTGGTGACATATTTGGCATTCCAATTTTATCAATGCAGTCATCAATTCATGGTAATCAAAATGAATCAGTTTTAGTCAGACTCTTCACCTTCCTATAATCAGTGCACCTATGGAAAGTTTTATATGGTTTCAGAACAAGTATACAAGGTGAACTCTATTTACTTTTACTGGGCTTTATGAAATCATTCTCCAATAAATACTGAATTTCCTTTTTCAAGTATTCCTGTTCGAGAGAGTTCATGATGTACGTATGTTGTTTCATAGGTTTGGGATTTAGAATTTCAACGTCATGAAAAATTTTATTTAGTCTTGTAGGCACATCTGGAAATAAGTTCTCATATTCAAATAATAGCTGTTTAAGTTCATTCCATTTTTGTTGTTGCAAATGTGAAAGTTTCTGGTCTAGAATTTCTGAATATCTTAACATACTCCTTTAACATATTTATTTGGCAAAGTTGTTTTCGTTTTCATCTCCCAGGAGTATTCATAGTATAAGGACCATTATTGGCCTGAAGAGGATTTTGTGGTAGAGAGCTAGAACTCTATCACCAGGCTGAAGACTCCTCTCCTTTGTATTTTTAGCATACATTTTTGGCTGAGTGAAGATTAACTCTTGCAAACTCACACGACTTTGACAACTTGTACTTAAAATTGGAAACATAATCAAGAAGATTAATTCCAGTATCTTCATTAGATAGATGTTTCTCTTTTAACAACTTATATAGCCAACACACAATGTGTCCATAAACTAGTTCAAAGAGAATGAATCCTAAAGATTCTTTAACTGATTCCCTTATAGCAAACAATAGTAAGTGAAGTTCATCCCAATCTTTACCCATATAAATATGACCAAATCATATTTTTCATAGTCTGATGAAATCTTTATAAAATCCTTTGTCTCTCAGGGTGATAGGCAGAAGACTTGAATTGTTGGATGCCCAATTTGTACATAATTACCTGCTGAAAAATTCCAGGCATAAAATTTGACCCTTGATTAGATTGGACAAATTTGGGAAGGCCAAATTGAGTAAAAAATACTTAATAGCTTTTTCTATTATTTAAGTTTTAATATTCCTCAAAGGAATTGCCTCTTGGAATATTGTTGATGCACACATTATGGTAAACAAGTAATGGTTGCTGGAATTGGTCTTAGGTAAGGACTGACACAATCAACCATTATTCTGCTAAATGGTTCATCAAATACAGGAATAGGTTGCAGATGAACCTTAGGTATCTTCTGATTGGGGTTTCCAGCCTTTTGACAAGTATGAAAAGATCTGCAGTATTTACAAACATCACTTTTAATATTTGGCCCATAAAAGTGATTCAGGATTTTGTGATAAGTCATTTGAATTCCTAAATGAACATCCAAATGAGGTTTGTGGGCCAGACTATGAATTTCCTGTCTGTACAATTTTTAAACTACAATTTGATAGTTCACTAACCACTTATCACTAGCAGGTACCTCTGGAAGTCTTCATTTTTTTTCTTCATAAGATTCACATTTTTAATGAAATGGCTTCAGAATCACTAATGGCACTTTGAAACAAACTGGAGATCTCAGGATCATTTTCCTGTTAGATGACAAGTGATTGTCATTTGTCACCCTGATTAGAATAAAGAGAATGAGTAGTTAAAAGAGGCTTACTGTGATCAATACCTATTGATTGACCCAAACAAAAAGTGAAAGTGACATCATCAAAGGCCTGACCAATACAGGTGTCAGCTAAAGGAATGCTTCAGTGACCAACATCATTCTCTACAGCTTTCTTTGACATAGCTCTAGTAACTGCACAAGCTGGGTATAAATCAGAGAATTCTTTTTCAATAGGATCAACTTTCTGATCCAAACAAGGATTGTTAGTTACAAGTGGATTAACCACAACCTTATCTCCAGCTAGGTCATTGGCTTGTAATAAATGAATGCCCTCAATGGGTAAAGAATACACTGTTCTGACTGTCTGATGACAAATTTACAGAATGGAGAGTAACAGTAACAAAGCCACACTCATCTTCCTGAATAAGAACACTCATTAGAAGAAGACTTCTCAGAAATAGGCAAAGTACCTGATAATACAAGGCTCAGAAGCTCCTGTGTACCTTAAAATTTTATTAGAGATGGGATTGGCTGAATCACTCAAGAGTGATGTAGAACCCATTGACTGAATGGTTCATAATTCTCCTTAAAATCAGATGGGGTTATTAGACCCAACAAATGTATTGCTTTCTATACATGAAGTGACCTTGACCTCTAGAAATTAGAGCATTTGGAATAGGTCTGTCTTGATTCTAATGCTTAGTTTTTAATTTGAATCAATCAGAAATAATGTGTCCTTGCAATAGGTACACATAAGAAGTGATAAGGATTTCTGATCAAGCTTATCAAAAGCTTGATTTCTAAAAGTTGTGTCAGATTGAAATTTAGAAGGGTTATATTAGGCTGAGAGACATTTTTTTATCAGATGTCTAGCATTTTTCAAGGTTTTGACCTTATGCTCATCAAGATAAGTCTTAATGTCACTATGGACACAGTTCTTGAACTCTTCAAGTAATACTAGTTGTTTGAGATTTTTGTAATCTAGATCAACTTTCTTGGCTAAGCACCACCTGTCAAATGACTGCTCTTTTTCTCTTGCAAATTCGAGATGAGTTTGTCTAGCTTCATTTTTATAGTTCTGAATTTTTGCTGATAAGCCTCAGGGACTAACTCATGACCCTTTAAGATGTGTTCCTTAACCAGATCATAGTCAGCACTTTGCTGTAGTTACAGTGGATTGGAAATATCACTAGCTTTACTATTAAGTACACATTGTAATAAGAGTCCAATGCTCCCTTGACTATTTCCAATTTTCAGCAATTTTTTCAAAATGAGGAAAACATTTATCTACTTCTTTTTCTCTAAAAGGAGAACTAACCTAATATTCTTAGTAATATGAAAACTTGAATTTGTATGTAAAGTGGGAATTTGCTTTTCACTTGCCAACTCTAATTCTCTTAATCTAAATTGATATTCCCTTACTTCCTTATCTCTTTCTCTCTGCAATTCTATTTGCATTTATGTTTTTCTTCTTTTTGTAACTGTATTTGTTTCTCCTCTTTCTCCAAATGAAACTACATTTGTTCTCTCTAAGAGGTTAGTGTTAAGACTGGTTGGCCTGGTGTCAGGATAATGTGACTGTGTGGGACATCATGCTACATGTCAGTGTTAGGAATGGTTGGCCTGGTGTCAGGATAATATGACTGGGTGGGACATCATACTACATGTCTGCAACATGATGCCCCAGTGCTAGACATTACTAAAAACTGCCACACGACATGCCACACGACATAGAGATATGTCTGAAAAATTGTTAAAGCTGCATTAAAAATCATAGTCACATCACATCACCTCTCTCTTCTTTCTCTCTCTTACCTCTTAATACAATTGCATTTTTCCAATTTCTTAATTTCTGAAGTTCAAGATTTCTTAACTCTAATTCCATCTTGTATTTTAAATTTGATTCCTTTACTTTTTTGTCATACTTCAGACTTGCTGATCAAAACCAAAGCACTTTTATCCAAAACACTCTTTTCCACCAAATACTGAACAAAAATGTTTTTTATTTCTTGCTCGTTAAAGAAGCTTTTGCCTCAGAAAGATCATATTTATTTTCAAGCTGAAGCAATACATCTTTTTTCAAGAAGTATAATTGTTTCTGGATAGGATTTGAAAGAAAAATCTCCACTTTTGATGACATTGTATAAAAGTCTGTTGATTTCACTAAAGATTTCTAAAATGAAAAATAATGCTTGGGATTTAAAATTAAAAAACCAAAGATTTCTGAAATATTTTAGTCAAAATTCATACATTCCAAAAATAGGCTCCCAATTTTCTGTTACAAGTCTATGCTCTTATAATATGTAATAGAAAAGAATGAAGACAACAAGCTTTGTAAAATTTAGCATTGATTTCCATGTGAAAAATTAGGAACAACGTAGTTTTATGAATTAAATCTAAAGATAATCATTCTTCTGGAAAAAATAGAAGTTTGTAACAATGGATTCATGCTACTTGTTACATAATCCATGTATGACCTTGACTTAATGATTCTTACTCTGAAAAAGAAAGAAAAAAGAAAGAAAGGTGTTTACCAAAACTGTCATTAATTTTGAATGATGTCAGCAACTAGACAGTGTTTCTATTATTAGTTGTTTGTCAATGAAATAAAAAATAACAAGCCAAGCAGAACTGAACTCAAATTCTGGACAGTGTTAAATCCAGTAAACAAAGTTACATTACAATAGCTTATAATGGAATAAACAATTTAAAACTAACAAAAAATAATTAAATTAAATATATATATAACATTGGACAGTAGCAATTCTTGGAGTAGCCAATTGGCTTGTAGAAGGCAATGTATCAGAAGTAACAATATTCAAGACATCAGTCATTTGTTCATTAGACTGTAAATTATCCTGTGCAGAAACTTATTTTGAAACTGATGGTGCTTGTTTTGTCCAAACATTAGGTATCTCTTTTTAATAACAGAACACAACAGAGATCGCCTTGAGCTCTTGCAATATATGGTTACTTTTTTTGGCCAAATTTGTGTCATTCTTGATACTATTCCACTTTATAATAAGTTCATCTTGGCACATCTGTTTGCTTTTTGTAGGATATGCTAGCACATAGGCATTAAATAAAGACATATAATTTATTTTTATTCATTGCTTGGCATGCTAAACTAAAACAAAAGTTGACAGCTTATGTTGAATGATTTTAGTAGCATAAATGTCATTCATACCACACGTTAGCTTAGTCCTCAAAGTTCTTCTCTCATCTCATCCCTTTTTTTGTAGACTGATTTTCTTAATGTCATTAAGCTCCAAAGACTCTTTGTAGGACCATTAATAATCTGGCGCTTCAGTGGTGTCAACAAAACATTTTCAATAATACAAAAAAGCTAACATTTGATATGTTTATTCCCTTTAATATGCAGAGTCCCAGTGCAACACAGGACCCAACCCTGGCGATACTCAACTAATTACATTTCTTGATTATTCACATAAGTATATTAAAAGATTAAATGTTCACTGCAGACCGAATACCGTCTTTCAACTTACTGAACTCTTGTGTCTATGATCTCATTGGACTGTTGTTAGGATGGCAATTTTTGATAGCCTATTGTTTTACTTTTCTAAAATCTAAGTTTAATCACCAGTAGGCCTGCATTGGGTTTAGTCTACATTTTGTTTTTAAAGTGTGTATTGCATTATATTAAAAGAAAGATAATTAAAAAAAACTATGGTTTAAATCAGTTCAAAGTTATAACAATTACCCAATATTTCATCTGTAAAAACAATATTAAAATATAAGTTGTCTACGAGAGTTGTTATTTATTGCGGATAAAAATGGACTGATGATGCAGGTCACAAAATCTTTTTTGTTTGGACAGTATATTGAAAGAAGCATTCAACACTCACATTTTTTGTGATGTCACATTCTTCAACCCGACTTTCCCCATGTCACAATTCGTCACAAGATTTTAACCCACCCCACCCCCACCCCCACCCTGTGTGCTATCATATGTGAATGGTCCTTAAGTCACAATTTTTATGCTAACACAGATGAACCCATCTATTGATGGAGTGAAAGCAAGTATTACCTTTATTACTTAATGTTGAACTATATAGCACCTTGAACACCAGAATCTAGTATATAGTGACAGACATTTGTAGTTCATATGGCCTTGTGACAGAGTACTTTTTGATTATTTACCATATATATTTACTTTTAAGACTAGTCCAACTGCAAACTGTACAGACCTGGATATGCTGTCACATAATGCTCTGACAGATTTGGGTGTGTGCAGTTTGTTATTAGTAAAACAAACCCAGATCTGCAGGCTCATTATGCTACAGCAGATTAGGATATTTGCAGTTTGTGCTAAGAAGCAGGTCATGTTTTTTTTTGTCTTCATTTACTTCCTCAGATGCCTAGGAACAAAAAATCTCAATGTTTATCCTAGTATAAAGTGGGTTTGTCAGACAGGTTATCAAGGGATGGTTAATGGTGATTTATTTTTAACGTATCAATGTTCAAAGTTTTACTTTATTGTTTTAATTCAGATTTCAGAAAATGCAGCTGTGCTGGTGTACATTAATCCATTTGTGTGTATTTTTAGGTAAGATAAAATACATTCACTTTATGTGCTTGGAGCATGTTTATACAACACAAGGATATACAAATCCTTGACAAGTATATACAATTCCCATTACCATTAGTTTTCTGCTTTTATGTCACATTTATATCCTTTAAAAGGTTGATAATGTAATGTGACCAAGGGCTGGGTGTGATAATGTACAATGAATGCTTTTATGTTATAATGTGACCAAGGGCTGAGTGTGATAATGTACAATGATTGCTCTTGTATTGTAATGTGACCAAGGGCTGAGTGTGATAATGTACAATGATTGCTCTTATATTGTAATGTGACCAAAGGCTGAGTGTGATAATGTACAATGAATGCTCTTGTATTGTAATGTGACCAAGGGCTGGGTGTGATAATATACAATGATTGCTCTTGTATTGTAATGTGACCAAGGGCTGAGTGTGATAATGTACAATGAATGCTCTTGTATTGTAATGTGACCAAGAACTGAGTGTGATAATGTACAATAATTGCTCTTATATTGTAATGTGACCAAAGGCTGAGTGTGATAATGTACAATGAATGCTCTTGTATTGTAATGTGACCAAGGGCTGGGTGTGATAATATACAATGAATGCTCTTGTATTGTAATGTGACCAAGGGCTGGGTGTGATAATATACAATGATTGCTCTTATATTGTAATGTGACCAAGGGCTTAGTGTGATAATGTACAATGAATGCTCTTGTATTGTAATGTGACCAAGGGCTGGGTGTGATAATATACAATGATTGCTCTTATATTGTAATGTGACCAAAGGCTGAGTGTGATAATGTACAATGAATGCTCTTGTATTGTAATGTGACCAAGGGCTTGGTGTGATAATATACAATGATTGCTCTTATATTGTAATGTGACCAAAGGCTGAGTGTGATAATGTACAATGAATGCTCTTGTATTGTAATGTGACCAAGGGCTGGGTGTGATAATATACAATGATTGCTCTTATATTGTAATGTGACCAAAGGATGAGTGTGATAATGTACAATGAATGCTCTTGTATTGTAATGTGACCAAGGGCTGGGTGTGATAATGTACAATGATTGCTCTTGTATTGTAATGTGACCAAGGGCTGAGTGTGATAATGTACAATGATTGCTCTTGTATTGTAATGTGACCAAGGGCTGAGTGTGATAATGTACAATGATTGCTCTTGTATTGTAATGTGACCAAGGGCTGAGTGTGATAATGTACAATGATTGCTCTTATATTGTAATGTGACCAAGGGCTGGGTGTGATAATATACAATGATTGTTCTTCTATTATAATGTGACCAAGGTCTGAGTATGATAATGTACAATGATTGCTCTTGTATTGTAATGTGACCAAGGGCTGAGTGTGATAATGTACAATGATTGCTCTTGTATTGTAATGTGACCAAGGGCTGAGTGTGATAATGTACAATGATTGCTCTTGTATTGTAATGTGACCAAGGGCTGAGTGTGATAATGTACAATGAATGCTCTTGTATTGTAATGTGACCAAGGGCTTGGTGTGATAATATACAATGATTGCTCTTATATTGTAATGTGACCAAAGGCTGAGTGTGATAATGTACAATGAATGCTCTTGTATTGTAATGTGACCAAGGGCTGGGTGTGATAATATACAATGATTGCTCTTATATTGTAATGTGACCAAAGGATGAGTGTGATAATGTACAATGAATGCTCTTGTATTGTAATGTGACCAAGGGCTGGCTGTGATAATGTACAATGATTGCTCTTGTATTGTAATGTGACCAAGGGCTGAGTGTGATAATGTACAATGATTGCTCTTGTATTGTAATGTGACCAAGGGCTGAGTGTGATAATGTACAATGATTGCTCTTATATTGTAATGTGACCAAGGGCTGGGTGTGATAATATACAATGATTGTTCTTCTATTATAATGTGACCAAGGTCTGAGTATGATAATGTACAATGATTGCTCTTGTATTGTAATGTGACCAAGGGCTGAGTGTGATAATGTACAATGATTGCTCTTGTATTGTAATGTGACCAAGGGCTGAGTGTGATAATGTACAATGATTGCTCTTGTATTGTAATGTGACCAAGGGCTGAGTGTGATAATATACAATGATTGCTCTTATATTGTAATGTGACCAAGGGTTCAGTGTGGTAATGTACAATGATTGCTCTTGTATTGTAATGTGACCAAGGGCTGAGTGTGATAATGTACAATGATTGCTCTTGTATTGTAATGTGACCAAGGGCTGAGTGTGATAATGTACAATGATTGCTCTTGTATTGCTCTTGTGTGATAATGTACAATGATTGCTCTTGTATTGCTCTTGTGTGATAATGTACAATGATTGCTCTTGTATTGTAATGTGACCAAGGGCTGAGTGTGATAATGTACAATGATTGCTCTTGTATTGTAATGTGACCAAGGGCTGAGTGTGATAATGTACAATGATTGCTCTTGTATTTATAGTACATTATATAATGAATCATCCAGCCAAGGAAGATTTTTGTTATCTGAGAGTGAGACTTCCAGAAGGCAACATGAACAAATATCATTTGGTTGAGCAATATAACCTAAAAAAAAAAAATAAAACAAGGAAAATTCTTGCTTTATTAAACTTAACAAAAGTTATATTACCTGAGGATAATAAGCATAATTTTAGTTCAAGAGTAATTTTTAATTTGCACCAGTGTCAATCAAACAAGGAAAATTAAATCTCCATAGTTATTCTTTTCAGAGCTTAATTGACGCTTAGAACTGTAAAAGGATGAGTGCAATGATGCTCATGTTTCTGGTTGCAATCCTGTGATTGGTAGCTTGATAGGAGTAAGGCACACTGTAACATTTTTGTCAGAGCATGATTCATTGGAAGTATTGTTGGCAGATGACTTCAGAATCATACATGACTTGTGTAATCCAAAGGTTCATATTTTTTTCACTTTTTTAAAGAGATTCACAACCTGATGTAGAAGCTACCAGTATACATAGATTCAATGCCTGATGTGAAAGTTACCAAATAACAATGGTTCATAACCTGATATGAAAGTTACCAAATTGCAGTGATTCATTGCCTGCTGTGAAAGTTACCAAATTGCAGTGATTTATTGCCTGCTGTGAAAGTTACCAAATTGCAGTGATTCATTGCCTGCTGTGAAAGTTACCAAATTGCAGTGATTCATTGCCTGCTGTGAAAGTTACCAAATTGCAGTGATTCATTGCCTGCTGTGAAAGTTACCAAATTGCAGTGATTCATTGCCTGCTGTGAAAGTTACCAAATTGCAGCGATTCATTGCCTGCTGTGAAAGTTACCAAATTGCAGCGATTCATTGCCTGCTGTGAAAGTTACCAAAGTACAATGATTTAATGCCTGATGTGAAATTTACCAAATTACAAAGATTCATCGCCTGATATGAAAGTTATGGAATTGCAAAGCATTAGATATCTTACTTCTTAAGATTTTGTTTCAGTCCTATGACTAAAAAAACCAGACAGCTTTCTTTTACATTTTTCATATCTAAATTTCAGTTTTTATTATCATTCAAAACAATTAACCTAACAGTGGGGTTTTTTTTCATCATTTGAAATGGTTTGCTTCTGATTAATTGAATTAGGACAAAATAATTTAAATGTTTGATTGTTTTGTTTTTTAATTAGGTGCAGTGATATGTAGAGAACACTTTTGTGAGCAGAATGCTGAGGTGCTGATTTCAGGGGAAAACACTGGCATCATCAAAACAAGGTTGACAGGAGAAAGTTACTACGGAAAGAACATGAACTGTAAGTGGCGCATTGATGCAGGTACCAATCACAGGATCAAACTTGCCATACAACAGCTGAATATGGAATGGGTACCTACATACACAACTTGCAACACTTATGATAATTTGATGATAATTGAAGGTATGAGTTTATGAAACTTCATCTATAGTCTTGCATTAACTAACCACTAAATATTGTTTCTTTATATGATAAGATCTAAGAACTTTTCAAAAGCAGAAATAGTAATATTGGTATTGGAGATGGGGCAAACAATTATGGTACAACATGCCCTTATTATAATGCGCATCATTATAACAGAGTTGCTGTTAAAATGCAAATATGGCCATGATCATGTTTCATGAAGTCATAGTAAAATTTTATGTATCATGTTCTTTGTTATAAGGCAGTGCACACTATGACTCCCATGGACAGTGTAATAATGAGGGATAATTTATCATATATTTCATTATTAGGCAGTCTGACTTTAAGGCACTGTGCTCTGTGGCTCTCACAAACATCATTATAATAAGGTAGAATTTATATATTTCATTATAAGGCTGTCTGACTTTAAGGCAAAGTGCTCTGTGGCTCTCATATACAGCATTATAATGATGGAGTACAGTATCATGTACTTCATTATAAGGCAGTCTCAATATAAGGTGTGTGTACGATTTGGATTTTTAATGTAACTTTAAAAAATTTTCAGTCATATTGCTACGATGTCTGTAGTGTGGCAGCTTATAATGATGTTTAGCACTGGGGCATCATGCCGCAGACATGCAGCATGATGTCCCACCCAGTCATATTATCCTGACACCAGGCCGACCAGTCCTAACACTAACCTATTAATGCTGAGCACCAAGTCTTTGGTATGATTCAGCTGGATATGGAACTCATGACCTCCCACATCAGAGGTGGACATTGTGACTACTAGGCCACTAGAGCGGTCATTATTAAGGTTGCATACTCAATTGCTTCCATGAATAACATTATAACAATTAAGTACTGTATATATACTTTTTTGTAAGGTAGTCTCACCATAAAGTAATATATGCTTGGTTCCTAATGACAGTGTAATAACAAGGCAGTACTGTATATGTATCATGTACTTCATTATAAAATAGTTTCATTATAAGGCAGTATACTCTGTGGTTCCAATGGACTTCATTGTAATAAGGAAATACTGTATTTATAGGTTACTGCATTTGTATGAGAAAATATGAATAAGTTTTTGGGATGGTTATACTCCATGATCTTGGGACTGCAGTATATCCATCCGACAAAACAAGTTCATATTTTCCCATATAAATGCATATATAATTTATCATATGCTCATTTTCTGATTCATCACAATGCTTAAATATATAAACAAAAATACACTGCAATAAACAAAGTAACTGAATGTATGCTGTTTTCCAAACTAAATATACAAGCGTAGCTGCATCATTAGACAACATTAATAATGTGTACATAACTCAGCCTAGACAAATTTGAAGTTGGACATGCGCTAGAATTAAGTTTCGAAAGTAAACAGCCTTTGGTCTACTTAAAATTGAAATTTGGAGTAATATTGTTAATGAATACGCATTGCAACAACTTTTCCATTTGATTTGGAATAAATACGTTATGATATTTTTGTTAATTCTTTTGTAATTGTGGTTTGGATTTATCTACATGAAGTAACTTAACATCAGATTCCAGCAGCATCTGCCAGTTTAATGGTATTAAAGTATGTTGACATCAGCATGCATGTTTTCTGTTCTGTCATTGAAAGATTCAGATCATAATGTGGGAAAATTATAAAGCCTTTCAATTGCAGTTATTGAAAAGATGCTGTGGAATTTAATGTTTATTTCATTTTGAGCACAGTAAGGAGGATGTAACTCTACTTGGTAATAGTCTCGAAATTACAGTGCAATTTAGAAATGTGCAATCAACCTTGAAAACCCATGACATAACTCATGTAATTTGGATTTGCAGAACTACAAAAGTATATTTTGAGGAAATTTAGGATGTAAAATTGAAAGTATATTTTTGCCATTTTTATTACCAGCTATGTCTTATTACTTGCGTGTTATTGTGAGGATCCTGTATGGCATCTATAGCTAGCCTAAATCTGAAACATTGTATCAAGATTTAATGCGGAATGTGCCAAAGCAGTTTGTACGTGTCAATCTGTGAAATATTTGCTAGTATGTGGTTTTACATGAAATATCTGTTTTAATTCATTTATAAAAAAAATTTTACATTAGAAAATAGTTCCTTTTTTTCTCATGCATGTGGTATGAATGTGGTACAAGGATTGCAATGTCAAGAAATACTGAACAATTCTCACAATGTAAAGTTAACGGAGAAAAAAATTGATCATATAATAATAAATGATTTGTTATAAGGCAGTCCTACTGTAAGACAGTAAGACTATGTGGTTCCCATGGACTTCATTATAATAAGGGAATACGGTATTAAATAATTCATTATAAGGCAGTCTTACTGTAAGATAGTATACTCTGTAGTTCACACTGACAGCATTACAATGAGGGAGTACTGTTCCAGCAATAGAATAACATGGTTCAAAATTAAATTTTATATTCAGGTGCACAATCATGCCTGCTTTAAAAAAAATTTGGATGGGTATCTTCAAATAATTATTTACCCTTACATAACTTTCTTGGGTGCATTGTGCTTTATGGGTTTTTACACACAGTTCAATGAACCACTGAATTGTTATTATATTAATGGACTTTAACACTGTAATGATGTAAAATAAAGGTAATATCTATACCCCATGTAAGTTTAATGAAAATTGTCAAAACTGATGGAATGAATTTTACAATACTTTCAAATTTGAATAATTATCCCTTTAGAATATGACCATTCTTGACTAATATTTAATGAACATCTTGTCTTATCTATACAGGCCAGAAAGATTTTCTTCTCATTTTTAATAGCAAGCCAGTTTGAATAAGGACTAGTTGATTTGACTGTAGAGCATTAAGTATAATTTTGTTGTCATTGTCAATGATAGAGAATGGGTGTTTTCTCACTTTCAATTTTTTCCTTGCTTACAGGTGATAGTACATCAGGGGAACTGATCACATATATCTGCCATGGGCGTAATCCTTATTTTATAATCAGCCAAGGACACTATATTTATTTATGGTTCACCACTAATCTTTATAATGCCTACAACTATGTTGGAGTGGAGCTTCGGTTTGATGTATTTGGTAAGACTTGTATAAATCCGTTTTGTACTTTCTTATATCAGTCATTTGTATTATTATGCCAAGACATGACATCATACAAGATATATGGATTATGCATTATGGGTAAAAATATACTTTCTGTTGAATTATTTAGCATTGCATATAATAAAATTTGTGACTTTTGGTATGTGATAGATATAATCTAATAATCTTGCTCAATCTGTTCAAAAATTATTAAAATCTTGTTCACTAGGCAGTGGTTTTTGTCAAACATACATAGATGTTTTCAGTCCAGCATGATGTTCTTTTGTTCTATTGTAAGTCCAGTTCAGTTGAGTGTGGATTATTCATCACACAACAACAGAATCCACATAGTTTTAGTACAGTAATGTGTTTCTCTGTCCTGATGTAAGTCAAGTTCACTGGCCACTGGTTTACTAATCAAACAACAACAAGAGTTATGTAGATATTTTATCTGCAGATGTTTGTTTCTCTATCATATCATTAAGTCCAGTTCACAGCAGAACCTACATAGATATTTTCTATCCAGTCATGTAATTCTCTGTCATATGATTAAGTACAATGCACAACACAACCTACATAGATATTTTCTGTCTAGTCATGTAATTCTCTGTCATATGATATATACAATGCACAATACAACCTACATAGATATTTTCTGTCTAGTCATGTAATTCTCTGTCATATGATATATACAATGCACAGCACAACCTACATAGATATTTTCTGTCTAGTCATGTAATTCTCTGTCATATGATATATACAATGCACAATACAACCTACATAGATATTTTCTGTCTAGTCATGTAATTCTCTGTCATATGATATATACAATGCACAGCACAACCTACATAGATATTTTCTGTCTAGTCATGTAATTCTCTGTCATATGATATATACAATGCACAATACAACCTACATAGATATTTTCTGTCTAGTCATGTAATTCTCTGTCATATGATATATACAATGCACAGCACAACCTACATAGATATTTTCTGTCTAGTCATGTAATTCTCTGTCATATGATTAAGTACAATGCACAATACAACCTACATAGATATTTTCTGTCTAGTCATGTAATTCTCTGTCGTATGATATATACAATGCACAGCACAACCTACATAGATATTTTCTGTCTAGTCATGTAATTCTCTGTCATATGATTAAGTACAATGCACAATACAACCTACATAGATATTTTCTGTCTAGTCATGTAATCCTCTGTCATATGATATATACAATGCACAATACAACCTACATAGATATTTTTTGTCTAGTCATGTAATTCTCTGTCATATGATATATACAATGCACAATACAACCTACATAGATATTTTTTGTCTAGTCATGTAATTCTCTGTTATATGATTAAGTACAGTGCACAGCACAACCTACATAGATATTTTCTGTCTAGTCATGTAATTCTCTGTCATATGATATATACAATGCACAGCACAACCTACATAGATATTTTTTGTCTAGTCATGTAATTCTCTGTCATATGATTAAGTACAATGCACAACACAACCTACATAGATATTTTCTGTCTAGTCATGTAATTCTCTGTCATATGATTAAGTACAATGCACAATACAACCTACATAGATATTTTCTGTCTAGTCATGTAATTCTCTGTCATATGATATATACAATGCACAATACAACCTACATAGATATTTTTTGTCTAGTCATGTAATTCTCTGTCATATGATATATACAATGCACAGCACAACCTACATAGATATTTTCTGTCTAGTCATGTAATTCTCTGTCATATGATTAAGTACAGTGCACAATACAACCTACATAGATATTTTCTGTCTAGTCATGTAATTCTCTGTCATATGATATATACAATGCACAATACAACCTACATAGATATTTTCTGTCTAGTCATGTAATTCTCTGTCATATGATTAAGTACAATGCACAACACAACCTACATAGATATTTTCTGTCTAGTCATGTAATTCTCTGTCATATGATATATACAATGCACAGCACAACCTACATAGATATTTTCTGTCTAGTCATGTAATTCTCTGTCATATGATTAAGTACAATGCACAACACAACCTACATAGATATTTTCTGTCTAGTCATGTAATTCTCTGTCATATGATATATACAATGCACAGCACAACCTACATAGATATTTTCTGTCTAGTCATGTAATTCTCTGTCATATGATATATACAATGCACAGCACAACCTACATAGATATTTTCTGTCTAGTCATGTAATTCTCTGTCATATGATTAAGTACAGTGCACAACACAACCTACATAGATATTTTCTGTCTAGTCATGTAATTCTCTGTCATATGATATATACAATGCACAATACAACCTACATAGATATTTTCTGTCTAGTCATGTAATTCTCTGTCATATGATATATATAATGCACAGCACAACCTACATAGATATTTTCTGTCTAGTCATGTAATTCTCTGTCATATGATATATACAATGCACAGCACAACCTACATAGATATTTTCTGTCTAGTCATGTAATTCTCTGTCATATGATTAAGTACAGTGCACAACACAACCTACATAGATATTTTCTGTCTAGTCATGTAATTCTCTGTCATATGATATATACAATGCACAATACAACCTACATAGATATTTTCTGTCTAGTCATGTAATTCTGTCATATGATTAAGTACAATGCACAATACAACCTACATAGATATGTTTCTCTGACGTATCAAGTCCAGTTCACAGCACAACCTACATAGATATGTTTCTCTGACATATCATCAAGTCCAGTTCACAGCACAACCTACATAGATATGTTTCTCTGACATATCATCAAGTCCAGTTCACAGCACAACCTACATAGATATGTTTCTCTGACATATCAAGTCCAGTTCACAGCACAACCTACATAGATATTTTTTGTCTAGTCATGTAATTCTCTGTCATATGATTAAGTACAATGCACAATACAACCTACATAGATATGTTTCTCTGACATATCAAGTCCAGTTCACAGCACAACCTACATAGATATGTTTCTCTGACATATCAAGTCCAGTTCACAGCACAACCTACATAGATATGTTTCTCTGACATATCATCAAGTCCAGTTCACAGCACAACCTACATAGATATGTTTCTCTGACATATCATCAAGTCGAGTTCACAGCACAACCTACATAGATATGTTTCTCTGACATATTATCAAGTCCAGTTCACAGCACAACCTACATAGATATGTTTCTCTGACATATCATCAAGTCCAGTTCACAGCACAACCTACATAGATATGTTTCTCTGACATATCATCAAGTCGAGTTCACAGCACAACCTACATAGATATGTTTCTCTGACATATCATCAAGTCCAGTTCACAGCACAACCTACATAGATATGTTTTTCTGACATATCATCAAGTCCAGTTCACAGCACAACCTACATAGATATGTTTCTCTGACATATCATCAAGTCCAGTTCACAGCACAACCTACATAGATATGTTTCTCTGACATATCATCAAGTCCAGTTCACAGCACAACCTACATAGATATGTTTCTCTGACATATCAGCAAGTTCAGTTCACAGCACAACCTACATAGATATGTTTCTCTGACATATCATCAAGTCCAGTTCACAGCACAACCTACATAGATATGTTTCTCTGACATATCAGCAAGTTCAGTTCACAGCACAACCTACATAGATATGTTTCTCTGACATATCATCAAGTCCAGTTCACAGCACAACCTACATAGATATGTTTCTCTGACATATCAAGTACAGTTCACAGCACAACCTACATAGATATTTTTTGTCTAGTCATGTAATTCTCTGTCATATGATTAAGTACAATGCACAATACAACCTACATAGATATGTTTCTCTGACATATCAAGTCCAGTTCACAGCACAACCTACATAGATATGTTTCTATGTAACCACATGTTTCTCTGTCCTAATTATGATACCAAAGAGAAGGGCAAATTATTCATCCTTGGACAAGGCTATTTAGATATTTAAGGACAGTGCTATGACAAAACAATAAAGTCAGCTCTCACCTTTTCTGTCTCTCCATCCATCCATTCACACATCTTGTAACCATCATAGCTTTGTAATGTTGGTAATAATTGGATGCCATTTGATGAGCTTAGTTTTGGTTTGTTTGTTTTTTGTTCTTTCTTTTTATTTCATATTAATAGCGCTTATAACATAATTTATTGATTATATCATTCCAATGAAATAGAATTTCCTATGAGATAAAGGTTTGCCTATTAAAGATTTTTATCTTTTCAGGTACAATTCTGATGGAGTTATTGTCCATGCTGTTAAATTTTAAATCAGTAATGCAGATCTTTGTAACCAGCATAGCTCTGCAACTTTTCAGTATATCCTGATGCAAATCAGACCTAGATGTACCTTTTATTAGTTTTTGTCTTGAACTCCATTTTGAATAGACAGTTAACTTCATATCTTCACATGGAATCTTGTTTATAAATGACTCAAGAACTGTATATTATTTCTGATAGAATTTGGTAAGAAGAATTTCTGATAGATTTATGTGTGCCATTTATGGATTTAGTTTCTGTTAGAAGTGTTATGTACCCCATATTACTTTTGCTGCCAGTTTAATCTCCACTGCACATCTTTACCAAGGAATGTTGAATTTCAACTAAAGTTTATTAAGTACCTTTGCATTGATGAGACCATGAGTGATTTGGATTTACAGCATTTCATATTGTAATTTAGGCAAGATATAGAGTTGCTGAATGCCTGTCTCCAGCACAAGTTATTCTGTTTAAGGCACTGCTGGGCAAATTATAGTTAGAGGAACCCATTGTGATTCACACATCTGTAATAACTCTAGTTTGTTGTCATACAGGACGAAGCATGATCAAATGATTTTTCTTTTGCCTTGATTATGCACAGTCATAATATAGTTTCTGTTCATTTTGTTTCCATTCATTATTTTGTCTGGTTTATTCATATTACATTATATTTTTTATGATTGTGCAGTTCGTTTGGAATAGTTATTAACCATAATGTCTCAGTAATGGATGGCATTATATTTAATTATGAGCTAATATTTTTAATGCTACATTGAACAGATATGTAGACTTGTGTCTTTGTTATTTTATTATGCTTTTTTGTAATTTTTTGCTCCTTTTTTGGAAAGTGTAAACTGTAAAGAATGATTGTCTTAGACACCATTTTGATGGAGTTTGAGCCTCAGTTTAAGTTTCAGAGTTTCCTGTGCTTGTAGGATCTAAACTAAATTACTAAATTACTTTTGCTTGCAGAAGAGAATACCTGCCCACCAGGCTGGTTCTCAGAAACTAGAACAAGTGAGTACTGTTTCACAGTGACAAACAGCATTTCCCTGGACTGGCTCAGTGCTCAAGATCTCTGTCTCTACAGTAGAGCCAATTTGGCTAGTGTCCAAACATCCAGTGAATACCTCATGATAAAAGGTACCTCAGTGATTGAGTGATATCTTTTTTTCTGTATGTAATAAAAGGTACAAATTACATTACAAAGTACCAAAATTACATCAGAGTGGGCAGTTGGAGTGATTTTTGTAATTTTGTTCAGGACAAAAGATACAGTCAATATCAGTAGTGATTGAGCAGTTGGAGTGATTTCTATTACTGCACACATAATAAAAGTACAGTTTACATCAGTGATTGAGCAGTTATAGTGATTTATATTATTGCATATATAATAACAGTACAGTTTACATCATTGATTTAGCAGTTGAAGTGATTTCTATTACTGCATACATGATGCAAGTACAGTTTACATCAGTGATTGAGCAATTATAGTGATTTATATTATTGCATATATAATAACAGTACAGTTTACATCATTGATTTAGCAGTTGAAGTGATTTCTATTACTGCATACATGATACAAGTACAGTTTACATCAGTGATTGAGCAGTTATAGTGATTTATATTATTGCATATATAATAACAGTACAGTTTACATCAGTGATTTAGCAGTTGGAGTGATTTACTGCATACATGATACAAGTACAGTTTACATCAGTGATTGAGCAGTTGGAGTGATTTCTATTACTGCATATATAATAAAAGTACAGTTTACATCAGTGATTTAGTAGCTGGAGTGATTTCAGTTATTGCACACATAATAAAAGTACAGTTTACATCAGTGATTGAGCAGTTGGAGTGATTTCTAATACTACATATATAATAAAAGTACAGTTTACATCAGTGATTTAGCAGTTGGAGTGATTTCTATTACTGCATATATAATAAAAGTACAGTTTACATCAGTGATTGAATAGTTGGAGTGATTTCTGTTATTGCACACATAATAAAAGTACAGTTTACATCAGTGATTTAGCAGTTGGAGTGATTTCTATTACTACATATATAATAAAAGTACAGTTTACATCAGTGATTTAGCAGTTGAAGTGATTTCTATTACTGCATACATGATACAAGGACAGTTTACATCAGTGATTGAGTAGCTGGAGTGATTTCTGTTATTGATTACATAATTAAAGTACAATTTACATTAGTGATTTAGCAGTTGGAGTGTCTTCTGTTGAAATTACTTCCCTTTGTTATTTCATTTTAACCTAAATGGGTTGGTGTGGATAAGTATTGCATATGAAGCAAGAAGAAGACAAATATACACCAAAAACATTAGGTTTTATTTGCATCTTGAGTAAATAATGGTAACTTTCTTAAAGTTTAAAAAAAAAGACTTGAAAGACTTTTCTCAATTAGCTCTTATCAGGTAAGCATAAGATTTTCTGATATCACATTTTGGCATTAAGTTTTCAGTTTTCTTCAAATGGTTTGCAATTAAAATATTGCCACCATTATGAAAAATTAACAGACCATTAAATAACTTAGCTCAAAAACTACCCGACATGCCTCTGATGCCATATGCTTTTTTACTACTGTTCTTTCTCTCACTCATAAAACTCACATACAGGTATCCAGTTTTGCTATCATTAATCAATATAAGGAATAATTTATTTTTCAAATTGTTGGTGATAGGTGTAGCCTGCCTAATCAAAAGTGATATGTACTTGCACATTGTGCTGTGTCAACAGAGTCTACATGAAGTGTGGTTGTCTTATTCCAAACTGCACATCAATCACTGCTACAACAAAATTATGTAAAGTTTTGGATAAAATATCAATCAAAGCATTTCTATAGAGAAGCATATGGATGTCCACAGCTCTTGTACTTGTTCATAATATCCTGATGTCAGTAGATCTGTTAATTGTCAGTAACATCTAAATGTCCAGAGATCTGTTAATTTTTGGTAACATTTCTTTTGAGTAACATCCAGTTGTTCATACATTTGTTACTTGTTGTTAACATTAAGATGTAATTGTTATATGTTATTACTATCCAGATGACCATGTTACTTTTTGATACAATCCAGATGGCTGGAATTCTTACTTGTTGGTAATATGCAGATATCTGTTGATCTGTTACTTGTTGATAACATCCAGAAATCCCTAGATCAGTTACTTGATAACATCTAGAAATCCCTAGATCTGTTATTTGTTGATAACATCCAGTAATCCCTAGATCTATTACTTGTTGGTGACATCCAGATATCCCTAGATCTACTACTTGTTGGTGACATCCAGATATCCCTAGATCTGTTATTTGTTGGTAACATCCATATATCTCTAGATCTGTTACTTGTTGGAGACACCCATATATCCCTAGATCTATTACTTATTGGTGACATCCAGATATCCATAGATCAATCCCTAGATCTATTACTTGTTGGGAAACATTCAGAAATCCCTAGATCTGTTACTTATTGGCAATATCCAGATATCCCTAGATTTATTACTTGTTGGTGACATCCAGAAATCCCTAGATATATTACTTGTTGGCAACATCCAGATATTCCTAGATCTGTTACTTGTTGGCAACATCCATAGATCTGTTGCTTGTTAGTAATATCCAGATATCCCTAGATCTGTTGCTTGTTGGTAATATCCAGATATCCCTAGATCTGTTACTTGTTGGACACATCCAGATATCCAAAGATCTGTTACTTGTTCGCAGCATCCAGAAATCCCTTGATCTGTTACCTGTTTGTGACATTCAGATATCCTTATATCTGTTACTTGCTGGTTACATCCAGATATCCCTAATCGTTACTTTGTTGACATCCAGATATCCTGATCTGTACTTGTTGGGAATCAGATATCCCTGATCTATTACTTGTAGTATCAATATCCTAGAAATCCCTAGATAGTTATTGTTATAACATCAGATATCCCTAGATCTGATTACTTGTTGGGACATCCAGTATATCCTAGATACATTTACTTAGTTGTGACATCCAGATATCCTAGATCTGATTACTTGTTAGTAACATACAATATCCTAGATCTGTTACTTGTTGTGATAGATCCTTGATCTATTAATTGTTTTGTACACCAGTTATCCATAGATCTGTTATTTGTTGATTACATCCAGATATCCCTAGATCTATTACTTGTTGGTAACATCCAGAAATCCCTAGATCTGTTACTTGTTGGTTATATCCAGATATCCCTAGATCAATCCCTAGATCTGTTACTTGTTGACAACATCAAGATATCCCTGGATCAAACCCTAGATCTGTTACTTGTTGGTGACATCCAGAAATCCCTAGATCTGTTACTTAATTGGCAACATCCAGAAATCCCTAGATCTGTTACTTGTTGGTAACATCCAGAAAACCCTTGATCTGTTACTAGTTGATTACATCAAGATATCCCTAGATCAATCCCTAGATCTGTCACTTGTTGGCAGCATCCATAAATCCCTAGATCTGTTAATTGTTTGCGCCATCCAGATATCCCTAGATCTGTTACTTGTTGATTACATCCAGATATCCCTAGATCTGTTACTTGTTGGTAACATCCAGAAAACCCTAGATCTGTTACTAGTTGGTTACATCAAGATATCCCTAGATCAATCCCTAGATCTGTCACTTGTTGGCAGCATCCATAAATCCCTAGATCTGTTAATTGTTTGCGCCATCCAGATATCCCTAGATCTGTTACTTGTTGATTACATCCAGATATCCCTAGATCTGTTACTTGTTGGTAACATCCAGAAATCCCTAGATCTGTTACTTGTTGGTTGCATCCAGATATCCCTAGATCAATCCCTAGATCTGTTACTTGTTGGCGACATCAAGATATCCCTAGATCAATCACTAGATCTGTTACTTGTTGGTGACAAAAAAATCCCTAGATTTGTTACTTGTTGGCAACATCCAGAAATCCCTAGATCTGTTACTTGTTGATAACATCCAGAAATCATTACATCTGTTACATGTTGGTAACATCCAGAAATCCCTAGATCTATTACTCTTTGGCAACATCAAGATATTCCTAGATCTGTTACCTGTTTGCGACATCCAGATATCCTTAGATCTGTTACTTGTTGGTTACATCCAGATATCACTAGATCTATTACATGATGGCAACATCCATATATCCCAAGATCTGTTACTTGTTGATAACATCCAAATATTCTTATATCTGTTATTTGTTGGTAACATCCAGAAATCCCTAGATCTGTTACTTGTTGATAACATCCAGAAATCCCTAGATCTGTTACCTGTTGGTAACATCAAGAAATTCCTAGATCTGTTACTTGTTAATAACTTCCAGATATCCCTAGATCTGTTACTTGTTGGTTACATCCAGATATCCCTAGATCAATCCCTAGATCTCTTACTTGTTGGCGACATCCAGATATCCCTAGATCTGTTACTTGTTGGTTACATCCAGATATCCCTAGATCAATCCCTAGATCTCTTACTTGTTGGCGACATCCAGATATCCCTAGATCTTTTACTAGTTTGCAACATTCAGATATCCCTAGATCTATTGTTGGCGACATCCATGTATCCCTAGATCTATTACTTGTTGGTGACATTCAGATATCCCTAGATCTATTACTTGTTGGCAAACTCCAGATATCCCTAGATCTATTACCTGTTGGTGACATCCAGATATCCCTAGATCTGTTACTTGTTGGTTATATCCAGATATCCCTAGATCAATCCCAAGATCTTTTACTTGTTGGCAACTTCCAGATATCCCAAGATCTGTTACTTGTTGGTGACATCCAGATATCCCTAGATCTATTACATGTTGGCGACATCCAGATATCCCTAGATCTGTTACTTGTAGATAACATCCAGATATCCCTAGATCTGTTACTTGGTTACATCCAGATATCCCTAGATCTGTTACTTGTTGGTTACATCCAGATATCCCTAGATCAGTTACTTGTTGATAACATCCAGAAATCCCTAGATCTGTTACTTGATAAAATCCAGAAATCCCTAGATCTATTACTTGTTGGCGACATCCAGATATCCCTAGATCTGTTACTTGTTGGTATCATACAGATATCACTAGATCTGTTTCTTGTTGGTAACATCCAGAAATTCCTAGATTTGTTGCTTGTTGATAACATCCTGTTATCCCTAGATCTGTTACTTGTTGGTAACATCCATAGATCTGTTGCTTGTTAGTAATATCCAGATATCCCTAGATCTGTTGCTTGTTGGTAATATCCAGATATCCCTAGATCTGTTACTTGTTGGACACATCCAGATATCCAAAGATCTGTTACTTGTTCGCAGCATCCAGAAATCCCTTGATCTGTTACCTGTTTGTGACATTCAGATATCCTTATATCTGTTACTTGCTGGTTACATCCAGATATCCCTAGATCTGTTTCTTTTTGGTTGACATCCAGATATCCATAGATCTGTTACTTGTTGGTGACATCCAGATATCCCTAGATCTATTACTTGCTAGTGTTTTCCAGATATTCCTAGATCAATCCCTAGATATGTTATTTGTTGATAACATCCAGATATCCCTAGATCTATTACTTGTTGGTGACATCCAGATATCCTTAGAACCATTTCTTATTGGTGACATCCAGATATCCCTAGATCTGTTACTTGTTAGTTATATCCAGATATCCTAAATCAATCCCTAGATCTGTTACTTGTTGGTGACATCCAGAATTCCCTTGATCTATTAATTGTTTGTTACATCCAGATATCCCTAGATCTGTTATTTGTTGATTGCATCCAGATATCCCTAGATCTATTACTTGTTGCTAACATCCAGAAATCCATAGATCTGTTACTTGTTGGGTACATCCAGACATCCCTAGATCAATCCCTGGATCTGTTACTTGTTGGCGACATCAAGATATTCCTAGATCAATCCCTAGATCTGTTACTTGTTGGTGACATCCAGAAATCCCTACATCTGTTACTTGTTGGTGACATCCAGAAATCCATATATCTGTTACTTTTTGGTTACATCCAGATATCCCTAGATCAATCCCTAGATCTGTTACTTGTTGGCGACATCAATATATCGCTAGATCAATCCCTAGATCTATTACTTGTTGGCAACATCCAGATATCCCTAGATCTGTTACTTGCTGATAACATTCAGAAATCCCTAGATCAGTTACTTGTTGATAACATCCAGAAATCCCTAGATCTGTTATTTGTTGATAACATCCAGAAATCCCTAGATCTGTTATTTGTTGATAACATCCAGAAATCCCTAGATCTATTACTTGTTGGTGACATCCATATATCCCTAGATCTATTACTTGTTGGTGACATCCATATATCCCTAGATCTATTACTTGTTGGTGACATCCAGATATCTATAGATCAATACCTAGATCTATTATTTGTTAGTAACATTCAGAAATCCCTAGATCTGTTACTTATTGGCAACATCCAGTTATCCCTAGATGTATTACTTGTTGGTGATATCCAGAAATCCCTAGATCTATTATCTGTTGGCAACATCCAGATATCCCTAGATCTGTTACTTGTTGGCAACATCCATATATACTTACATTTATTGCTTGTTGGTAATATCCAGATATCCCTAGATCTGTTACTTGTTGGCAACATCCAGATATCCAAAGATCTGTTACTTGTTGGCAACATCCAGAAACCCCTTGATCTGTTACCTGTTTGCAACATTCATATATCCCTAGATCTGTTACTTGTTGGTTACATCCAGATATCCCTAGATCTGTTTCTTGTTGGTGACAGCCAGATATCCATAGATCTTTTACTTGTTGGTGACATCCAGATATCTCTAGATCTATTACTTGCTGGTGTCATCCAGATATCCCTAGATCAATCCCTAGATATATTACTTTGTTGATAACATCAAGATATCCCTAGATCTATTACTTTTTGATGACATCCAGATATCCTTAGAACTATTACTCAATGGTGAAATCCAGATATCCCTAGATCTGTTACTTGTTAGTTATATCCAGATATCCCTAAATCAATCCCTAGATCTGTTATTTGTTAGAGACATCCAGAATTCCCTTGATCTATAAATTGTTTGTTACATCCAGTTATCCATAGATCTGTTTTTTTGTTGATTACATCCAGATATCCCTAGATCTATTACTTGTTGGTAACATCCAGAAATCCCTAGATCTGTTACTTGTTGGTTATATCCAGATATCCCTAGATCAATCCCTAGATCTGTTACTTGTTGACAACATCAAGATATCCCTGGATCAAACCCTAGATCTGTTACTTGTTGGTGACATCCAGAAATCCCTAGATCTGTTACTTAATTGGCAACATCCAGAAATCCCTAGATCTGTTACTTGTTGGTAACATCCAGAAAAACCTTGATCTGTTACTAGTTGGTTACATCAAGATATCCCTAGATCAATCCCTAGATCTGTCACTTGTTGGCAGCATCCATAAATCCCTAGATCTGTTAATTGTTTGCGCCATCCAGATATCCCTAGATCTGTTACTTGTTGATTACATCCAGATATCCCTAGATCTGTTACTTGTTGGTAACATCCAGAAAACCCTAGATCTGTTACTAGTTGGTTACATCAAGATATCCCTAGATCAATCCCTAGATCTGTCACTTGTTGGCAGCATCCATAAATCCCTAGATCTGTTAATTGTTTGCGCCATCCAGATATCTCTAGATCTGTTACTTGTTGATTACATCCAGATATCCCTAGATCTGTTACTTGTTGGTAACATCCAGAAATTCCTAGATCTGTTACTTGATGGTTGCATTCAGATATCCCTAGATCAATCCCTAGATCTGTTACTTGTTGGCGACATCAAGATATCCCTAGATCAATCACTAGATCTGTTACTTGTTGGTGACAAAAAAATCCCTAGATTTGTTACTTGTTGGCAACATCCAGAAATCCCTAGATCTGTTACTTGTTGATAACATCCAGAAATCACTACATCTGTTACATGTTGGTAACATCCAGAAATCCCTAGATCTATTACTCTTAGGCAACATCAAGATATTCCTAGATCTGTTACCTGTTTGCGACATCCAGATATCCTTAGATCTGTTACTTGTTGGTTACATCCAGATATCACTAGATCTATTACATGATGGCAACATCCATATATCCCAAGATCTGTTACTTGTTGATAACATCCAAATATTCTTATATCTGTTATTTGTTGGTAACATCCAGAAATCCCTAGATCTGTTACTTGTTGATAACATCCAGAAATCCCTAGATCTGTTACCTGTTGGTAACATCAAGAAATTCCTAGATCTGTTACTTGTTAATAACTTCCAGATATCCCTAGATCTGTTACTTGTTGGTTACATCCAGATATCCCTAGATCAATCCCTAGATCTCTTACTTGTTGGCGACATCCAGATATCCCTAGATCTGTTACTTGTTGGTTACATCCAGATATCCCTAGATCAATCCCTAGATCTCTTACTTGTTGGCGACATCCAGATATCCCTAGATCTTTTACTAGTTTGCAACATTCAGATATCCCTAGATCTATTGTTGGCGACATCCATGTATCCCTAGATCTATTACTTGTTGGTGACATTCAGATATCCCTAGATCTATTACTTGTTGGCAAACTCCAGATATCCCTAGATCTATTACCTGTTGGTGACATCCAGATATCCCTAGATCTGTTACTTGTTGGTTATATCCAGATATCCCTAGATCAATCCCAAGATCTTTTACTTGTTGGCAACTTCCAGATATCCCAAGATCTGTTACTTGTTGGTGACATCCAGATATCCCTAGATCTATTACATGTTGGCGACATCCAGATATCCCTAGATCTGTTACTTGTAGATAACATCCAGATATCCCTAGATCTGTTACTTGGTTACATCCAGATATCCCTAGATCTGTTACTTGTTGGTTACATCCAGATATCCCTAGATCAGTTACTTGTTGATAACATCCAGAAATCCCTAGATCTGTTACTTGATAAAATCCAGAAATCCCTAGATCTATTACTTGTTGGCGACATCCAGATATCCCTAGATCTGTTACTTGTTGGTATCATACAGATATCACTAGATCTGTTTCTTGTTGGTAACATCCAGAAATTCCTAGATTTGTTGCTTGTTGATAACATCCTGTTATCCCTAGATCTGTTACTTGTTGGTAACATCCATAGATCTGTTGCTTGTTAGTAATATCCAGATATCCCTAGATCTGTTGCTTGTTGGTAATATCCAGATATCCCTAGATCTGTTACTTGTTGGACACATCCAGATATCCAAAGATCTGTTACTTGTTCGCAGCATCCAGAAATCCCTTGATCTGTTACCTGTTTGTGACATTCAGATATCCTTATATCTGTTACTTGCTGGTTACATCCAGATATCCCTAGATCTGTTTCTTTTTGGTTGACATCCAGATATCCATAGATCTGTTACTTGTTGGTGACATCCAGATATCCCTAGATCTATTACTTGCTAGTGTTTTCCAGATATTCCTAGATCAATCCCTAGATATGTTATTTGTTGATAACATCCAGATATCCCTAGATCTATTACTTGTTGGTGACATCCAGATATCCTTAGAACCATTTCTTATTGGTGACATCCAGATATCCCTAGATCTGTTACTTGTTAGTTATATCCAGATATCCTAAATCAATCCCTAGATCTGTTACTTGTTGGTGACATCCAGAATTCCCTTGATCTATTAATTGTTTGTTACATCCAGATATCCCTAGATCTGTTATTTGTTGATTGCATCCAGATATCCCTAGATCTATTACTTGTTGCTAACATCCAGAAATCCATAGATCTGTTACTTGTTGGGTACATCCAGACATCCCTAGATCAATCCCTGGATCTGTTACTTGTTGGCGACATCAAGATATTCCTAGATCAATCCCTAGATCTGTTACTTGTTGGTGACATCCAGAAATCCCTACATCTGTTACTTGTTGGTGACATCCAGAAATCCATAGATCTGTTACTTTTTGGTTACATCCAGATATCCCTAGATCAATCCCTAGATCTGTTACTTGTTGGCGACATCAATATATCGCTAGATCAATCCCTAGATCTATTACTTGTTGGCAACATCCAGATATCCCTAGATCTGTTACTTGCTGATAACATTCAGAAATCCCTAGATCAGTTACTTGTTGATAACATCCAGAAATCCCTAGATCTGTTATTTGTTGATAACATCCAGAAATCCCTAGATCTGTTATTTGTTGATAACATCCAGAAATTCCTAGATCTATTACTTGTTGGTGACATCCATATATCCCTAGATCTATTACTTGTTGGTGACATCCATATATCCCTAGATCTATTACTTGTTGGTGACATCCAGATATCTATAGATCAATACCTAGATCTATTATTTGTTAGTAACATTCAGAAATCCCTAGATCTGTTACTTATTGGCAACATCCAGTTATCCCTAGATGTATTACTTGTTGGTGATATCCAGAAATCCCTAGATCTATTATCTGTTGGCAACATCCAGATATCCCTAGATCTGTTACTTGTTGGCAACATCCATATATACTTACATTTATTGCTTGTTGGTAATATCCAGATATCCCTAGATCTGTTACTTGTTGGCAACATCCAGATATCCAAAGATCTGTTACTTGTTGGCAACATCCAGAAACCCCTTGATCTGTTACCTGTTTGCAACATTCATATATCCCTAGATCTGTTACTTGTTGGTTACATCCAGATATCCCTAGATCTGTTTCTTGTTGGTGACAGCCAGATATCCATAGATCTTTTACTTGTTGGTGACATCCAGATATCTCTAGATCTATTACTTGCTGGTGTCATCCAGATATCCCTAGATCAATCCCTAGATATGTTACTTGTTGATAACATCAAGATATCCCTAGATCTATTACTTTTTGATGACATCCAGATATCCTTAGAACTATTACTCAATGGTGAAATCCAGATATCCCTAGATCTGTTACTTGTTAGTTATATCCAGATATCCCTAAATCAATCCCTAGATCTGTTATTTGTTAGAGACATCCAGAATTCCCTTGATCTATAAATTGTTTGTTACATCCAGTTATCCATAGATCTGTTATTTGTTGATTACATCCAGATATCCCTAGATCTATTTCTTGTTGGTAACATCCAGATATCCCTAGATCTGTTACTTGTTGGTTATATCCAGATATCCTTAGATCAATCCCTAGATCTGTTACTTGTTGGTTGCATCCAGATATCCCTAGATCAATCCCTAGATCTGTTACTTGTTGGCGACATCAAGATATCCCTAGATCAATCACTAGATCTGTTACTTGTTGGTGACAAAAAAATCCCTAGATTTGTTACTTGTTGGCAACATCCAGAAATCCCTAGATCTGTTACTTGTTGATAACATCCAGAAATCACTACATCTGTTACATGTTGGTAACATCCAGAAATCCCTAGATCTATTACTCTTAGGCAACATCAAGATATTCCTAGATCTGTTACCTGTTTGCGACATCCAGATATCCTTAGATCTGTTACTTGTTGGTTACATCCAGATATCACTAGATCTATTACATGATGGCAACATCCATATATCCCAAGATCTGTTACTTGTTGATAACATCCAAATATTCTTATATCTGTTATTTGTTGGTAACATCCAGAAATCCCTAGATCTGTTACTTGTTGATAACATCCAGAAATCCCTAGATCTGTTACCTGTTGGTAACATCAAGAAATTCCTAGATCTGTTACTTGTTAATAACTTCCAGATATCCCTAGATCTGTTACTTGTTGGTTACATCCAGATATCCCTAGATCAATCCCTAGATCTCTTGTTGGCGACATCCAGATATCCCTAGATCTGTTACTTGTTGGTTACATCCAGATATCCCTAGATCAATCCCTAGATCTCTTACTTGTTGGCGACATCCAGATATCCCTAGATTTTTTACTAGTTTGCAACATTCAGATATCCCTAGATCTATTGTTGGCAACATCCATGTATCCCTAGATCTATTACTTGTTGGTGACATTCAGATATCCCTAGATCTATTACTTGTTGGCAAACTCCAGATATCCCTAGATCTATTACCTGTTGGTGACATCCAGATATCCCTAGATCTGTTACTTGTTGGTTATATCCAGATATCCCTAGATCAATCCCAAGATCTTTTACTTGTTGGCAACTTCCAGATATCCCAAGATCTGTTACTTGTTGGTGACATCCAGATATCCCTAGATCTATTACATGTTGGCGACATCCAGATATCCCTAGATCTGTTACTTGTAGATAACATCCAGATATCCCTAGATCTGTTACTTGGTTACATCCAGATATCCCTAGATCTGTTACTTGTTGGTTACATCCAGATATCCCTAGATCAGTTACTTGTTGATAACATCCAGAAATCCCTAGATCTGTTACTTGATAAAATCCAGAAATCCCTAGATCTATTACTTGTTGGCGACATCCAGATATCCCTAGATCTGTTACTTGTTGGTATCATACAGATATCACTAGATCTGTTTCTTGTTGGTAACATCCAGAAATTCCTAGATTTGTTGCTTGTTGATAACATCCTGTTATCCCTAGATCTGTTACTTGTTGGTAACATCCATAGATCTGTTGCTTGTTAGTAATATCCAGATATCCCTAGATCTGTTGCTTGTTGGTAATATCCATATATCCCTAGATCTGTTACTTGTTGGACACATCCAGATATCCAAAGATCTGTTACTTGTTCGCAGCATCCAGAAATCCCTTGATCTGTTACCTGTTTGTGACATTCAGATATCCTTATATCTGTTACTTGCTGGTTACATCCAGATATCCCTAGATCTGTTTCTTTTTGGTTGACATCCAGATATCCCTAGATCTGTTTCTTGTTGGTGACATCCAGATATCCTAGATCTATTACTTGCTAGTGTCTTCCAGATATCCTAGATCAATCCCTAGATATGTTACTTGTTGATAACATCAAGATATCCCTAGATCTATTACTTTTTGATGACATCCAGATATCCTTAGAACTATTACTAAATGGTGACATCCAGATATCCCTAGATCTGTTACTTGTTAGTTATATCCAGATATCCCTAAATCAATCCCTAGATCTGTTATTTGTTAGAGACATCCAGAATTCCCTTGATCTATAAATTGTTTGTTACATCCAGTTATCCATAGATCTGTTATTTGTTGATTACATCCAGATATCCCTAGATCTATTACTTGTTGGTAACATCCAGAAATCCCTAGATCTGTTACTTGTTGGTTATATCCAGATATCCCTAGATCAATCCCTAGATCTGTTACTTGTTGACAACATCAAGATATCCCTAGATCAAACCCTAGATCTGTTACTTGTTAGTGACATCCAGAAATCCCTAGATCTGTTACTTAATTGGCAACATCCAGAAATCCCTAGATCTGTTACTTGTTGGTAACATCCAGAAAACCCTAGATCTGTTACTAGTTGGTTACATCAAGATATCCCTAGATCAATCCCTAGATCTGTCACTTGTTGGCAGCATCCATAAATCCCTAGATCTGTTAATTGTTTGCGCCATCCAGATATCCCTAGATCTGTTACTTGTTGATTACATCCAGATATCCCTAGATCTGTTACTTGTTGGTAACATCCAGAAAACCCTAGATCTGTTACTAGTTGGTTACATCAAGATATCCCTAGATCAATCCCTAGATCTGTCACTTGTTGGCAGCATCCATAAATCCCTAGATCTGTTAATTGTTTGCGCCATCCAGATATCCCTAGATCTGTTACTTGTTGATTACATCCAGATATCCCTAGATCTGTTACTTGTTGGTAACATCCAGAAATCCCTAGATCTGTTACTTGTTGGTTGCATCCACATATCCCTAGATCAATCCCTAGATCTGTTACTTGTTGGTGACATCAAGATATCCCTAGATCAATCACTAGATCTGTTACTTGTTGGTGACATAAAAAAATCCCTAGATTTGTTACTTGTTGGCAACATCCAGAAATCCCTAGATCTGTTACTTGTTGATAACATCCAGAAATCACTACATCTGTTACATGTTGGTAACTTCCAGAAATCCCTAAATCTATTACTCTTTGGCAACATCGAGATATTCCTAGATCTGTTACCTGTTTGCGACATCCAGATATCCTTAGATCTGTTACTTGTTGGTTACATCCAGATATCACTAGATCTATTACATGTTGGCGACATCCATATATCCCAAGATCTGTTACTTGTAGATAACATCCAAATATTCTTATATCTGTTATTTGTTGGTAACATCCAGAAATCCCTAGATCTGTTACTTGTTGATAACATCCAGAAATCCCTAGATCTGTTACTTGTTGGTAACATCAAGAAATCCCTAGATCTGTTACTTGTTAATAACTTCCAGATATCCCTAGATCTGTTACTTGTTGGTTACATCCAGATATCCCTAGATCAATCCCTAGATTTCTTACTTGTTGGCGACATCCAGATATCCCTAGATCTTTTACTAGTTTGCAACATTCAGATATCCCTAGATCTATTGTTGGCGACATCCATGTATCCCTAGATCTATTACTTGTTGGTGACATTCAGATATCCCTAGATCTATTACTTGTTGGCAAACTCCAGATATCCCTAGATCTATTACCTGTTGGTGACATCCAGATATCCCTAGATCTGTTACTTGTTGGTTATATCCAGATATCCCTAGATCAATCCCAAGATCTTTTACTTGTTGGCAACTTCCAGATATCCCAAGATCTGTTACTTGTTGGTGACATCCAGATATCCCTAGATCTATTACATTTTGGCGACATCCAGATATCCCTAGATCTGTTACTTGTAGATAACATCCAGATATCCCTAGATCTGTTACTTGGTTACATCCAGATATCCCTAGATCTGTTACTTGTTGGTTACATCCAGATATTCCTAGATCAGTTACTTGTTGATAACATCCAGAAATCCCTAGATCTGTTACTTGATAAAATCCAGAAATCCCTAGATCT
Source organism: Potamilus streckersoni (assembly GCA_016746295.1). Taxonomy (NCBI): domain Eukaryota; kingdom Metazoa; phylum Mollusca; class Bivalvia; order Unionida; family Unionidae; genus Potamilus; species Potamilus streckersoni. Next base: position 406,347 of record JAEAOA010002230.1, on the reverse strand, counting down.
ATTACTTGTTGGCGACATCCAGATATCCCTAGATCTGTTACTTGTTGGTATCATACAGATATCACTAGATCTGTTTCTTGTTGGTAACATCCAGAAATTCCTAGATCTGTTGCTTGTTGATAACATCCTGTTATCCCTAGATCTGTTACTTGTTGGTAACATCCTTTGTATGACAGACATTCATCTCAATGTATCGCTGGTACTAAATGAAAATTATGCCCCTTGGATTCCCCTTAGACATCCACTATATCCACTCTGTGAGACAGAATTTTATTAATTCAAACTGAATTGAAGAACTTTGCGATGATGCACCAACAAAAAAACTCTGATGTTTTGAGGGAATATTTATTTTAAAAAATGTCCATATAATTTAAGGATAATTTTTACCATTATCTTTTTTTTAGTTAACAAATTTTAACATGATTATCCTTTATTTTGTTGTACTTCATTGCAAATGTATGAAATAGTTTATCTTCCATTAGTTTTTTTATTATTCTTTAAATAAATATTTGTAAAACATAACTTTTAATCACCCCATAAAGCTACTATTGTGCTGATGTGAGATTAAATGCTAATGCATACATACTTCCAATATGGCCACCATGATGACCATCTTGGAAATCTTTTTATTGATTCTGAGATCTCCTCCTGATCAGGTGGTTATATTGACATTGTTTTTTTTTTGTTGCTACTTTTTATTGTTTATAGTTAATTTTAAAAGAAAACAGTGCCAATCTAACATTCAGTATGGCTACCACAGATGCCATCTTAAATTTTTTTATAGCTGTGATCAACTTGTTGTCTTGAAAATCTTGCTTTTGCTTGAGAAAAACCCACTTCAAAAAATGGTTGGTTTTCACTAAAATATTATTTATATTTGGCCCTAAATGAAAATGGTGCTGCTCTAACATCTTGAAAATCTTGTTTTTGCTACTTCTCTTGAGAAAAACCCACTTCAAAATATGGTTGGTTTTCACTAAAATATTATTTATATTTGGCCCTAAATGAAAATGGTGCTGCTCTAACATCTTGAAAATCTTGTTTTTGCTACTTCTCTTGAGAAAAACCCACTTCAAAATATGGTTGGTTTTCAATAAAATATTATTTATATTTGGCCCTAAATGAAAATGGTGCTGCTCTAACATCTTGAAAATCTTGTTTTTGCTACTTCTCTTGAGAAAAACCCACTTCAAAATATGGTTGGTTTTCAATAAAATATTATTTATATTTGGCCCTAAATGAAAATGGTGCTGCTCTAACATCTTGAAAATCTTGTTATTTCTTTTTTGCCAGAATAGATGGTTGAATTGTGTTAGCTTGAAGATTTTGTTGCTGCTACTTTTAAGTGGATGGTCATATTCAATTTTTTAAGAATATCAGTGATGGTTTCAGTTGCTAAATAGTGTAAAAGGAAAGAAGAAACAGACCTATTCTAGAAATGGTTTGGCCAGTTATGAGGATCAATCTATTCAAGAAACATCATAATAATAATGGTTTAACTGTTCATTACAATTATATATTTCTAAAGTTATATATCTCGAGTTACATTTGTACCTTGTCCTTCAAATTTAATGTAATGGTTTGACTGTTATGTTTATACCATGTTGTATGTACAAAATTGTAATGGGTTGATTGTTTAGTAACAGTGAATGCTATAGTTACTTATATAGAGTTATGTTTCTACCTTTTCCAATTTAAACTGTATGAGAGTGAAAAGTTGCTGATAAGTGTCTCAGAATTATTTTAAACTCTTTCTGAAAATTGAACTCATTCATGGAAAGAGGTTTCTGTTTTACTTGGTTCATATTGTAGAAAATGGAAGAAATCTGTCTGTGTCCCAAGCTTGGATTGGACTGAATGACTTGTCTAATGAGAAATCCTTGATGTGGATAGATGCCAGTCCAGTTACCTTTACACAGTAAGAAATACTTATTAGTAATAGTCTTGTGGTGGAATGCATCTATTAAGCGCATGGGTTAGACCACCCTCTGTTGGTCAGTTTTATTAGTCTTTCTAGTGGCCAAAGTGTTCTGACTTTTCCTGTTTTTTCCTACATATTTGTCAGATTCCCTTTTTTTGCCTTGCTCTTTCCAAACTGACTCTATTGCTCCTATTTAATGACCAAGATAACTACACACTGCATGAATGGCCATTGTTTGTCATCACTTTTTCATAACTATTTTATGAAATCTCATCTTCATCTCATAGTACTTAAAGTTTCAGTCCATTAACAATGTTAATGTTTACAACAAAAATTACACATATATTTTCTTTCTATTTGTAAACTTCCATCCTTCAGTATTGTCTATTTAACACCAATCATTTTGTATAACAGTCATTCATCCATCATCTATCTGTTATTGAAAGTGATCGGTTATACAGATTTATTACTGTCTTTATACATACAGGTCTTTGAAATATTTGCAGTATTATTGTTTTCTCTGACAGTTGAGTCTTAATATTAAGTATTAACTCCTATTTGTGACAGTCTTCTTCTTATGATAATTATTGCATATCATATCATACTGGTTTATAATCATATCATACTGATTGAATGGTATTATAAAATATTCTAATGTTGCACTTTGTTATTTTTTAAATAGGAATTTATTAGGAAATCAGGGTGATTTTGACTGTGTGAGGATGGATTTTGATAAAAATTCATGGCAATTCAGATCTTGTGATACAGATACTGCTGATATTGTGTGTGAAGCAAAGAGGGGTAATGTAATTTTTTACCATACTCCAATTAGAAAAGTGCAGAATAAAATATGTTTGTAAAATGGTAGAAAGTCTGTTTAATCAGGTTTTGTCTTGTCCACACGGTGCAAATAAATTCTTGTTTATCCAGCCTCATTAAGGTATAGACACACACCTGCTCTCTCTCTCTTTCTTTCAGAATTATGTTAAAAACAATTCTTGCTTATTTTATTTATTTTTCATTTCATATCTTGATACACACATGTATACATGCAAACGCTCATGAAACTTGAAATTTGTCTAATACCAGGAAATGCTACAATAAAAGACTAGAGAGGTTTCATATATACATTCATCATTGACTAATGAAATATGGTATTACACTAAAGTGTGATTATATCTAATACTGTAATATTCTAAAGTTATCATTCAAACATATGTCATCAGCTGTTCATCTTTAAGTAGTTTTGAAAATTAGTTTTTTAAGATTCGTGTCAGCCTTGTCATATTTTTAGTTATTATGGCACTTTTTAACAGGTAAGTGCTAGATCAAGGTGACCTCATGAACATTTGTGACTTTATTTATATTTACACCCTTTCCTTTTGGTTTGAAGATGTACTCGCCTGGATTCATAAGAGTTGAGCAAGAGCTACGGTAGCTGAGGATACCTGACTGTTACCCAAAGGGTGTGATTTTGACTCCTAGTATCAGATTAGATTGGGTTGTAGTCTTATATTGGTCATTTTACTTTACTTCTGTTGCTGCAGTATTAAATGATCTTTCTGTATTGCTGTGCATAAAACTCAATACCAGTTATATTGAACAATTTACATAGAATTCTTTTTTAACCTGTTCACTCCTTGAGATCAGAGAGAAAATAATATTTCCAATATATACATCATATTTATGGGTAAAAATGAAGGACTGTTTATTTGTCACAGAAAGAAATTATGCTTATCATCATGATGAATGAATGCATTTCAACAGTTTTTGTTATCTGTCGAGGGAAGCGTTCAATACTATTTTATCAACCTGTCTTTAATCCATAGCCTGTACAAACAACACCAATCAGTTTGTATTGCCACCAACTTTATTGTAGTAGCCAAAATATAGGTGAATAATGTTTTGGTTATTAATCATATTTATCTAGACCATCTTTGGCTATTCCAGAACAGAGGTAATTATTATACATTTTCATCTAGACCTTGTGTTTTGTTGGATATTTCTGAACAGTGGTGGTTACAATGTGATTTCATCCAGTTCCTGTTGTGTTTTGTTAGAATATTTCTGTCTGGTTGTAGTCACAATGTGACTTCATCCAGTCCCTATTGTGTTTTGATGGTTTATTTCTGAACAGTGTTAGTTACAGTGCAGTTTCTTTCAGTCTCTGTTTTGTTTCGTTGCTCAAGAAATGTTAAATTTTTAAGGCCATGGTTTGGAGACTGAAGATTTCCTATGTTTTTGATTAAAAACATCATGCATCAATAAATCAACCACATTGTAGGTTCTTTGTCATCACTATCTGAGCAAGAACCACTGTGAATGGGTGATACTCCATAATAATGGTATAATAAGAAGTGAGGTTATTTCTGCATGCTTACCAAAAAGTAAAGTCATGTTATACAACATTTTAAAAATTGAATTCAATTCATTCCATTCACATCAAACTGAAATTAAGATTTGAAGAAATTAAAAATAAATAATGATGATGTGTTCAGACCTTAAAAGAAATCATCTTACAAAAATTGAAAAAAAATTATGTAAATGCATCTCTAAGTTTTACAATTTTGGTATATGAATGGGACCAGAGTTATTTAGAACAATATAGTGATTCTGTTATGGCTAGTGAAAATCGATCCTGATTGCAAATACATTGACACTAAGTCAATAAGTAATGAATCTCTTGTCAAATTCACTACCTCCTTCTATTACTAAACTTTGTAAGAAGCTTGCATTTAGGGAAATATATAATATTGATTTCAGCTTAAAATATCAAGGTCACAAAGACAGAAAGACAGATAAGTTTTCACATGATGACTTGTATACCAGATACTTTCATCAAACTTTGCAAATGGCTTGCATTTGAGATAAGATACCTATTGATTTGGGGGGTCCCAGCACAGACCTGGTAGAAACATTGATTTGTGTCTGGAAATTAGAAAATGGTTTATATACAAAAATAACAGTCATTGACCATTAGACTTTACAAAAGTTTGTGGACTGATTACACATAGGTTAAAAAAGAAACCTGTTGATTGTTTGGTCAAAATTTCAGAGATCAAGGTCACTGTGCCTGTAAGAAGAAAAATGTACCATGGCCAGACTTAGTGGATGGCTTGCACTTAGGATTCAAAAGAAACATGGGCCCCGAGTGGTCTAAAGCGCTCTCCATTACGGATCACTGCCATCTCACCTCTATCTGCATGGGTTCAAGTCTAAGATTCGGCAAATGCGGATATGTGAGAAAGCTTATCAGTAGCTTCTCATGGGTCGGTGGTTCTTTCCAGGGATTTCCTGTTTTCTTCCTCCACCATTAATACTGGCCGCCATGTATAGCCTACAGTATGCTGAAACATGGCGTTAAGTCCCACAACAATAACAACCACAACAACAAAAGAAACCTTTTAATTTGGAGGTCTAAAGCTCAAAGGGCATGGTGTAAGAAAATAATTGTTTCTACACACTAGCTTGGCTTGTAATCACATATTCTGAGACCCATTTTTCAACCATGTAGTACTAGTGTGTACATAAAAGACTATTAAAAATGATGCAACTTTGCTTCTCCAATTCTATCTTCACTTTCTCTGCCTGCTTCTCTGATTCTATATTCTTGTTCTTAAATGCTATCTTCTCTCTTTCAAATGCTATACTTCTTTCCACAGCTTCCCTTCTTTCCTGCTCTACCTATCTCTAGTTTCTCTCTGTCTTCCTCTCTTTTGACATCACTTTCCTTTACTTTTCATGCACACAAATTACTTACCCATCTGTACTAGATCTTTTATTGATGACATGTTTTATATTGTTGATATGATGACCAATCCAAAGTGTACAACGATGTGAAAATATACAGTGATGGAATTTCACATGCCTACTGTATCTTCCTTTCCAGAAAACAACAAAATTATATGTAGTATCTACATAAGACAGTTCAACTTAATATCTACATAAGACAGTTCAACTAAATATCTACATAAGACAGTTCAACTAAATATCTACATAAGACAGTTCAACTAAATATCTACATAAGACAGTTCAACTTAATATCTACAGTAAATTACTCTCACATAAGTCTTGTCAGGAGGGGGTCACAGTCTGAAAAAAACCCCACACTAATGAAGACCTATGTAAAGTATTGTTAGTGCTTCATTTAATCTCATCCCACTTCTGACACCCTTGTAACAATATGATGCATCTTGGGGGCAGAATGCAGTTAAGATACTAAAAAAGATTTCATGAAGAAAATATTTTGTGATTGAAAAATTAAATCTGACACTAAACTTGTTTGCATAAATTCCAACAATGGATTTTAAAAAAATTTTGCACACTGACTTAAACTAATAAAAGCGAACACTAATATTTTTCCTGACTGGAACGAATAATAACATACAACTTAAATAATAGACAAGAATTAATCAACAAAAATTATAAACAGAATATGATTAACTTATGGATCTATCACCAAGGATAATCAGTGTTTAGAAATTAAAACAAAAGTATCAAAGTATGAATTTACACAACTATAAATACATGATCATTATTCACCAATGGACCATTCACCTTGGGTACAGGACGTCACAGGTTCATAATCAGTGTTTAGAAATTAAAACAAAAGTATCAAAGTATGAATTTACACAACTATAAATACATGATCATTATTCACCAATGGACCATTCACCTTGGGTACAGGACGTCACAGGTTCAAAGCCCAGCTGAGTCATACTAAAGACTTTTAAAAATCGTACTAACAACTGCCTCGTTTGACACTCAGGATTCAGAGGTTAGGCGTTAGGACTGGTTGGCCTGGTGGGAGAATAATGTGACTGACTAGGTTATCATGCTAAATGTCTGCAACATGATTCCCCAGTGCTAGATATCACTTTAAACTTCCACATTGCAGACTTTGTATCAATATTTTTGAAAAATTGTTACAGCTGTGTTAAATTTACAAATCACCACACACACTCATTATTCACCAATGTTGAATATAGTATGCAATTTATGCAAATAAAGATAATATTTTATTTACAAGTAGGATATATATATATATATATATATATATATATATATATATATATATATATATATATATAAATTTTCACTTCAATAGTATTACTGTATAAATTGTGATTTTCACGCAAATAGTGATACTGTGTAAATTTTGTTTTTCACTCAGTGATGCTGTGTAAATTTTGGTTTTCACTTGAGTGGTGATACTGAACACATTTACAAACATATAGAACATATAAATTGGGCCTCCTTTTTCACGGCAGACCCATCAGTACTGAAGCTTTGGTCATTCAAGACCACTATCTTCGTCCGAGCCCGCATCATCACCAATAGCAACACACAGATTACATAAGAAATCAACAAGTTCCTACAACTCTTCATTACACATCCAACTTCCAGACACATCCAGATGGTCAAATATGGAAAGCCAAGCAGCTGTAGTGCCATGCTGCCAGACATAGACTACCAAACAGACCAGATAGATTCAGACATCCCAACAGCTCTACAGCTACCAAACAGACATCCTCCCCCAAACAGCTTAACAGCTGCCAAACAAACCTCCAGACCATCAAACAGCTGAAAATATAATGCCTAAAGCTGTGTGGTACATGCAACATGGTCATGTACAAATGCAATATTGTACATTATATTTGCACATACGTGGAGCTGGTTATCACATGCATAATCATTTCATCAGAATTACTGTCCAATATTATTGTCATAAAAAAACCAGGTCATTTTAGGGTCTGCATCCAACAAGAAGGATCTTACTTTATGTATGGAAATATTTGTGTTTCAATATCGTCATGACCTGATGACACATTGGAAATGTATTAAAATCACAATAATGGAACAAAATAATCAAGCATATCAAAAGATCATAAAAGTAAACATTTTCTTCAATTTAGAAATTTGCAAAGATATAACAACAGGAAAGTGATAAAATATACAGCAGATTATGCATCAAAATTAATTATTACAGATAGCAGCACTGTTTTATACTCAGTTCCCCAAACACATTTGTATCAAAATTAATTTTGATCTTTCCTTTTACAGATGGCAGCACTGTTTTATACTCAGTTCCCAGGACACATTTCTCAGATGATGGTAAGTCATAATGTTTTATCAACTGTACATCAGAGTATGCAGCATCTTAGGTCCACTTGTTTGGCATTATGCATTAATTTGGCCTACTTCTATTACCTAGGAAGCAATAATAGGAATTTTTAGTATTAAAGCTCGGTCTTAGCAGATTAGAACTACATATACAAAGATGGGATATATCAGCACTTTGGATAACAAGTATTTTTAATGACATCAGACTTTTGTAAATTGAGTTCGCTTAGGAATTTGTAGAATATAACTGATTGTTACTAGACTGAAGTTTGTACCCTGTAATATGATAGGAGAATAGTACTATACAAGACTAAAGTTTTTGTGCTCTCTAATATGGTAGGAGAACAAAACCGAAGTTTGTACCTTCTAATATGATAGAATATTGCTATACAGTTACATACTTCTCATTAATTATAATTGTACTCTGTGGTAAGATTCTGTGTAAATTAAGTTCCTCCTTCTTCATGATTATTATGATAGGTAACAATAAACTTTTGTTAAAATAAGTATGAATAGAAAAATCTTATTACCAAATTAGAAACTGTTTAAAGTTCGTATTTTAAAATATAATGTGTATTTGTAATACTGTGTGAATGTGAAATAAAATGACAAATACATGGTTATTATCATTAATTCATATTTTCGTACATTGTAAATTGTAATTAAAGCAGACAAAATATATATGTGGCCCCCTGATAACAATAAAGTTTTAATGTGGCCCTCCGTAGAAAATGTTTGCCCACCCCTTCCATACAAGACTGAAGTTTGTGCCCTCTAATATGGTAGAATATTAATATACAAGACTGTAAGTTTGTACCCTTTAATATGGTAAGAGAATATTACCATACAAGACTGAACTTTTTACCCTCTAATATGGTAGAATATTGCTATACAAGAGTGTAAGTTTGTACCCTCTAATATGGTAGGAGACTATTACCATACAAGACTGAAGTCTGTACCCTCAAATACATTTGAAGAATATTACTATCTGTCAGAAGACTGATGTTTGTACTCTTTAATATGGTAGGAGTCTGTCTCCCATACAGAAACAAATTAATCGAAATTTTTTGTTGCAGAAACAAAAACCGCCTAGAGACAAGATATCTCCTTCTGTGGAATACATGTTTATATATTACAAGTCTCCCATTCTTAATTTTCAAATGTTAATAGATATGCCAGACAATATAATTAGCATCAATGTTCTTTAGTTTTCCAAAATATTATTCTGCAATTGATAGCAATAGCTGAATATCTGTAGAGAATCAAAGTGTTTGCGTAGAGGTTGAGTATAAAGATTTCTTGATAGAGGATGAATTTTATAATTTTGAAAAACAAAACAAATGGTCAGTTTTACTATAGCAGTGATAAATAAACCTTCTTCCCAATTAACCTGTGCAATTTGTAATGAATGAAATGTATTGGGGTGGGTGTAAATTGTAAGAAATGTGATGCATTTATGGTTGATGTAAATTGTAAATGTTTGAAATGTGGATGTAAATTGTAAATGTATTTATTGTATTAGTGGTGGGTGTAAATTGTATATATTTGAAAAAATGTGGATGTAAATTGTAAATGATTTTTAATGCACTTGTGGTGGATGTAAATTGTAAAAGGATTTAATATATTAGTTGTGGATGTAAATTCTAATGGAATTAAATATTTTTGTGGTGGATGTAAATAGTAAAGGAATTTATATGCACAGGTGGTTGATGTAAATTGTAAAGGAATTAAATATATTTTAGTAGTAGGCGAAAATTGTAAAATATATTTAAATGTATTAGTAGTGGATAATTAATTTTAAATGTATTTACATGCATTAGTGGTGGATGTAAATTGTGAATGTATTTAAATAAATTAGTGGTAGATGTAACTTGTAAACAAAAGTGTCATATTTTGATTACTGTTGTCTTTATTCTGATGGCATTAAAATTAAATTACTTACAAGACATATAGGATTGAACAATTGTTACCCTGAATGGTGGCATTGTAGAAAATTGTACTTCATAGTTTTAGAATATAGAAAAAAGATTATTGTGTTACCTGCTTTTAAAATAGCTTTGCATTTGTAATTTGTATTTTAACTTCTCTACTTCTCTGTACTTAATATGTTAGAGTTACAGATCAATTATATTCTTCCCATTTCAGTGCTTAATCTTTTAGAGTTGAGTTATATATATATATATATATATATATATATATATATATATATATATATATATATATATATATATATATATCAGTTGACTGATGATACCTCTGATTTTGTTCTTATTTTTCAGACAAACCTGACTCTAATGTTTTCCTTGCTCTGGGCTTAGGGGTATCACTAACCTTAGCTGTTATCTTTGCCATTATTACTGGGTTTTGCATTAACAGGCACATGGTAAAGAGACAAGTTACACAACAACAGCCTAACAATCCACAAGACCAAGCCAGAACAATTCATAGTATGAACAGTTCAGGTGGTAGACATAACCTGCAGTCAAAACCACAGCAGAGGTCTAAAGGAAATGCAGGGTTAAGGTCATATGAAGTTAGTGATTGCTTGCAGATGACATCCTCTTCAGAATTTACTGTAAACTATACTCCTCCATCACACATTTATTCTCAGGTGGAAGCCCCACCCACGTATGAAGAAGTTTTGAATTACCCACATTGTGAACATAACTAGAAATTGTATTTCAAGCTTGGCAGAACACATTGCTTTTTACACTATTAAAGTGATATAAGTTTGTAAAGGATGGCTAAAAATGAACAAAGATAGAAACACTTTTTATTATGCAAGTTTACATTTTTATACTTGTATGAATCATGATTGCCTTTAGCTCAAAATCACCATTTAATGCTTGAATTCTTCTGTTGTTTATCATGGGAGAAATATTTTTATTTGAGAAAGTGGTCTCATCATTTTTGTACACAGAACAATGTCTTTTTTAAGCAGTTACAATATTTTGGATAGTAATTTATTCTCTGCAAAGACTTGAAAGGTGTCCTCTTTACAATGGACAGGTGAATAGGAAATTATCACAAAACATTCATGAAAGTGTCCTTTTATAACAGGTGTCCTGTATATGGATCTATCCGTTAAGGCATGTTACACTTTATCACAATGCAATTTCACATTGCAGTCCACTCTTAATCAACAGCCTCTCACATTCAGTTAGATTCTGATTTTTCCTTTTCATCATTTCATACACATTTTTAATTCTCAGCAGTCACATCTGCCTGACCCCTAATTATCCATCTGTGAATGGCTGCTTAGAGAGGTTGTATTAAACAGTTTTCTGAAACTAAAAGTCAAACATTTTGAGAAATAATGACAGTCATTGGGATTGTGTAACCATTTGCATCTTTAAAATCATGTGTTGGAGCATTCTGCTAATGCAGCAATACAGCATAGATGTATTTGTGCAATGAAAGATGTTTTATTCACCAATATTTTTCTGTCAATGCATTCAGGAACTTGAGAAACTACAATTTCACATTTTCAAGTTTTTAACTGCTTTCATTAATTTTCTGGATTGTGAACTTAAAAGTGGTATATATATATATATATATATATATATATATATATATATATATATATATATATATATATATATATATATATATATATATATATATATATAAATTGTTATGTGTGTGACAAGGGCTCATACTCAGTAACAAAGAAAAGAGTGAAAGCCAACAAACTTTGTATAATGATAATTTATTAAAATATTAGTTTATGCACAACTTGAGTTATTCTAGATACATATATTGCAAAAAAAAAAAAATAATGACAATGGAAGGAGAAATTGGTGGTGTGGTAATGGAATACAATGTTAATTAGTGGCTAACAAAGGGATCAGGGAGTTGTACATGTACCTTGAAATTGAGAGGCAGACAGAGACTTAGGCTTGAGACTATTATTAGCTTCATACTGGCTGTCTGCATGGGGCTGGTTGGGAGAGTTCATGCACAACTTGGTAATCTTGAGTTATTCTAGAGGCATATAATTTTGGTTGTGTGAGGGGGTTTCTCTGATAATGATAAGGGAAAGAGGAATTGGTGGTGTGGTAATATGATATGAAGTCAATTATAAGGCTTAGTCAGTGGATAACCAGGAGCTAGGGGAGTTGTACATGTACCTTGAAATTGAGAGGCAAACAGGGAATTAGGCTGTGAGACTACTATTAGCCTCATACTGGCTGTCTGCTTGAGGCTTGTTGGGAGAGTACATGGGGTTGAGTAGCTGCTGTCAAACACACAATCACATTAGAGAATCTTAAATTACCTTGCCTGATCATATAGAGTACATGTGACTAGTCACTTCTCTGGTTTCAAAGGTACATTGAATGAATGTACAGTTTCACTGCACTTGCTGGCTTGTTGAAGCTACAGACAAGATATTTAGAGTCTCCGCATCAAACAGTTCTTATAGTTTTAGGCTAAAATCTTTACCTTAGGTGCTTTTTACAGTGCTGTTGTGACATTTTTTCGGTGTGCAGTTGTACGTATTTTTTTGTTTAGCCTTGGGTGCTGTTCACATTGTTGCTGTAACATTTTTCTGTGTGCATTTCTAAACATGGCTGACAGAAATTGGATAAGCCATCTCCCCACTGGCTCACCCAGTCTCGCCAGCTGTTACAAACTATGACCTGAGATTGCCAGAGAACTGGTCACTCTCTAAGCTTAGATAGGAGCTTTCTAACCGAGGTATTCATTTCTGTCCAGGATCGAAAAAATCGAAACTTATTCATTTTTTCAAGGAATATAGCAGCAACAGCGATATTGATACTCAACAGGTGATTGGAACAACCAGAAGTTCTGGCAATCCAGCCAAATGTTCTTACAGTATTGGAATTGTCAAAGACGGTGTTGGCACTACAAAATACAGTGGTTATGTTGGCAGAAAGTGTTAGCTCATTTATTGATTCCAGGAACATTGCCACGAGGGAAGAACGAACCAATACAGTACGTTTTCCTTCTGAACATGCTGAATCCTTGTCGTTGTAAGTGCTTGTTAGGGATAATGGTGCAGTGATAAGGGAAGACAACTTCCATCCCGTTTGAGAAGATTGCAACATAATGTTTGATCCATTCAACAGTAGGCCTTCTAATTTCTTACAAACGAAATATGGATTCGCAGTGGACTCCTTGCCATTTGTGGAGACAGTGCATCTGAATCTTTGCAAACAAATTCAAGAACGTAAAGATGTTTACCTGGCCTCTCTTTTAATTCCTTCTTATGTTTTTCCATACTCAGACCCCTCTACCTCTTCAAAAGTAAAACCTGACCCTCAATTGAACAATTCCCTCACTTTGCCACAATTTATTCAAGCTTTTAGTATCTACAAAAGTATATTGTTTCTGGTGCATCCCCATAGGTGCCCTGAACTTGATTTGTATGAGCAAGATATTATTGATATGGCTTCCAGATATGGCGGCAAAGGGTTTTATGAATATCATAGGATGTTTTCGGCCCAAGATGCATCACATCTACGATATAACAACTTGAAAGTTGATTGGTCAGTGAGGAACAATACATTGTTTTGTTCCATATTCACAAATTGTAGAGCAGTGGCTTGAACACTTTGTAACAGCATGCTGAATTTTTCAGATTTTTGTCCCGATCTGCTACACAAGACACAACCCTCTGATTTATCCAGATTGGCATTTCCTGCCAAGATGTCAAAAACTGATCTCTTCTGTAGGCCTAGGGTGAGACATAATGGCAAAGAAATTTGCAACAACTTCAATCTTCAATACAGTAAGAGGATGTCAGTCCACACGCTGTGGTAACTTTTATGTTTGCTTAACTTGTAGAGCTGGGCACTCAACGAAAACATGCTAAATCTCAAAGAGCTCGCAGGAATGAACTTCACCTGCACTGGATGCCTAATGAACATATCCCATTGGAGTTGGCATCTCACCCTGATAATCAATTTGTTAAATGGATGTTAGCAGGTTTTGTGAATGGCTTTGACAGTTGCCTACTCTATCTTTTGAATGTAAAATCTTGCAATCTGCTTTGCGGGAGCCAGACATTGTTTCAAACCTACTTCAGCATGAACTTAATAATAGTTGTCATAGGGCCCTTAAAAAAAAATTCCATATCACCTGTATCGTATTAGTCCGATGGGCATTGCAGAAGGCAAATATTCTGGTAAGAAGCGACTTGTGGGTAGACTTGTCTGTCCCTCATGACAATTTGGTGCAACCTAGTCTTAATGCTCTGATTGACAAGGATGAATTCTCTCTCTCTTATGTAACCATTGACCATGCCATCGAAATTATAAATAAAACTAGGTATTGGCAGCTGGATGTGTAAAGCTGATATAAAGGATGCTTTTAAACTGGTGCCCATTAAGGAGTCACTTTGGCTCTACTATGGTGTGAAGTGGGACAATAAATATTATTTTTATACACTGTTGGTTTTTGGCAGTAGGTCTAGCCCAAAGTCTTTTTATTCTTTCTCTGACACAATTTGCTGGATTTTACACAACAACTATGGGGTAGAGCATGTTCTGCACTTGCTAGATGACTTTCTTACAATTGACCCACTAGATGGTGAACCAGACAGAACTGGTGAACCAGACAGAACTATGGCAATACTCTCCCTGGTCTTCAACAAACTCAAGGTACCTCTAGCACCTACAAAAACTGTCGGACCAACTACTCAGCTTGAATATTTGGGTATTATTTTAGATACGATCAATATGGAGGCAAGGTTACTTTTCAAAAATATACAATGTATATCTGGTATTGTGCAGTCATTTGCTCATAGGAGATCGTGCACTAAAAGGGAGCTTCTAAGTTTGCTAAAACAGTTGAATTTTGAGTGTAGAGTGATCTACCCTGGTCAAGCTTTTGTATCATACTTGATTTCTCCAGCAGCATCTGTTGAACAGTTACATCATCATGTACATTTAATTGCAGAATGCAGAGTGGACTTGCAAATGTGGTTATTATTCTTGTTACAATGGAATGGTATTTCATTCTTTTCAAATGACACAGTGACCCCTGTGGAAAATATGCAATTCTTTACAGATGCTACCCTGACAGATTTCGGGAGCTTTTTCAATGGGAAGTGGTTTCAGGGACATTCCCCCCTCCCAAACTAATTCCACAGGGAAATTCAACATCTATGGCTCTTTTTAAAGTATATCCAATCATAGTATCTGTGGTGTTTTGGGGAAATCAGTGGACAAGGAAAAGAATTCTAGTGAACTGTGACAATTCTGCAACTGTGGAGATCATTAACAAAAGCCAATCCAAAATACCTCTCATAATGAAATTTGTTCAAAAGCTGATATGGTGTGCTTCCAAAGGATGATTCATCATTCAGGCTCACTATATTCATGGTAGGGATAACATAATAGCTGTTGCTCTTTCTCGATTTCAGAACGACAAGTTTCGGCACTTGGTGCCACACGCAGACCTAATTCCAGCGATGTGCCACCTGGCTTCAGAGTTGATGCTATTTTGACACAAAGTATGCTAGACTTGTAGCTTTTATCAGTATCCAACATACCAGGTTGGTGTACAGAACTGGTTTCCGGTGTTTGATGAAACTTTTGGCCATGTCCGGTGTTGGTGCACATGCTTACTGTTTACCCTTACTTCAGAATATGTGTTGATTTATTTTGTCACATACTGTCACACTAGGCTGCAGCTGCAGTACTCAACAATTAAACTGTACTTTGCAGGGATTAGATTTCATTACCTTCAGGCTGATCATACTAACCCTTTCCTGGAGTCTGACAGGCTGCATTGTATACTTCATGGGATAAAAAGAAAGAACATTTCAAACAGAGAGCCCAAATTTCCTATTATATACAGGATGGTGGTGCAATTATCGGCTATGTTAAGTGAGGGAGTATTTTCATCAGATGTAGATTTGGTGCTGAAGTGCATGTGTCTGATGGCATTCTTTGGATTTTTGCAATGTTGTGAATTCATGGTTCAGTCAAAGAAGGATATTTCTTCAGGGAGCTTCCTGATGATTTGAGATATTACCTTTTCAACAGACAAATCTGTTTTTACTGACCTTACCATCTTCAAAACTGGACCCATTTCGTGCTGGTGTCAAGGTTTCAGTCTTTCGAAATTCCTGGTTGTGTCCAGTGTCCTGTATGGAGCAGTATTTGTGTCAGCGATAGCAAGGTGCTTTGGTTCGAGGTCAGGGGGCAAATGCACCTTTATTTGTGGATTCCATGGGACGTCTGGTTAGTAGAGAGATTTTTCTGTCTTACTTGAAGCATTTGCTGGCATGCTTGGGCTATGATGAGCAAAACTTTAATGGTCATTCGTTTCGTATTGGAGCAGCCACAACAGCAGCTGCTGTTGGTATGGAGGACCATTTAATTAAGACTGGGAAGATGTTCTTCATCACATTATACACGTTACATCAGAGTTCACCCTCAACAACTTATGTCTGCTCAGGAAAAGTTGTGTACATACATTTAATATCATGTGCTGCGGATACTTTTCCATTCAAATGGATTTCAGATTCAAAACTGGTATCCTCTTGGAGGCTCACATTTGATATATTTAATATCAAATTAAATTTGGCATTTTACCCCAGTCAGACACTCATAAGATATACTAATAAGGTAAAGGTCATGCCCATTAAACACATCATTTACAGTTTAAATTCAGCCTAGCATAGTTTTAGTTAAGATAGGATCAGCCCATAATACATTAGCACACTGGGAGTCAGACTATCACATAACTACTCTAGCCCACAAATCTGGGAGCAGCCGAGAATACATTCTAGGTGGGAAGCACCTAGCATAGATTTAGTTAAGATGGGATCAGCCCATAATCCATTACCAAGCTGGGATTCAGCCTAGCACATATTTCTAGTCCACAAATCTGGGATCTGCCCAGAATACATTCTATGCAGGAATCTGCCTAGCATAGATTTAGTTACTATGGGATCAGCCCATAGTTCATTAGCAAGCTGGGATTCAGCCTAGCACATAGTTTACTTAGGCTGGGATCAGCCCAGAATACACTGTAATGCTGGGATCAGCCTAGCAATGATTGGGACTATTCTTGTTACATTCTGACTCTAGCCCATGAGTAGCCACACAGAGAAAGCCAAATATTGTTTAAATATTATAATTAAGTATGGATGTATAATACCTATGAATTGATGTCATAGAATATTGGTAATAATAAAAGGTGGCAAGTCTGAGAGAAAGTGAGAGAGAGACAAATATGTATTCAATATTTCTTACAACGCATGTATTAAATCTTTTCTTGTACAAGTCATTTCTGTTGTATTGTGCATAAATTTCAACAAAACAATTTATTTCCCTAGACAACAATGTAAAAATTTATAAATAGGACTTACAGTTAGTGAATATAATCCAAATATGATTCTAAGAATAAAAACACAATTAATATCACTAAATAGTCCTATAAGAATCCAGGTTCAAGTCCCGACAACAAATGAATATGGAGGGTGATAATGTCAGATGTAGTCTAATATATGAAAAACAATAACTACTCACTTGAATCACAGTCTTTGTTTCTGAATAATTCCAGAATTAATTTCATTGAATATATTTCAGAATTTTTTTTTATAAAAAGTCAGCTTGTTGAGTGTCCAGGAAAATAAATACTAATAATAGAATCCCGAATCCGAGAAAAATATTCATTGCAATTAAATACAAAAATACAATTAAAAAAAATGAAATAAAAAGAATTTTAACTCTTAATCACATATACGTAACAAGATATATATATATATATATATATATATATATATATATATATATATATATATATATATATATATATATATATATATATATATATATACCTTTGACAAAGAGACTTTTACGTCCTGAAAGATCTAAGCCAGTATAGTCTAGTATTATACTGTGTTGTAAGTTTCATTATATAATGTGGAGGGGCGAAAAAACTTGAAGATAAAATGATGTATCAACCATGAGCTCAGAATATAAAATATAATCTGATACTATTATTAAAATGAAACCCACTGAACTGTTCTTCTGTTTTGTAAAAGAGACTACTTTAGACTTATGAGCTGAGGAAAGCAAACAATATAGCCACTGTTGATTGTCAGTCCCAGTTTATAAATCCATTACTTGGCTGTTTATATATCTGTAGACCTTTTTTCTTGGACATTTGTTTTAATAGATTCATAACAAAATCATGATAATCAAACATCATTCATCATTAGGAAACAACAAAAAGTCTAACAAAGATGCCAAGTAACAAAGGTATGGGGGCCCCGAATGGCCGCGTGGTCTAAAGTGCTGATTGTTACAGATCACTGCCATCTCACCTCTGTCTGCATGAGTTCAAGTCTAGACTCGGCTAAGGTGGGTAAGTGAGAAAGCCTGCCAGTAGCTTTTTGTGGGCCATTGGTTCTTCCCTGGGTTTTCCAGGGTTTTTCCTCCACAATTAATACTGGCCGCCATGTATAGCCTATCTTGTGCTGAAAAATGGTGTTAAACCCTACAACAACAACAATAAAGGTATGATAATCACACTGACAGTTGTAAAATTGCTAAAAATTTACCATTTAGTAAAGGGAATAAATGACTCTTAAGATGACAAAGCTACAAATAAAAATAGAAAACAAAGTTTCAACATGCTGTAATCTGAAGATCATTCTACAATCAAAATGAGATATCATGATGTTTCCATGCCACTTTTAGTGGCCTTAGTATCAGCCTAGGATGAGAGAGATCACAGGTTCAAACTCCAATTGAGTCTTGCCAAAGATTTTTGAAAATGGCACTAGCAGCTGCCTCACATGGCACTCAGCATTAACAAGTTAGTGACAGAACTGGTCAGCCTGGTGTCAGGATAATGTAACTGGGTGGGACATGATGCTACATGTCTGCGGCATGATGCCTCAGTGCTAGATATCACTTTAAACTCTCAGGCTGCAGACATGATTCATATTGTTAAAGCTGTGCTCGAAATCCAAATCACACACACACACACACACATACACATACACATACACATACACAGGGTTTTGTGCACAAATGGCTGCCATTACCAGTCATGGTCATGCTGATGTTCCCCTTACCATGCTTACATTGGTCTTGTCACAAGGATGTTGATTTCTTGGATTATGTTGATTCTGATAACGACACTGTCACACCTGTGATACCAACAATTGAAATTTAAATGTGTTGTTGGTGAAATTAGTAGTCATCAGAAAGCATCCAAGTTATTGAACAAAGATGATTTCATATTGATTTTTATGATTCACTTGCTGGTACATATATGTGTCTGTTGACACTCTCATCACTTGATAGAACTTTCTGGTTTATTTTGGCGTAATTATTACACTTTTTTCACTAAATTATGCCTTATGTGCAAACATATATGGATTACTTGATTTCAGTATATCCCTCTTCTAAAATAAATAATTTGTGTTCTCATTTTTTTAACATCCCATTAATCACACAGACCATATTCTAGAAAAGATGGCTTTTACTTAACCACAATATAAGAGTACACTTGTCTATAGACTTGCCTGTACTTTCCTAACATTATTATGTTCTTTTGACCTCGTATTCTATTTATAACAGATGTATGGCTTAATGAGGAAAAAACAGGCTGGTTTTCTAATTTTAATCTTTACTCGCAGATTTTTTTGTCTTAATTCATATTGGGTACAGAACCAGTCTGTATGATATTTGGTGCTAAGTCAGATTTATTTAAGTCATTGTGTGTGCTAGAGGAAAAAAATGTTTTCAAATAATTTAACAAATGGATTAAATAAAAACCAAGAAAAAAAATTCAGAGATGAATGCATAGCACAGTGTTCCATTTTATGGCAGGATCACATCCATTGCAGGCAAAGGATATTAATATTATTCATTGTGGTAATTTTGATGTGAAGCAACACTTGAAAACTAAACAAAGCTTGAATTAAACTAACTATAGTACTAAGGTGGCTTCTTTTTTTAAAACAAAACTCAATTGTTGACATGTACGGTATAAATGCAGAGGTGTTATTTACCGAGTTCTTAATAGAACATACCCCTTGCAGTAGACGACAACATTGGTCCTCAGATCAAATGAATGTTTCCTGATTCCAAAATTGCAGAATACATGCATGTGCAAGAGCAAAATCATCTAATATGGTTCATTATTTAACTGAAGATACTTTCTTTAAAATTGCAGAAACCATGAAAATTGGGCCGTTTACTATTGCCACAGACAGGAGAAATAATTATGATGACAAAGCTTTGTACTCAGTCTCTGTAAGAGATTTTGACAATGAAAATGGCAAAGTCAGAGTGCTCTTATTTCATTATCTGAATTAACAGTAAATTCTACTGTAGAAAACATTTTTGATTTGCATGATAATGCTTTGAATAAACATGATATAAATTGGCAGAACTGTATGGGGTTTTCAGCTGGTAGTGTGTCATTGATAACTGGAATTCATAAAGGAGCTGCATTCTGTATTTTGAAAAATGTCTCAATGTACATCACAGGTTGTCTCTGTCATTTGATGCACCAGTAAATTAGAAGGAGAATGCCTGAAGCATCAAGCTAGCATTCTACCTGACAGTGTACTGAATACAGATAGAATTGATTTTTTCATCTTATTTCACAGATAAACGAATAATTTGAAGATATAAATTTCTGTTTTGTCAGGTTACTAAATGAATATTGGTTCTTTATCATTCCAATGCTGGCAGTGAGAGATTGTTTTGTATTGTTAGCAAAAGTAAAACTGAATTCAGATACAGGCTCAGTAATCTAGTACTTAGTGCTCTACTGGTGTGCAAAACATTCATAGTCTCAGCTGGTACAAAGTGTTTTGAAATGCAGCAAGGGAGCATGTTGTTTTTTAAATCTAAAAGTGCTACATATATGAAAACTTTAAGCAGTAATTGATGTTAAAAGACAATAGGGGTAAAAAATCATTTTGTACATATGCTCATTGAATTTTATCATGTTATATGTGGATTACTCCTTTTTTTCTCAGATTACTCTTTTTGTCCACTTAGATCACACTTCCTCCTCACCAAGGGTATACGTTTTTTACCACATGTACACTGAGTGTTGTTAACTTGGACAAGTACATACACATTTTGGAGAAAACATAAATTTAGATATAACATTTCTTGGTTATCACATTCTAAAAATCACCATCCCCAGTGAAATGTTATAAATAATCTTTCCTTGATTTAGTTTTGTCAAGTCTGTGTGCATATATGTTTATGTATGAATTTGTTCTATAAAATTTATATTTTAATATATTGGTGGCATAGAATCCATATGGAGGAAACCATTAATACTTGCATGCAAGTCGAGTCCATCATCAAACAACATACACAATAAGCTGCCATTGCACAATGTGATCGAGGGTCAAGGTCTGTGTTGTTTGTTCTACTGATATTCTTAATAAACTCTCTAGACCCAGACTTACAGGCACATTATGCAATGTCACATCTGGGTCTGTTGACTTGGCAGTCTGATTCAATTTACAAGCAGGTGTTTACAATATAATGCCATTCTGGGATGAATATTATAAGCCTGTGAAAATACTTATCAAGGATAATTGCTTAAGCCAAATGTAATAACTGTTGTCATACTATTGCATTCATTATGACATTGTATACTCTTTTATATTGGTTGATATTGCTATTCTCTGCTTGTTATGTTAATGTATTATGAGAATGTGTAGTTTTATATATGTTTATATTGCCATTCTCCACATGTTATGTGAGAGTTTATTTTCTTGGGTTTTTTTTTAATAAGTACATACATTTATCAGATTTTTCTTATATAATTATAAAATAGAGTTGTTTCATTGAATGATGATAATACAATTTTTTTTGTTGCAATTTTATGTAAAAAGCACATTTTTGTTATTCTTTGACATTATTACCTCACTAGATTGTTTATATATGGTGACTGCTCCGGTGGCCTAGTGGTTAGAGTGTCCGCCTTGGATGTGGGAGGTCGTGGGTTCGATCCCCGGTCGAGTCATACCAAAAACTTACAAAAATGGTACTAACAGTTTTCTCGCTTGGTGCTCAGCATTAAGAGGTTAGTACTAGGACTGGTCAGCCTGGTGTCAGGATAATGTAACTGGGTGGGACATCATGATACATGTCTGCGGCATGATGCCCCAGTGCTAGACATCACTATAAACTGCCACACTGCAGACATCGTTGTGATATGACTGAAAAATTGTTTATGCTCCCTTTCCTCATATTCCCTAGCTCTTATATTATATATTTTCAACAAGATTTTTAGAAACATTTATCATAGGATGTGAAAGAGCTGGACTATAGTGAATCCATAAACTTGCAATCATGTCCTTTCATTATATTGGTTTTAATATGACATATTTTCACAAAACTTGGACATGAAATTTTATCCTCAATTAACATGTAAAATGTAAGCTTGCCAAATACTTTTTGTCTCAACTAAATATTTTCTCTGTTGTCGGCCATTGATATAACAGTATCTGATAGATTATAGATGTCAATAAGGTAGGTCATTCTTATCAGATTCCATAGTCAGAATTTTTCTTCAAGAAGGACAAATACAGATACCCTTACTAAATTAATATATTTGTTAAAAATATTATTCCTAGATATTTGATCACAATTGTATTTATATATAACATTAATACAGAAGGGAAGAAAATGTACTGTGTGCATTAAATATAATGGTATCTTTTTTAATAATTACTTTCTTTAGAATAAACAATTTATTGCTGTATAATGTTCTATTATTTCATGCACAAAATGCAAGAGACCAGTTTTTAAAGAGTTTTCTATTATCCATGTGACAAAGAAATCTACCTAATCTTCCATTTTCTTATCTCAGTTGGGACCCCTAGTAGCCTATTGGTCTAAAGCGCACTCCATTACGGATCACTGCCATCTCACCTCTGTCTGCGTGGGTTGGAGTCCAAGATGTGGATATGTGAGAAAGCTTGCCAGTAGCTTTTTGTGGGTCAATGGTTCTTTCCATGGATTTCCCGGTATCTTCCTCCACCATTAATATTGGCCACCATGTTTAGACTATCCTGTGCTGAAAAATGTAATTAGGCCCCACAACAACAACAACAACAACAACAACAACTTATCTCAGTTAAATTTCCATGTGCTAGGAACTACTTTTAAACTATAGCTGTACCTGATGGAGTTAAACAACAACAAAAATGAAATTCACTCATAAAACAACTTAAGGTCTCTCCAACATTGATAGCACACTATACAGAACATTTTGTGACAGACATACACACAAAGTTGAGCAGTTTGGTATAATCATAGTCCATTCTACATAGCAGCATATTGCAGTTTTCCTTTCTGTAACTTAGCATATTTTCATATCAGCATCAATAATAAATGCAACTAAAAGTACCAAATTCATTTCACATGAAGTTTATCAAAAAAATCAGTTACTCTTAGCTACATTTAATAACCCTGACCTGAAAAGTTACAGATGGGAAAAATTTGAAATGCTGTGTGGAAAAATATATAGAAACTAGCCCAAAAAACAGTACCAGACACACAGGCTATACACAACACTGGCTACAAATATAGAAAATCAAGAGCTACTGCAGAGACAGTAACAATCAAAAATATGTTATTGCAGTTGAATCATAAAATATAATGCATCTGCAAATGAAAACTCCTGCACTTACCAAAGGAGTGATCAGTCCACACACTATTGTACATGTGTGGCGTACCATTGCACTAGTAATAGTAGCACTTGCTGTTATTAATTACTGTTATTTTCCTATGAATTGATCAATTAAATGTAATAATAAAATAATAATATCAGATGATTTTATGTTTCTATATTCCCATGTGTAGAACCAATGTACTGCTGGTTACCCCGACTGCTTCCATTAACAAATTTGCATTTGTGTATTTGTACAAATAATGACATGTGTAGAACCAATGTTCTTCTGGACCCCCTTCTGCCATGCCTTCATTAACAAATTTGTATTAGTGTGTATATACAAATAATGGCATGTATAGAACCAATGTACTGCTGGTCCTCCTTCCCACCATGCCTTCATTAACAAATTCGTTTATTTAACACAATTCGTTTATTTAACACAAATAATGGCTTGTGTAGAACCAATGTACTGCTGGTCCCCCTCACCATCATGCTTTTATTAACAAATTTGTATTAGCATGTATATACAAATAATGGCATGTGTGGAACTGATGTACTGCTGGTCCCCCTCCCCACCATGCCTTCATTAACAGATTTGTATTAGTGTGTATATACAAATAATGGCATATGTAGAACCAATATACTGCTGGCCCCCCCTTCCACCATGCCTTCATTAACAAATTTGTATTAATGTGTATACACAAATAATGTCATGTGTGGAACTGATGTACTGCTGGTCCCCCTCCCCACCATGCCTTCATTAACAAATTTGTATTAGTGTATGTATACAAATAATGGCATGTCTAGATCCTATTTACTGCTGGCCTCCTCTTATGCCATGCCTTCATTAACAAATTTGTATTAGTGTGTATATACAAATAATGGCATGTGTAGAACCAATGTACTGCTGGTCCCCCCTTCCACCATACCTTCATTAACAAATTTGTATTAGTGTGTATATACAAATAATGGCATGTATAGAACCAATGTACTGCTGGCCCTCCTCCCTTCCACCATCCCTTCATTAATAAATTTGTATTAGTGTGTATATACAAATAATGGCATGTGTGGAACCGATGTACTGCTGCCCCTCCCCTTCCTCCATGCCTTCATTAACAAATTTGTATTAGTGTGTATATACAAATAATGATGTGTGGAACTGATGTACTGCTGGTCCCCCTCCCCGCCATGCCTTCATTAACAAATTTGTATTAGTGTGTATATACAAATAATGGCATGTGTGGAACTGATGTACTGCTGGTCCCCCTTCCCGCCATGCCTTCATTAACAAATTCTTATTAGTGTGTATATACCAATAATGGGATGTGTAGAACCAATGTACTGCTGGTCCCCCTACTGCCCTCATTAACAAATTCATATCATTGTGTATAGACAAATAATGGTATGTGGCTCAAGATGTTCATGATACAATACTTGCAACATGTAACATTATAAATTGTTGAGTTTTTTTCCTGTTTTTCTTTTTTTTTTCTGAGAACAGCTAGATTCTACTGAGATAATATTCACATTTCCATAAACAGTATAGGACCTGATGGCCTGTACAAAGAAGAGGGACAATAATTGTACCTGATTAATTCTGTATGTATTGAATCTGCTAACTATATTGTAAAAATGCATGTTTTTTTTATTTGAATGGAAAATGTTGGGTGAGAAAAATAATATATGTTGGTGTCTATATTAAGTCACACAGTCTCAAGGGGAGACAAATAAGATATGTTGGTGTCTATATTAAGTCATACAGTCTCAAGGAGAGACAAATAATATATGTTGGTGTCTATATTAAGTCACACTGTCTCAAGGAGAGACAAATAATAAATGTTGGTGCCTATATTAAGTCACACAGTCTCAAGGGAAGACAAATAATATATGTTGGTGTCTATTAAGTCACAGTCTCATGGAGAGACAAATATGTTGTGTTCTCTCACTTAAGTATGAAGTAAACCATCTAACTGTGCTTTCATCACATTGGTAGATTTTCAGTTTCTTCAAAAGGATTTCATGATCTACCATGTCAAAAGCTTTCCTGAAATCTACAAATACAGAACCTATTATTCTACCTTGATCAAGTGCTTGAAGCCATTTATCAGTTAGGGAGATCAAGGCATTCTCACATAAATGTTTCTGTCTAAAGCCTGATTGATTAGGGTATAACAGAAAGTGTTTGGTTAAATATGATATGAATGAATCATGGACATGCTTTTCAATCAATTTTGATAAGTTTGGTAGTATTGAGATTGGCCGGTAGTTATCAGCATCATCCTTAGGACCAGATTTGTGAATAGGAGTTACTTTTGCAGTTTTCCATATTTTGGGGACAGATGAGGATGCAATACTTAAATTGATTATGAATGTTATGCTATCTACAATAGCAGAGACAGAAGATTTAATGAGTCGTGGACCAATCTGATCGTCCTGTAGCTTTCGTAGTATCAAGTTCACTGAGATATTTCTTAACAAAGTATTTTTGCGACTGGTGGGATGGAGAAACATACTCACTTAGAGATTATGATGCTGCAGAACTTTTTCAGTTCAATAAAGTTGTTTTCAATCACTGGTTCTTTTAACTTTGTGGTAATCTTGGTGAAAAAATCATTGAAAACATTTGCAATGTCATTGTCATCAGTGACTATGGTGTCATTTACCAGAAGTGAGTGGATTTTATTTATCTGATCTTTGTGTGTTCCTCCAGTGAGTTCATTGAAGACTTTCCAAATGCAGTTTTTGTCACTTTTTTTTTTGTTTTCAAGCAATGATTGATAATAATTTTGTTTAGCTTTTTTGATCATATTTGTTATTGTATTTCTCCATTCTTTATATTGTGCATGGTTTCCCATAGCCTTAAATTGGTCTCTTGTTTTCAGAGCATCAAGGATTTCAGTTGTAAGCCAATTAGGTTGTATTTCATTCTTTACTCAGTGTACTTTCAGTGGTGCATGCTTAGAGACTACATCCATAAATAAGTCAGTCCACACCCTCAGAGCTTCATCTATGTCATCCAAATTTTGGATCATCTTCCATGGAGCTTTATATAGGTCTTTAAGAAATTGTTCTTCATTAAAATTTTTGAATGATCTGTAAGTGATAGTTTTGTGTGTATTTTTCTTATTTCTCTTGCATTTAACCTTCCTTGTCAAAAAAGTAGGATAGTGGTCACTAAGACCAACTTTTGGTATGTTAACACAAGTTACATTGTCTGGTAGGTTGGTGTAAATGTGATCAATAAGAATGCTTGATGTTTCTGTTACCCTAGTGGGGTCATTTACCATCTGTATTAGGCTTAATGATTCAAAAAATTATGTCCAGTTCTTACTTATTTGAGTATTGAGAAGGTACTTATTTATATCACCAAGTATACATTATATCACCAAGTATATGTTTCTTTCTCCTGTGCAAGAACATTTTCAATTTGTTTCAAAAAGTTATCATTCCAAATTGCTTTGGAGAAAGGTGGCCTATACATGAAACCAACTAGAAATGATTTTGCATTATTTTGATAAATTTCCACCCAAATACTCAATTTCTTGTGACTTCAAGTCAAGTTGGTTTTCTGCATTTACCTTTTCTCTAATGTATACAACAAGACCTCTCCCTGCTGTCTCTCTGTCCATGCATAATGGTTTATTGTAGCCTTGACAATGAAATAGATCATTGTGGTTAGCATTTAGTTTGGTTTCAGTGAGTCCTAAAACAGCTATATTATTTTCCTTGAAAGATAACATTAACTTAATTTAGTCTATTTTTCCTACTATACCCTGTACATTTAAGTGACCTACGGTAAAACCTTTTGCATTTAGTTTCATATCAATTATATGTATGTCATGCAATGGGTTATCCCCATAGATGTCTCCATACTACTTTTATCATTCTTACATTCTATTTCCATACTTAAATGTTCATATATATTAGCATCTTTAAAGCCACATACAGACCCTGAAAATCCATTGACATTTACATTTACAACAGTGTCCATTGGATATTTATAGTCAAGAGTCTCTCTAGTTAAATTTTGATTTGTTATGGATGAAGTATTGGCATTCTCCTCTTTGCCAACTTCCTAGTATGTATAATACATTGATTGACAGAGTCTTTGTTTGTGTCCAAATTTATGACATCTGAAGCACTCAATCTGTTTGCCATGATGGCATTCATATGTCATATGGCCAGTTTCCCCACAGTAGATACAGTATTCTTCTGGGTACATTTTTTAAAACAATTAGCCTTCATATGGTCAATCGTAGTCATTCCTGTTCCTATCTTCATATTGAATTTAGCTAATCCAGTAGCATGACAACTATTCAAGTGTTATCACAGCATTCAGTTCTCAGGCCAGATGTCAGCATAAGCAGATTAAAAGATAACAATGCACTGTCAAGACACTTTTTCAATATGAACAAACTGTTTATATAATAGATAGATTCCATTTTATATCCTTTCACGATGCATTTGAATATCTCCACTCCAAACCCTAGACTGTATTCACAAGTTTAAACACCCAACAATGTTGTCACCAAAAACTTCACCAGATGGTATAGCTGGTTGACAATAAGAAAAAATAATCAGTTTGCAACATTGGCAAAGGCCAGTATTATCCCTGAATAAACTTTTTACACGGGACTTGACTTTAAAGCAGAAAAAAAATATATTGTGTACAACAAAAATACCTGTATATGAAATTTCTGGAGCCGCAACAAGATTGTCTTGTATTATAATCCATACATGATCTCTTCTTCCCCAACATGATAGTGACCTTTTTACATGTCCACATTACAAACAATACCTCCAATGCTAGTTGTAACTGATTCAGATCCGGTGATAGTGGTAAGCAATCACTACCCTGTACATTTGATTAACATTTACTGATGATATTGTGTAGAGAACTGAGTACATTATCAGAGGACTCTTTCATTTCATTATACTTGGCAGCCAGGAAAGGCAGGTTTTAAAAAATATCTTCTAGAAACTCTAGTTAAAGTGAAAAGCATACAAAATCTTCTAATGATGACTATTCAAATTTTAATGTGTAGTTTGGGGGTCTAGTGTATATTTTACTAGAACAGTCCTGATCAGAAATATATTTATTTTATGCATTATACATCTTTAAATGCTTTGCTTTACAGCCTAATGCATTATACATCTTTAAATGCTTTGCTTTTCAGCCTAATGCATTATACATCTTTAAATGCTTTACAGCGTAATGCATTATACATCTTTAAATGCTTTGCTTTTCAGCCTAATGCATTATACGTCTTTAAATGCTTTGCTTTTAAGCCTAATGCATTATACATCTTTAAATGCTTTGCTTTACAGCCTAATGCATTATACATCTTTAAATGCTTTGCTTTACAGCCTGATACAATATACATCTTTCAATGCTTTGCTTTACAGCCTAATGCAATATACATCTTTAAATGCTTTGCTTTACAGCCTAATGCAATATACATCTTTAAATGCTTTATAGCCTAATGCAATATACATCTTTAAATGCTTTGCTTTACAGCCTAATGCAATATACATCTTTAAATGCTTTACAGCCTAATGCAATATACATCTTTAAATGCTTTACAGCCTAATGCATTATACATCTTTAAATGCTTTGCTTTACAGCCTAATGCATTGTACATCTTTAAATGCTTTGCTTTACAGCCTAATGCATTATACATCTTTAAATGCTTTGCTTTACAGCCTAATGCATTATACATCTTTAAATGCTTTACAGCCTAATGCATTATACATCTTTAAATGCTTTGCTTTACAGCCTAATGCATTATACATCTTTAAATGCTTTGCTTTACAGCCTAATGCATTATACATCTTTAAATGCTTTGCTTTTCAGCCTAATGCATTATACATCTTTAAATGCTTTACAGCCTAATGCATTATACATCTTTAAATGCTTTGCTTTACAGCCTGATGCATTATACATCTTTAAATGCTTTGCTTTACAGCCTAATGCATTATACATCTTTAAATGCTTTGCTTTTCAGCCTAATGCATTATACATCTTTAAATGCTTTACAGCGTAATGCATTATACATCTTTAAATGCTTTGCTTTTCAGCCTAATGCATTATACGTCTTTAAATGCTTTGCTTTTAAGCGTAATGCATTATACATCTTTAAATGCTTTGCTTTACAGCTTAATGCATTATACATCTTTAAATGCTTTGCTTTACAGCCTAATGCAATATACATCTTTCAATGCTTTGCTTTACAGCCTAATGCAATATACATCTTTAAATGCTTTGCTTTACAGCCTAATGCACTATACATCTTTAAATGCTTGATAGCCTAATGCAATATACATCTTTAAATGCTTTGCTTTACAGCCTAATGCAATATACATCTTTAAATGCTTTACAGCCTAATGCAATATACATCTTTAAATGCTTTACAGCCTAATGCATTATACATCTTTAAATGCTTTGCTTTACAGCCTAATACATTGTACATCTTTCAATGCTTTGCTTTACAGCCTAATGCATTATACATCTTTAAATGCTTTGCTTTACAGCCTAATGCATTATACATCTTTAAATGCTTTACAGCCTAATGCATTATACATCTTTAAATGCTTTGCTTTACAGCCTAATGCATTATACATCTTTAAATGCTTTGCTTTACAGCCTAATGCAAGCCATACGAGTCATATAAAGCTCATCAGACTCTTACTTGCTTAAGTGTCACCACCATGTGTATTTACACACACACCCAATTGCAAATACCAGTGTAATAATAATATACACACAGTTGCAAATATCATGTGTTAATATACACCCACCTGCAAACACCATGTGCATTAACACACACACCCAATTGCAAATACCAGTGTATTAATAATATACACCCAACTGCAAACACCATGTGTATTAACACACACCCATTTGCAAATACCAGTGTATTAATAATATACACACAATTGCAAATATCACACCCAACTGCAAACACCACGTGTATTAAAACATGCATTTAATTGCATATACCAAAGTATTAATAATATACACACAATTGCAAATATTGTGTGTTAATATACACAATGTGTATTTTGCAAACACCATGTTTATTTTCATCTTGATCTATTGCAAACACCACATACCAAAATCTGCTATCATAACAACACACTGGAAAATCAGGTATAAGTTGTTCATAAATAATATCCTCCACATTTGCAAAATGGATCACATTTTTGGTACATGTTTACTTTTCCAACTGTCACCTAATCAAAACTTGCTTGACAGAGTGGTGACAAAAAAAAACATGACAGAAGACAGGACACTTTTGCATTTTTTATTTCTGTCAATTTCTTTTCAGAATTAAACAAAAACACAACATCCATGATTCTTTGTGAAACACATGCTAATAGAATGTGCATATTTGACGACTTATTTTCATTTGTCTATCATTCAATATACAATATCTAGTTTCCTGACAAAGAACTTCAAAAGCATTGTATTTTATATGTGCATGATCCAATACTGCTTCCCAACACGGAGATTTCTTAATTTACATGTGGTCTGCTTGCACATTGCTTTTTCAATTTGTATTTTTATTTTAAATAATAAATTGGTGGTAGGCCTTCTTGCTCTTGCTTCACTCAAAGAACAACATATCATGATTTTGTATTTTATTTTTTAGTCAAATTTCTGAGAATATATCATACTCTCAAGTTTTCAGGCAAATAAAACTATAGAGTTTTCCTTGCAGTAAAAAATTGTCGGATAATGTGAAAAACTTAAAATGAGGTGCTTGAGAGAGCGGGAGGAGAAGGTAAAAAAGGAATGGCGCAGCAAGAATAGAAAGGTAGAGTAGGTGGAGTTAAAGTCTTTAAGAGACTAAAAACAGAAAAATCTCACTGTTCAAATGAACTTGTTGACAATTGCAAGACAAATTACTATTAAAGCATAGGAATGCAGAAGAAAAGCAGAATTTTCTCACTGAGCTTGAAAGGGAACTTGAGAATGCTACAAAAAATCATACACCAACATTTCAAATATCATTTCTGTACAACTGCAAACACTTGTTCAAATAGTGTATTTCATATTAATAATTGAGCACTTTAAGTTATGTTTTGGATTAGTTTTTTAATATTTCATCACTGTATTACTTTACCTTTTCCTATTAATTCCTGGTTATGTTTAATTCAACGTCTGGTCCTTACATTCAAAACATTTTTCCATAATAAGTCCTTACCCAAAATTTTCAAAAAATGGTGTGAACCAAGCTTCTAATGCTTGCAAACACAACAAACAAATTTACAGGAAAATCTAGATTCAAGTAAAAATGTTTGTCATTAATGTGAACTCACCTTTCTGTCACCATAAGTAATTGCCAAAATCTCCAAAAAAAATCAGATGGCAATTCACTAAAATAAAAAAATATGGCAACTTACGTTTAGGAGTTTATATTGTTCTGCAAAAGATATTGGTCTTTAAGTTGCTGACATTTGCAAGTATTGATATATTTACCAGTTTGTTTAAATGGTGCAATGGGCTACATTTTTAAAAAAAATAATGTACAGAAATGCATAATTTAGCAAAATAAATGAAAACTTTCTGAGAAAGAAGGCGAATTAAGGAAGAAAATAATGGTTTATAAAGAGTAATAACTAAAGCTGAGCAAGAGTCAGATCTGCAAGAGAAAACTCCCTGGTGCAGCCCTTTTCTGATACACTCGATAACTGTCCATGTCAGTTTTGTTTAGAGTTGACTACCTGGGGAAATTCTAGCACCAACCTTGAATTTACATCTGATCACTCAGACTGCTTGATTTAATGGCCACTACCATCCAAGAATTACCCAATAAAAACTTTTCTGCTTCACGTACTGAAGTATAATCATGAATTAATAACAAAATAAATTTGATCAAACCAGAAAAATTGACTCGAATGAAAATTCATAAATTCACATTTTTTTCTAATTCTAATGTTTCTAATTCTAATAAACGTGGATATTGAAAAATCTATTTCAGAAATAATAATCATATAACAAAAAAATAAACAATTCAAATGATTAAAGAGATTTGTAATGTATCTTTTCTTCTAAAACAGATATCACAAGCACTGACATAATATACTGTCTTTATTTTGTTCACAAACTTGGTTTCAATGACAAATTTATAACAGACTATTTGGATACATATGAAAAAGTGGTTTTTACCTTCAATTCATTCTCACTGCAATTTGTACATTGCATTACAAATCCTTAACATCTACATTTTAGGATGCAACACATTTGTAACATCCCAAAATTTCTATATAAATTCATGCATGTTTTATACTCAAAATCTTGAGGAAAATATATGTGCAGTAGGTTATACAAGAAGATAAAATTTGAATCAACCTATTGAAACGTTACTCTTTGTAAACTTTATCCTGTGTTGTAAGCATTGACAATATTATAAATGGATCACTTACGATTCAGTGTTAGAATACAGACTGAATAGTCTTGAGTAACACACTCTGAATACATAAAAAAAGCATGATAAGTACATATAATAACTAGACAAAATAATAAAAGGCCCAAATATGTCCAAGATCACTCAACTGGTTTACAGTACAGCTGCCTCGCAATTAACTGTGTCCAAAGAATATTTCCTACTAAAATTTCTTTCCATTCTGTTGACTGTGTTTATGAGAAAAACTTTAAAGATGTATTTAAAATTTCAAGGCACATCAACAGCATTTATTCAACAATGAAGGAGCCTAAGCCCAGGTGCTTTCTATTAAATTTGGTCAAATTCAGAGTAGTAGTTTTTTAACAGAATTTGTTTTTAAAGTTTTTCTATATATTTAAATAGTTGCAAATTGTTTTTTATACATGGATCATTACCTTCACTGATAATGAAAGCCCTTAAGCCTGGATGCTTTTGCTAAAATTAAGTCAAACTGTGTTGAGCAGTTTTAAGAATAAGTCAATTAATGGTTTTCCTTTTCTTAACAGTAGATTGATCATGGATTAGCATCATTTGTATACACCTGAAAGCCCTTCAATTGATAATACTTTCTGTTAAATTTGGTTAAATATTGTTGAGCATATTTTATAAAATGCTGATGGGTTTCCTATTACATTGCATCAGTGGTCATTATTAGTGGTGGAAAAGCATCATTTTTGTACAAAATTGCATGACCTTCATGCTGGTATGCTTGGTAAAAGATTCTGCAAATTCTGAGAAGTCATCCACTGAAGACTTTACCATTTTTAAGTAACAGTGGCCATATTAAATTATGGATAATTAGTATGAACCTGAAAGCCAATTTCGCCTAAATGTGGCCTGTCAAAATTAGTTAAATTCTGAGCAGTTTTTAAGAAATTGATAAAAAGGTTTTCCTATGTTTAGTTATGATAAACAAATTTGGTGACGAAATGGCATAATCTAAATGAACTTGAAAACACTTCATACCAACATGCTTTTGACCAAATCTAGTTATATTCTGACGATCACTTTTGAGAAAAAAATGTTTCAAGGCTTTCCTATATTTTTTTCAGAAACAGCTGTCACATTTGATGGTAGATCAACATTTGTACATGTCTGAAAGCACTTCATGCCAGTATGCATTTTTGTTGATTTCTGTTGTGCAGCATTTTGTGAAGTTATTTCAATGTTTTTCTATCTGCAGAAATGGAAGCTATTTTTTAAGGTGGATTGTCATCATTTGTACAAATTTTAAAGCACCGCTAGGCAGGATGCTCTCTTCCAAATTTTGTCACAGTTGGTCTGGTGGATTTTAATAAAAAACTTAAAACTGCAGTGGATGAAGGATGATGCATGCTGGGCAATATCAAAACTCACAGTCTTAGTGCTAGGTAAGCGAAAACAAAAATAAGTTATATTTTAGTTTACATGTAAACATTCACAGATAATACAAAGTAGAACAACCTTAAATGACAACAATGAGTACTCAGATAGATAGATAGATAGATAGATAGATAGATAGATAGATAGTGCAAATTTAACCTTCTATCTATCTATCTATCTATCTATCTATCTATCTATCTATCTATCTATCTATCTATCTATCTATCTATCTTCAATCTCTAAAGAAAGTATACCAACAGTCAACACATTCTACTTTTATAAATTACCCAATTTGGTCACTAAAACAAATGCAATATCTGACACAAATTTGATGGAATGTATGCATATCTAACTTTCAAAAATTGAACATTAAGTACTATGATTTAGTGTTCACATGTGCCAGCAGTCTGTTTTGTACTGAACCAATTCTTCAGACAAAAATTACAGAAACATGTACCTGTTTTTGTGGGGTTTTTCCATGACCCAATGAAATCCCATCCAGGGATCTAAAAACATGAATGAACAATTCAATCCACTACATGTCTCTAAAATACACTTATAATCTTATTTTAAAGATTTAGTAGTGAGGGTAATGATTTACCTAATGAACTGAACCTATACATCTGTACAGAATGAGTGAGAACAAGAGAATATGTGTATACAGTACATGATGTATACATTTTTCATTAATAGGAATCAATTCTGTTTCCTTTTGAAGGAAAAATGTATGTCAAGAACTTGTGTACTGACAAAGGAAATTTATTCCACATCCCTGCTATAATATGTCAATCTGCCTTTCTGATTGGAAATAGTTAATTTGCTTCTTTTAGTTGACTAGTGTTTCTATTTAGAAATTTGTTTCAATAAAGTCTAAACATTACATGGTCATCATCATTATCCTAAATATAGGCCATTTGTATCAATCCCTGGCAAGTATGCTTAACAATGGGAGTGAATAGGCCTAATGAAATGATGAACATGGGAGGTAGTTTAAACATATAGTCATTTACTATGGAACCTTTTTATCCTTAACTTTGCTACTGACAATAATATTCATTTTAAAACATCAAATCTCTCTCTCTCTCTCTCTCTCTGCTTGGTACATTCATCAATTATGATCCGAAAATAAAGAGGCATAATGCAGAGAGAGAGAGGATGTGGTCAAAGGAGGCAAAATTAAAGAGCTGATTAACCAACAGTGAGAGAAAGATATATGCATTTAGACAATTAGAGGCTGCAAGAAACAAAACAGACAAAAAATCAAGTAGAATACAGTACGTGTGTGCCATCTTTCCACTGAATTTAGAGTAGGGTCCTTGTTTAGCTAGGATTTGGCATATCCTGGTATCATTTAACATTACTTTCTACCAACACTCCCAAAGCCATGATATTTTTAATGTAAGTAGTATTTATGAACATTGAACAGATATACTACTTATCTCTACTAAAAATAATCAAAGTTCTGACTGTCATGTTCAGAATATGGGTACTTGTGGAAATAATGAAAGTTCTGACTGCCACTGGACACATTCATGCTCAGAATATAGGTATATAGCTATCTATCTTGGCCCTGTGCCGCTGTGCTACACATTCTGCAATCCAGACAATATTGCGATTCTCTTGCTCCTTTAGCTTCACATAGGCATAGAAAACTCCAAACTGGAACTGCATCATGAAAGAATTCTTCATCAGTTGCACCTGAAAGTTGCAGCATTTATGATTACAGGTTGGGTTTTTTTCTATTTGAGGCACATATATTATTTAGATCAACTAATTCAGTCTGCATATCATTTACTTTCCAGATAATCAACAATTCCATAAATTAGGTAAATTACTTCAACTAAAGGTCACAACTACAAATATTCAAGAGGCACCAACAATTATTACTTATCAAAGCTATTGTAGACTAAATGACTGAATGAAAACTTAGCACTAAAAGATATTCAAATTTATCCAGTGTGGCTGAAGTAACTTCAGTGGAAAAGCAAATCAATCTTAGTAAAAAGGTTTTATTGATAAGAAACAATAACTATGTTATATATCAATGCAAAAAAAAATTACAAATTCCGTGACGATTTTAATTATTCCAAGGTTTGTTTCAATCAATCCATTCACAAACTTTATTAAGTGAACTCAGACTAATGGACTGACAGTCCATATGGTAAAAAGCTGCAGACCATAAGCTTCCAGAAACTCAAAATTTTACTGCATTTGCTTCCGAAATCTCCTTAACATTTAGTTTTTCCACAAAGAATGTTACTGTGTCTTACTCATCTGATCTGTATGTCCACTGTACATGTATATACCTTTCTTAAAAATTTAATGCAACTGCCATGAGACCTTGGGTACCATGCATTCAACAATATCAAAATCTTTGTTTCCTCGATCAGTCAAGTGCAAGATTAGTGCTCCTATGGGTCAACAACACAAAAATGGCAAAATCTTATACGTGAAAGAGCTATGCAGCTTGTAGCGTCATAAAACTTTTAAATAACTAAAGTTCCGAGTATATCTGTGAATTGTAAATAGTGACTTGAAAGCAATTAATATCAGTGTATATTATTTACAGTAAAATTTTGAAAACCTTAAACATCAAAAGACTCAGTCCTAGTTTAAAACATTCTATTGTCTGCAACCTCAAAAAACACTGTGACAATTGGAAACGCTCTCAAAATATTTAGGCATGTTAAGTTTACTAAGCTTTACAGCATCAGCAAGGTAATTTGTAAAATTTTAAAATCATGTGAATTCAGTGGCCCACCTCATGTTCAAAGAATTTATCCTCTAAGGTCTTTTCTCCTGGATTGGAGCCAGCATTTTCAAATAGTTCTTTATATTCCTGGAAACAATACAATATACTGTAAATAATATAATAACATCTTGTAAAAATATAGTAATATACTGCAAATAATAATATAACAATATGCTATAAATAATACAATATTACACCATAAATAATAATACAATGTAAATAGTACAGTAACATACTGTAACTCACAACATTTTAGCATGTATACAATTTCAATAAATGTACTGAGCAAACTAATTTTTGATTCAGATTGTGTGCTCCCTAAAATATGTAATGAAGCTTGATGCATGACAACACATCAACAACATGTACATGTATATGCATAAGAGAAATACCAAGATCTACATTATGTGATATAACACATTTACTAACATCAACCCAAACCTACATTTCTAAAGCTAAAATTTAAGTAAAGATATCAAAAATGTTCCATTCTTAAACAGAGGATGTAATGAATGAAGAAACAAACTAATAGATGTGACTTTGTCAATATCTCTCAAGGCTCTTTTTGTCAAACAATCTGATTATCAATTTATCAGGTAAACTTAAGTTAAACAAGCTTATTTTTTATGGTATTCATCAACAGTTTTACAATATAAATGTATCTTCAAAGTCTTTCATTTCCACAACTAACTGATACATATATAAATAGATTTTTCCAACGAGGTTTTCATGGTCTCCATGAAAACTGTAATGGAAATGTTAGGTACACCATACTACAGTGAAGTAAACAGTGTACACCTGTATTGTTTGAAACGATTATTACCTGCACAAATTTTTTCATTCCATTATTTTAATTCAAGAAAGTTTTCATCTGATAGTGGTAACATTGTATGTAAATTCTAATTAGCAATTATTTGAACTGGTTTAGTCTGAAATAATTTGCAAAAGGAAAAGTTCATCCAACACAGCTGGAAATGGGAACCAGCCTGTGATTTTCATTTCCAATTTGTGAATTATCAAACATGTCTTAATCAGTCTGTTGTACTGTGAAACATGTACCATCACATCACAAGTAATTGGTGACCAACATAACATGGCATCTTTTCTATAACAATATGGTAGGCAAAATGTATTTATATAAACATGTATGAGCATTTAAAGGCAGCTTGATACAATAATGGCTATATGGCATAATTAAACATAACACTGTAAACTAAAAGCAGAGAAATATAAAGGAATAAGCAATATAGAAAAAGATAAATAATATTTCCTAAATACTCTGAAATGTTTCATTTCAGTGAAAATATATGCAGGGCTCTACAAGCACACAAATTATAATTATGGTATAATTAAGCGTACTTACTGCATAGCAGTTTGCCACATTTCGAACTTGATCATAGTCATCAGCTCTAGCCAGTAACTGCAGGCCATCAGGATACAGCTTCCCACAGCGTGGGTAAAGTTTGGCACGATCTTCCTTTGTCAACTCTGTACCAAAGGAGTTGATTGTAATGATGAATGCCCTCCTGTCAGCTTCAAACTGAAAGCAGACAAAGATTGTTTTTTCAAATTAAAACCATGTTAATGATATTAGGCTTAATAATGTTATTATGATCTTGTTTTAGTGACACTTTGTCCCGATTCACTTGCATTAATTGTATTTCTTAATTAATCTCTTGGAATTTAATTACCATGGAAATTAGAATATACCATCTTATTGGAAATTAACAAGTACCATGAAAAGAAAAGAAATCATGCCATTTTTATTTATTCCAATATGGATAGTGCTGACTTTTCCATTAGCAGCTTCAAATGCCAGGCTGCCTTGATAAGGACTGAAGACAAGCCATTCCTTGCAAGCAGAAAAAAGTTGCCAGATTGGAATAAAGGATATTTAAAGTGGATGAAATGATGTTCATCTAACTTGGCACTCGAAATAGTACCATAACTGGTAACATATTCTGACCAAGACCAAGCATTTGGCCTGTCTGAAAGCATCGGTAATTAGAGAGATAAACTGGACTGGATGAATCTGCATGATTATAACAGCAGAAAGAAATGGCTGTTCCAAATTTCTACACTTTTACAAATTAAGTTTCATATACCATACTACTTGATTATTGTTGAACCTTATCAACAAAACTGAAAACTGTCATGACTATGCACAAATCCAATTACTGCTTAATCAAAATTACATAATTTTGTCTTTCAAATTTTTTTAACCTCAATGCTTTGATTATTTCTGCTATGGTCCATTACTGCATTATGAATGAACTGGTAACAAAATTTATACCAACTAATCAAAATGAGACCTCTGGAATACAGAGGGCTTGCAGTAAGTGGATGATTAAACAATTTTTGACAGAACTGTAAAAACC
This sequence comes from Potamilus streckersoni, assembly GCA_016746295.1. NCBI lineage: Eukaryota > Metazoa > Mollusca > Bivalvia > Unionida > Unionidae > Potamilus > Potamilus streckersoni. The sequence continues at coordinate 366,723 of JAEAOA010002230.1, read as the reverse complement.
AACTTGTGACTGGACAGGTGATATAGATGACAAACTCAAGCTTCTCTCAAAACTAAAACTGCTCAGCATACGAGGAAATGCCATTTTCTGATGAGTAAATGTGAAAAATTTTCATAACTGCATGACAAACAGAACCAAACAGTATTCTGACTCTTTATATCAATAATCTCACTAATATGTACATTCAAACAAAAACAAACAAGTCTTAAAAAAAACTTCAACATAACCTAACATGTCTTTAAAAGCACAATATTAACGAATCCTTGATTCATCATATCTGGTCAAACATCTGACTCAAAATCCAAGGGTCATATGTTTGACACCTGAATAAGCCAGCCTGGATTGGCTGCCTTAGAGAAGGACACTTAACTCCCATTTCCTATGAATGATGTATCTAATAAAGTGTAAAAGTGCCACTAAAACCATCAAAACACCTATTTCATATTTGGGTACAAAAAAAGGAAATTCTGATCAGGCAATGGGAATTCTACCAAAAGACGATGGATAAGGAGGGATTATTTTTTTCTGTATTCCTTGAAGTCAAAATGGCATACTGTGAATACTGATCCAAATTTAAAACTGTAATGCCAACTGAAAAGTTCTTTACCTCAAGATAGTGCAAAAACAAAAAGTAAGGTTATACTATGAAATGCCATGTAAACTTTAAATTATGTTTAAAAATATCAGCTATCAGAGAATAATGATCAAGACCATCAAAGTAATAGCAATACACATGTCTCAATTGTGTGCAGATTGCATAATGATGTAAATGTGAAAAGGTCAAAAGATAAAGTAGACACTTATGTATAGAATTAAATGAACAAAAGTTTTTTTTAAAAAAAGTTGATTTTTATCCCTAGGATCAAATTAGCCAAAAAAGTTAACTATATGATTTTCAATCTAACTTTGATGATCAAGAACTGATTTTCATTTCAATATAGGAATAAGAATTTTGAAAACTTAAGAAATACAACAATGGTTTTTCGGACTTGATATGAAACCTCTGTATAAAATAACTGAGTATCAAGTGTACTGAAAAAGGACTACACAAAGGGAATTTTCCATTTCGGATTAGTTAATATAAAACTTGGTCATAACACACTGTTGACTATTTTCTTCAAAATTCTTTTTCTGAGATCAGCGGTGACTCTGTAGTTAGCCTGCTAGACTCATAACCCAAACGGTTAGGGTTTAAATCCTACCATGAGACCAACCTGGGTTAGCTATCATGGTATATCGATGGGTACTTTGCTCCAACTGCCGTGGCACAAAATAGCCTACTTGTTTTGTTCTGCCATAAAACACCAAAACTAGTTCTTTTCCCTAAATTTTCTTTTTCAACTTAAGTTTGATTCATACTCATTTATGCACTTGCATATTTTACTTTGTTAAGAAATATAGTCTCTTACATCTTTTATGTATATTTAACTTGCATTGTTTGCTAGTTAAGCATTTTTTTAAAAATTCATTTCATTATTTGCTAATGATAATGTAACATTGTATGTTGGACTTAACCTTGTCCAAAATCAAGTTCATTTTCTACTTTACCTGAATCATTGATTTTTAATTCTGAAAACAACTAATACATCTCTGAGTATGGTTTAATTATTAGGATTATTATTTTGCCGGAGTTAAAGACATTGTGTTTACCATATTTTATAGTGTAATTATAACTATCTTGTAAACATTAGGAATCTTCTACGATATTTTCCATTAAGTTTTTAAAGGAAAGTGTTAATTATGACCCGAGGTCAAGAAGAGGAGTATATAAGCTTGTTTTTCTAGACAATATTCATTCATGCTGTAAAATCTTAGCAGAATCAATTATATTATTGTGTCCAGTACTTCATTTGGACTTGAATTTTATTTATTTAATTTATTTATTCACAGGAAATACAAAGTGCACATTATAAATAACATTCATGGAAATAAAGCCTTTGATTCATAGTGAAATTTTGAATAAGAATTGGATTATATTATTGTGATCTATCAAAGATTGCTGGCACATCACGACCATTTGGGCCACCACAGGCACATCAACACCTTGTTGGATTAAATTTTTAATTTCCTCTAAAGTTTATTCAGAACTTTAATCATTAGGACCTGTGTCTCTAAATATTGGATAAGCTTGGTATTTAATTCGCAATACCATAAGTTCCTTTATTTCCCATTTTCGCTTTATATTCCAGGAAAATAAATGATTTGTTGAATTTTACAAAGTTTGTTGCTTCTCACTCTTTTGTAATATTTATTTTAAGAACATAGAGTCATAATATATCATTAATTTTATACAACCTGGAAAATACATTACACTAGTGGAAGTCAGCAAAACCAAGGTGAAAATCTTCAAACAACCATAGAACCCACTAAATTTACATGTATGTTAATATTATTTTTCAATTTGATATTCCAATGAAAAGTTTAAAAGCTCTGGGCTGTGTAAAAATTAATATCAATCCTAAAACTAAGACTTATACCGCCAATGCCTCACACATGGAGTCTGCTGTGGCTCCACCCAACTCTTCACAGAACTTGTAAAAATCTTCTAGGTACGCCTGAAAAAGAAATGCAATTCTTAAAACTTGACAAACTGATTAAGGTATATGAAATAATGTGAAAAAAGAAGCAAAATTTATTATTTATGAAATGGGTTTTTGCACAAAAAAAAGAATAATTTAACATATCAAACAAATCTTCATGAAGATTGTTAAAAAACTCTTGTGGGCAATTATACAATGTACAGTACTACCCATTTACATCAACATCACTTATGTCCAGAAACCATCTATGTGGACAAAAATAAAAAGTCCCAGTTCTGTGGTCTAACATTATTACCAAATATGTTATGCTTATGTCAACATAGAGATAAAACAATAATTGAACATGTAGACAGAAGCCTTTGGTCCCAACTTGAACAAATTCTGTTTTTTTTCTTGTTTATCTACACAAGCCAGCAGCTATTTGATATTGCCCCCAGGCTTTAATTCTGCCAATGCATGGGGCATATGATTGGTCTTATGAAGTTTATTTTCACAGGGACTTCAATGGAGGATGTCAAGATAAATGTGTAGTACTGTAACATAAAACCATTTTCTTTAAAAGTACAGACTGGTTCATAGCTTCCCTAGCTTATCAATTAAGTAAATATGAGGCACAGTTTATATTTGAAAAAAGCCATCTGTTTTCTAAGATGGGTGTTATCTAATATCTAATTTAATGACTTGTTTATAAGTCTTACATTTTTTATTTTTTTTATCCCATTACATATTATTGTAACGATAATTTTGTCAACTGTATTTGATTTTTTTTCAGAAATTCAATTCAGTTCTGTTTGACTTGATAAACAACCCATCAGTTGAAACATTGTATCTAATTGCTGATCTTGATTAAAAAAATCAGATAGAGACTTAAGTAAACAACTTTTTAAAAATTATTTTAAATTTTATCCTAGAGTAAGAACCATTGATTTTAGCTAAGGCCATACCTGGATTACTTGACAAGAAACATGTTTATTGTTACAAACATTTTGTTTTCCCAGTTAAATGAAATTTTCACCCCATCCAGGAATGTTTGCATTTTAGTTGGGCTTAAAACTCATGTTATCATAATAATTTGCCGGTTGCGCTTTAAACCTCTGAAGCTCAAAGGTGTTTTGTTGTGACCAGTTTGAGTTGAATTTTTCAATTTTTGGGAATGAGTAATTTATTTACCCTGGAAAATACTAGTGTTCATCAGAATTCTTGGACAAAGACATTTATTCAGAAATTCTTAACTGGAATATTATTTTTTTGTAATTCAACAAGGAACTTAATAAAACAACACTGTGAAAGTTATGGTGGTATATGTTTTCTCCTTCCATCTTGGAATTTCATCAGGATTCAAACTGTGATTCATTTATACAGCCAAAACTGGTATTCCTTACATATCAGCGTATGAACATTAATCCTATAGTAATTTTATTTTAAATTTTCAAGTGAATTCAGAAACTGAGGTAATAGGCAATTTTCAAAATATTCAGCACAAAATTTTAAAAGTGATGAAATATGCTTTCTGTTGAAAATATATTTCAAAAACTTTTATGAAAACCTTTAGCATTTTTTCAGCGTGATGCTTAAGGTGAGATAGGTAAAACTGAATTTCCTGGCCGTTATTGTTGTTGTTACTGTAGGGTTTAAAGCCATTTTTCAGCACAAGATAGGCCATACATGGTGGCCAGTATAAATGGTGTAAGAAGAACACGGAAAAACCCGGGAAAGAATCACCAACCCAAGAGAAGCTACTGGCAAACTTTCTCACATATCCACATTGGCTGAAACAGAGACTCATACCCACAGAGACAGAAGAGGTGAGGTAGCAATGATCCTTAACGGTGAGCGCTTTAGACATCTCATTTCTTAGCATATCACAGCAAAAACTTTAGTCCTAGAGTCACATTATCAAAGAGTGCTACTTAAATGTAACAACTGGTATAAAATATATGCGACTTAAAACAACTTACAAAAACTTTTCTCTCACAAATGTTTATGCAGGTGAGACAAAATACTAGGACACCCAGAAAGAATTATTCTGATTTTTTTTGTATCTTCCTTATTCTAAAAATGTCAAATATCCCACTTATTTAAGAACACTCACAATCATCATGGATTTGGTAATGCAGTGAAGTTCTCTTAGTATTTCATGACTATACTGAATGTTTTGCATAACTTATTTATGCCCCTGGTCTGGAAAATTTTGTACATAAACCACTTTTCATTATGCCATAGTTACCATGACATTTGATTCAAAAATTGATTGGCTTTTTTATCATCTAAATGAAAACCATCAACACTGTTACATTATTGGTGAAAACCATTACTCTTTATTTTAGCCAGTGACCTTGACCTCTAACTCCTGAATTAATAAGCTTCTTCTTTACCCATGTGTAAGCAATCAACAAAGTTTGGTCTGTGATATACTGTGTAAACCATCCACAAAGTTTGGTCTGTGATATACTGTGTAAGCAATCAACAAAGTTTGGTCTGTGATATACTGTGTAAGCCATCCACAAAGTTTGGTCTGTGATATACTGTGTAAGCCATCAACAAAGTTTGGTCTGTGATATACTGTGTAAGCCATCAACAAAGTTTGGTCTGTGATATACTGTGTAAGCCATCAACAAAGTTTGGTCTGTGATATACTGTGTAAGCCATCAACAAAGTTTGGTCTGTGATATACTGTGTAAGCCATCCACAAAGTTTGGTCTGTGATATACTGTGCAGAAACCAATTATATTCTTTTCGCCACAATAACAGATTGTGCTAATCCAAAATTTTACATACCCAAGTGCAAATATATCACCAAGTTTGATAACTGTAAATTATTACATCTAGAATTAGTGTGCAAAAACAAAACTGGCGACAGACAGATGGATGGACAATGGCTGGAAAACATCGTAACATAATTTACTCACTTAATCGCAGGCACATAAAATGTGCTATCACATATTTGGAGTCTCTTTTGGGCTGAATAATTTTTAAAACCATTTCATTAGTAAAACAAAATTTAGGAAGTGACTTCACCTTGTACAATGTGTTTCTGATGATCTCAATGTTCATCTCATCTAGATCCTGTTCTGAGATACAGTCAATGAAATAAGGAGCTGAAATTTAACAAAACAAAAAGAATTGTAAATTAATGAAACTCAAAAAGAACAGTTGGTAAAACTTGCTGTGAAATATACCAGACCACAAAACAAGTTTTAAATAGCTCCTCTTCCTACTGGGAAACAGATCATAAGATTTTCCTGTTTGTTTAAAATAAATTTGCTTGTCCTTAGAAATCCATCACCTGAAAGAAGAGCAGGAGTGGTTCTGTTCAGTCCTGTATGTGAAAAAGAATTATTATAATGATAGTCCCGAGACAGGATCTTATGCCCATTTATGTGAAAGACAGAAATTCCAAAAGTTGGATACAATGAAAAGAAGAAAAAGTATATATCATTTAAATAAAGTAAAATATGAACACTCTTCTAATGCAAGACTAACAAAATTTTAATGGCAACAATTCCAAAGTTTAGAAGTAAGAAATTTTAGCTTCAAAAGCCTTCAATTGTGAAGATGCATTAAATACAAAATTATGCATAAGCTTTCATCTGTTCTTGATTATGCTAAACAGCTCACAATCAGATTTACCTCCCCTGTCAAAAGTATCCACCATATTTCCATGTCAAGCATGAGATGGTGATTTGGAAGAGATTATAAAAAGGGTAACAGGGGTAAATATACACACAAATTTATAATAATAATGAACTGTTTGAAGTACTATGAGGTTTTCTTGATAATTATTTCATCAATATCTTTCTGCAATACACATGATTTTTAAACATGTCAACAGTGAGTCTCTCTTCCCCTAATCAAGCCAGTGTTTGGTCTAGTAAATAAAGTGTGGGTAAACATTAATTTATACAATATTACATGTGAAGAATTGTTCTGACTGGTAGAGGAAAAAGCAACAGAAAGTGGCCTAATTTCTGCATTGTATGTGACTGAACATTGCTTACCAAGAGGTGTGTCTACCAACACTGCGTTGAAGAGTTCTGCGGGTGTGGAAGCGATATGAATGGCCTCCATCTGCTCAAAGCTGCCCAAAGGATGACATTTGGGGATCAACTCGGTGATTGGTCTTTGATGAAGTGTGCCAGTAATCAGCAGGATGATGTTGTCTATCATGTAACTATATCTGAAATAGTCAAGAGTGAGCTAATTATGATACTGACCTTTTGATCAAGTGCACTGAAATTAGATATTATGGTTTTTGATGACCTGGTCTATTCTTCAATACTTTTAATGTACATACAGTATCCCACTATCTGTGTATTCTCATATCTGTCATGGTCTCGGTCCCACATTCGGATGGATTATCAAAGTTCTACTCAATATAAAGGCTGCCCATTGTGATTAAATCTGAAACCCACATCCTGCTGGAAACATATAAATCTGTCATCCTTATGACATGGACATGATGCATATGTACACTACTGAGATTGGTTATAAACTATATACCCAGGTAGACCAATTCACGAGAAAACTAAGATGATTCAAAATGATCATTTCTGCCCTAGAGAATAGAAGTTACCATATGTTGTTGGCGATCACCCTGATAAGCCTCAATTGCTGTAAAGGAATTCAAATGGACAAAATAATCCATACCTTGGTAAAGACTCAGTGGTTGATATTTATACTTAACAGAAGGAATCAAAACTAGTGAAATCAAACTTGAGTAAGGATAGGTTAATAGGGACAGGAAAGTAGGTATCAGTTAGATCAATGGCATATTCATCCCTTTGGATGAGTTGTATAAATCTTGCTGTCTCCATCTTAAACCTTGGAGGAAGAATGATTTCACTAAGGAAAGTCATGACTATAATTAGCTCAACTTCACGATGTGATGTGATTTGGATTTTTAATGTAGCTTTAACAATTTTTCAGACATATTGCTATGATGTCTGCAGTGTGGCAGTTTACAGTGATGTCTAGCACTGGGGCATCATGCTGTAGACAGTTATCATGTATTTCCACCTAGTCACATTTTACTGACACCAGGCCACTCAGTCCTAACACTAAACTCTTAATGCTGAATGTCAAGCAAGGCAGCTGTCAAGCGAGATGAACCCAAAGATTTGGTGAGATGCATTGATCTAATACTTAGATCAAAATAATCGTAACAGTATAGAGTATATGATAGGAAAGACATAACATAATGTTTCAAAGGTGAAGATATAGGCCTGGAGAAATTGATGCCAATTTTGAAAACAAATTTCATCTTATGAGTTACACTACTTTTTGTATCGGTCAGGAGTTATTTAATGTTTAAAACTTGTCAGCAAAAACAAGAAAAGTTTCAGCTCACGAGATACAAAGAATATGGCTTCCTTTGAGTCCTATTTACCATAGGCATTCACATTGTCACTTGGTCTTTGCATGCTGAGAAATTGCATACATGCCAACCCAACACCTGGTGAAGAAAATGTGAAGAGTGGACAAAAAGAGTAATACAAGCAGATAAAGAGTAATCGATATAAAAACATGATAAAAGTTTAATGAGCATATGTATATTTTGATTAATTTAATTTAATCACGTCTTATAACATCAATTACTGCTTCAAGTTTTCATATTTAGCACTTTTAGCTTTAAAAAGAAACAGACCCTCATGCTGCATTGCAAAACACTTCGTACAAGCCGAGATTATGAAAGATTTGCACACCAGTAGAGCATTAAGTGATAGATTACTAAGCCTGGATCTGAATTCAGTTTTATTTTTGTTAATAATACTGGACAATCTCTAATGGCCAGCATAGTAAAGAACGAATATCTCTTTCATAATTTGACAAAGAAGAGGAAATTTATATCTTCCGGTTATTTGGTCTTTTAGCTGCAAAATACGGTGCCATTGCACATCAACCTTGTCCGCATGAAGTACATTGTCAGGTAGAATGCCAACTTGAAACTTCAGGAATTCTTCTAATTTATCGTCAGCCTTTCCTACAGCAAGGTGCATCAAATGATAGGGACAATCTGGTATGTACACTGATGGAGACATTTGTCAAAATATAGAATGCAACTCCTTTATGAATTCCAGCCATCATTGATGCATCATCAGCTGAAAATACCATGCACTTATATCATATTTATTCAAAGCATTATCAAGCAAATCAAAAATGTTTTCTAAAGTGGAATCTATTATTAATTCTGACAATGACAGAACACAACTCCGACTTTGCCCTTTTCGTTGTTAAAGTCTCTTACACAGACTGAGTATAACTTATTAAATCATAATTACTACTCCCGACTGTGGAAAAACAAAACAGCCCAATTATCTCAGCTTCTGCAATATTTGATGATTTTGCTCTCGCACTTGCATAGTTTCTGATATTTTGGAATCGGAAAACATCTGTTTGAACAAAGAATCAATGCATTCTACCACTAGGGGTATAGTCCATTCCATTTATTATTAAGAACTCGGTAAATAACACCTCTGCATTTATAACATTCTTATCCACAATTGAATTCTACTGTAAAAAAAAAAAAAATTACCTTAGTATTGGAGTTAGTAAAATGAGCCAATACAAGGTTTCTTTTATTTCAAATGTTGTTCCACATCAAATTTACCATCATGACCGATATTAAAATCTTTTCCACACAGACTGCAATGGGAGTGAAGCTGCCTAGAATGGAATGCTGTATTATGTAATTCATATATTCATCTTTGAATTGTCTTTTTGTCTTTTTCTAATTTATCTGTGAAATTATTTGAAAAACATTTTTGCACTAGCAAACACATCAGCTAGAATCTGATGACTTCTAGTGCCAAAAACCTACAGACTAGTTCTGTACCAAATAAGAGTTAGAAACAAAGAATCTGCAAACAAAGATTAATTAAAAAACCAACAACCAAATATTAAAATTCAGAAAACCAGTCTATTCTCTTCTAAGCCACACAGCTGCTATAAATAGAATCTGAGGTCAAAAGTTTGAAAGTAGAAATCAGCATGTTTTTTGGAAATAGGACAGCTGCAATAAATAAAACAATACTGATAGGAAAATGTGTGAAAGTCTACAGACAAGCATACTATTATGTCATAGTTACACAGAAACCGTCTTTTCTAGTCTTTTCTAGAATACAGTCGGTGGATTATTGGGATGTTAATAAAAATGAGAAAATAAATTATTGATTTTTTGGAGAGAGATAAACCAAAACTGTGTAATCCATATAAGTTTAAGCATATGGCATAAAAAAAGTGAAAGAAAGTGTAATGATTATGCCAAAAGCATAATTGTTTGCATGAATACAACTGGTTCATGCAGATATTGTTTTTGAAGTGAACAGGTATTTCCAGGCATAATTTATACAACTGGTCAACCAAAGAGTCAACCCTATTTTATGGTCATATGTCAGCTGCTTATATGTAGTAAAGTTAATTTTGCCACTGCACAAAACAAACTAAGAGCAGTGATTATTTAAGTCCATGATGATTTAATTTATATGAGGGACAAAAGTGAGCAGGATGCAGCTGGCAATAGTGGAACACAAATTTGCAAGAGAATATACACATTGAATAATTTTGCTGAATAGTGCACACAATAATAATAATAATGCACAGAATTTGCTTGTAAAACAAAGGCAAACCTGTGTACATAGGTCACCAGTCTACAAAGGCTAGTGTTGTCTTTACCCATAGATGGCTGTGCTGGCAAGCTTGATTGTAATTTGCATTATATATAGTTAACATATTACATTCTGGGCCATAACAAAATTACGCTGAATTTTTTGGCATGTGTTATTCAAATGCACAGAGAAATATCAAAGAATTAGCCAATGTGGACAACTAGATTTTTTATGAGCAACTGACTTATAAACAGGGTAAATTATAACAATCCCTTTCAGTAACTTTAAGAAATTGCAGTGAGTAAAATTTTCATCTACAATTTATGTATATCTGACTATTCATCACAGTGACCAATATAGCTTAAAGAAAGTATGCAGTCTCCCATAGAACAGTATGGTGGGGCCAATGGTGCAGACAAGCCAGAACAAAGAGCACAGGACCACTTACGTAATGAAATCCAGGAAAGTAGCCAGAGGCTCTAGACAGTGATTCCTAAGGTGATTGAACTCAATCACTAGTTTCTCTTTTAGCTTGTCATCAATGGTGGAGACGGCAAGTGGGCTGGGCTCATTAGCCAGGAAATTGCCATAGTCTGTACTCTGTAAGTGAAGCTTCAGATCTGTAAAGAAACAAAATCAATAAAAGAATTATGACTACACAGAAAATCCACTATGGTAAATCAAAATGCCTCCCTGTCTATGCTAATGTAGACTGTAATTCCAACCTACTATGCACATCCTTAAATCATTCTCAGGTTGATGGGCATAAGCAACATTCAGTTGCTTGCTTTAAAGTACAACCAATACTCTTGTCCAAATTAAGGATATAGTAGACTTAAGTGTATGGAAATAATTAAATGCAAATACAATAGTTTTCAAGTTATGACCCAAGGGCTTTAGGAGAACGTCCAGTATCAGTTACACATATTTCAGTTTTCATGCCTAGCAAATGTATATATTTGTAAAGAGTGGGAATCTTGTAATAGCCCAAATGATAAATTCCTGGTGCTGGGACAGAACCTTTGGCCAAAGTCAGCTGCTTATAGAAAGTTTGCCTTTTCATGCAAAGTAAGCATTCATAAAGTTTCCTAATCATGATTAGCTGCTGATAGGCAAAAAATATTTAACAAAATGCCACTAGAAGATATTTTTCCAAGTTTCTAAAGCTTAACCAATATCCAAAACAAAATATTTTTAATTGGACCTTAAACATACCATATTTTCCGGGGTATAACTCGCTACTTTTTTTTCATTTTTTTCTTCGTACAAATGACAAGTGCGACTTATATGCAGGAGCTACTTATACAATAAATAAATTTTTTAAACGACTGTGACTAATGCGCAGTGATGATATTCTTTAGCGAATTGCATCTGACGGTATACCGGCAAGCCAATTGCTGGAAACTTACATACAGTACATGTAAGTATTAACTATAAGATTATCAAATTAAATAATCAAATAATATTTAGTTATATATGTGTTAAAATTTGTTGTTATTAATAAATTTTAAAAAATATTGAAATAATGATTGCCATTGTATTTCATTTATTATTTGGCATGTACATCTTAGAATCTTTCTGTCTCTAAATTCAGTTGTAAATTTCAGCACATTTTCCCACTCAAGCTGCTAGTCAAAGTCCTTTGAACTTGCCGACCAGCTATTGCGTCATGTTCTTTTGATGTACTCAAATACAGCATGCAGAACTGGAATTAGTTTGTTATTTTAAACAATGAATTATGTCACTGTAAAGCATTTACGAGACCTTTGGTAGCGCTTCCTAATTTACTTCAATATCATGGCACCAACAACTAGAAAAAGTTATGATGCAGAATTTAAGTTAAATGTCATAGCATTTGCGAAAGAAAATGAAAATCATGCAGCAGAAAGAAAATTCAACATAAGCGAGAAGATTGTATGTAAAAAAGAAGACAAGTTAAGGTCAACCAAAAAAACCAAGAAGGGAAATCATAGTGGCAAAGCACGTTGGCCATATCTCGAGGAGAATCTACAAAAATGGATTGTGGAACAGCGTCATGGACTTTTAACAATTCAAATATGACTCAAGGCAAAGTCAATGGCGAAGGAGAGCAAGATTAACGATTTTGGCAGTGGACCAAGTTGGTGCTTTCGATTTATGCATCAACATCAACTGTCTATCTGAGCTCGAACAACCATGAACCAATGATTACCTGATGACTTCATCGAAAAATTAGAAAACTTTTGCAGTTACGTTAGTACAGCGATTGATGAACATGTAGTCTGTGCAGACCATCTGATCAACATGGATGAAGTGCCACTAACATTCAACATACCGACGAGCAGAAGCATTGAAGAAAAAGGAGTTAAGACAGTAAACATCCGAACAACGGGACACAAAAAGTCATGTTTCACCGTCGTGCTGGCATGGAACTAAACTACCACCAATGATCATCTTTTAAACGCAAGACAAAACCAAAGGATGCCTTTCCTCCAAATGTTATCATAAAGTATAACACAAATGGATGAATGGATGAAGAGATGATGATCGATTGGCTTCAGCAATGCTACAGCAAAAGAACAGATGGATTTTTAAGAAAGAAAAAGCAATGCTTATCATGGACAGTGTATGCGAGCCCATATAACAGAAGGCATTAAAAAAAATGAAATCAATGAATACCATACCGATAATTATCCCTGGTGGAATGACGAAACTGCTCCAACCTTTGATATATCAGTGAACAGAAGTTTTAAGGCAGTGTTACGAAACATTTGGGAGTCATGGATGACAGACAGGAAGCACAGCTTCACAGCAACTGGCAGGATGAGGTGTGCTACATTTGGAGAAGTAGCAGAATGGGTAGCTACTGCTTGGAAGGCTGTCACTGTGCGAATGATTATGGCGGGTTTTGAAAAAGCCAAAATCATTCAGAAAATTGGTGAAGATGACAGTGAAATTGAAGAAGACAGCTATGAAAATGAAGACACCAACGGTGAAATTCCTGAACACATTTATCAGATATTCAATAGTGATATGGAAGACGAAGATTTTGACGGTTTTTCTGAGGCAGATTAGCGACAATGTAAAAAATAAGTGGCACTATTATTTTCTTAATAAATATTACTTATAAATCTTATTTGCTTTTATTTTCTATTTCTATTGTAATACTGACTTTTATATAACTCTTAAACAATTGTATAATATTTCTTACACAAAGTTGAAAAATACCAAGTCGCATGCAATGGCCGGTGGTATCAAAGAAGTGATTACAGTAAGTGTTGAGGAGCGATTTATACGAAGAAGTGACTTATATGCAGGAGCGACTTATCTGTTGAATTTTTCAAAATTTTCTGGATTTCCTCCTCTCATGACTTATACGCAGGAGCGACTTATAAGGCAGAAAATAAGGTATTTGTCTTTGAAAAATCAAGGTTACTCAACCACAACATTAGTGACCATTGTAGTCTAAATACATGACCTCTCCAGGATGAAGCCATATGAATATGTGCAATCATATATTTATAAAGGTTTTTTCACAATAACACTGAAACATTTTTTACCTTGTAAATATTTAGAGGTTTTAGAAACTATAAAATATTATATTTTGTTTCTTCAAGTTTATTAAATATTTTTAAATATTAGCAATTACCATAATGTAATTCTGGTATCAACAGCAGTCAGACTTTATTACAATGTATACTAAATATACTATGTTTAAGTTGAGTCAAAATGCAACATGCACAGACCCAGCTCTACCATAACATAATACACCAGCTATTCTTGGTTTATGCTTTTTGTTAGGAGTAATCAGTGGAACAAACAAGATTGACCTGACCTGCTGGAACATTATGCAAATGTAGATCAAAATGCAGATCAACTCAAGATGGTATATACTGTAGTTTCTTTAAGAGAGAGGTTGTAATGAACAATGTCTTACAATGAACCTGAACCGACAAAGCAGAACAAACACAGAGATAAGAGAGAGAGAAAGCAGAACAGAGAGAGAGAGAGAGAGAGAGAGAGAGAGAGAGAGAGAGAGAGAGAGAGAGAGAGAGAGAATGCCAAAGTAAGTTATAAAGATGACAAATATTTTCAATGAAGCTATTTATTACTATCTTCATTAAATAAACATGCTACAACTTATTCCAATTTTGTCATTCCCAGCTTCATCGCATTCCATCCAACTGAAATGTAGGTTGACATAACTTGAAAAACTGTCTACTTATTTGTGTGAAAATTTGAATTTATCAGAAGAAAAGATAGAGTAAAGCAATATGATTTTAATCTGTACAAAAGCAAATATATAAGCAGCCAAGTATATGAGATATTCCTGAAATTTGATGAAACCTTGGAACCTGCTACACAGTGCTGTTATTTAGGCAGTAAAGACATTGATTCCCAAAACAAATATCAGGGTCAATGTAGGTATCAGGGTCAGGGTCAAATATCAGGGTCATTGTAGGTATCAGGGTCAGTGTCAAATATCAGGGTCATTGTAGGACCCTGTGCCTTGTCAGCAATTCATATTTTTGTTGCTCATATGCAATAAATCATCTTCCTGTCGATCTGATGCCAATATAGTTTGATGTAAGGTCATTTAAGTGTGCAAAAACTGCTATTATAGTACATGTCACCTGGGTTATGTATGTGCATGTACTCATTTAAAATTAAATATAAATTGTTCTTTTTAAATCTAACAATAATTTTCTTTAACCAAAGTCTATTCAATCCTGATTACTGAATGATTTGCACCTTAACTGTCAATAAGAAACTTCCAGATGAAAATTATCTATTGCTACAGACTTTTACAATGGTGGCTATGCGCTAAACTTGGGCCAAAATAAGAGTGGGTAGAGAAGAATCATCACCATCATGGGTAGTCCAAATTTGTTTATCAAGATGTGTACCTTTAATTGTGACATCACAGTGCACAATATTAAATTTGGATTGTACTGGACCACACCTTTAAGTTCATTCTGCCCAAAAATGTATATGTACTTTGACACTTATTTTGTCGTATGCACCTATCGGTGCGTCTAAAGAAGCTTCTTACAAAGAAATATGGATATATACGAATCTAAATGAAGTGAATACTTGCCACTTAAAGGTATACAGAATCAAATTCTAAAAATTAACACCCATTACTGAAATAGTCACTGCTGAATGCCTACATGACCCGTGTGACTTGTACTATAAGTGTCTAACGCATGCCAAATTTTCGCTAGGCAATTGACTATAGTCATTACCCCAACTGTCAAAGTATCTAAAATGGGGTGGGAAAGGTCAGTGGAATTTCGAACAAAAGAGTTGCAAGCACAGTTGAAAATTGTTAGGTAAGTACAATCACGTCTTACCCTGTGTTCTGATATTACAGTCCATCCATCACATTACTGATATTCCTAATTTCATTTGTTAAACTTCACGTATTTAAATGATACTACTTACCGTCCAAGGTCTCACACTGGACGAGGTTAAGATAGTCCGTTTGTTTAAGTATCCCTCCTTTAAAACCTCTAACAAGACCTTCCAAGTACCCATGGTCAACATTAAAATATAATTCTGAAAAAGACATTCTTAATTTTTGCTTATGGTTGATAAATTCAATATTCTTCTAGCATTAATTTCCTAAACTTATCACATGATTTTCTTTCAACAGCTTCCGGAAGAGTGGTAAGGGAAGCAACTACACACTTCCTGTCATCACAAATCACTGTATAGAAACTGTTTTATTAAATTAAAGTCAAGATGTAAACAGATTAAATGTGTGCGTAGAAGAATTTAAGTCGCCTATACGGCCTTAGTACACAATTAATTTCACTATATTGTCCCTACATTTGTTTCTCAATACTGAACTTTCCACTGTGTGACAATCAATACAAATCATATGTTAATCTAAAATACCTTCAAAGATGACTTTTTGGAGTAGTTCTTGTCAAGGGTTGACCTGCATTTTTTTGAGAGGCTGAATTGTAAACAAAACACCAGGCAATGGACAATCAATACAAATCATATGTACTGATTCCTGAAAGGGTCAGTGTTTTTGTCAAACTTTTATATTTGCATTTTATTTTTGCATGCCACTACTATTTCAACTTCATACATAAAGTCTTTTGAAATTTCCTTGCAAGCAAGACATGTGACAGCTGTCAGAAAGTGTGTAGTGCTGGTGTTCAATAGGTTGCAATTTGAGGTCCAATTTTTCTTAAGAAACCAAAACTAAATTTGCTATATCTTCCTTAATTATAGGAATTTTTCAATGCAGTAAAAACCTAATTGTAATACTTGATAAGGCCTGTCTGAAAATATTCTTGGATTTAAAAAATATTGATATATTAAATTTTAAAGGAAATTTAAATAAATATTTAAATTTTAAAAACTTTTTATTTTTAAAAAATTAAATTTTCATACAAGTTATAACATTCAGTTTGACAAATTTAAGGCAGCAAAGTTGACTAATGAATGGTGTTTAAAACAAATGGTATTTTGGGTCTGTACAACTGATAATACTATTCCCAGGGGTACTGAAGCATGACAGCTCACAGTGATTTGGACAGCAAATTGCAATATGCCTATCCAGCAGCATATAGGTGTACATACTTAAGAAACAATGACAGGTGATATGTTCCACATTTATTGTTTCAGGTACTTGGGCAGTTGTTTGTATAACTAATAGCCCACTCAAATTTAAAGTTTTGATGGGACCACTACCATGTTTTATAGCATTCCATTTTAATGCCGCTAACTACAAAAGTCAATAATGCAATATGAAAATACAGTTTCACCTTACTGAAAAATGATGCCAATCTCTCTCATGAAGATCTAAGCCATGTCTTTGAGATGCTGTATATCAGTGTACTGATATGAACTCATCTTGGTCACTTATAGCAGCACACTGCACATGTCCTTATGAGACCTTGCTATCACCATTGGACTACTGGAGAGCTTCCAAATTGATCCAACTCTAATACTTTGTTCCAGATACCAGGCTAGACCTGAAAATATATAACATGTTTCACTTAATTCTATAAAAAGGAAGATATAGGCAAATGAAGTTAAAATGTGTTAGATATGGTGATTTCAAAATAACATTCAGCTTGCAAGTATGGGTAAAAAAGGTAAACTTGACAGAGTGACACTCAAAGATGTGATGTGAAGCACTGGGCATGTATTAAAGTGATATATGCATCCTAAAAATAGATGAAGTTTCTACAAGCATATTTAGCCATTTACAGGTTAAATACCTAATCAGACAGAGTATGTATCATAAAGTTTAAGGCAATGTTGGAACGGTGAGGTTTGATCATTGGTGCAAACATTGATACATACCAGTATAGTGGAAAGTCAAATGACAATGTACCAAATTAAAATTTATTACTATATGCAATCCTATTCATGAAAGAAAAACAATTTTAGATATTTTGAGTGAATATAGCAAAATCTGTCCACACAGATCAACTATAGGTACCAATAGATCCTATATCATCAACTAAATATAAAATTTTCATCCCGAAAACTTGTAAACAAGGATGGATATTTGCATGTGTGGGACATATGCAATGTACTTGATAAAATCACATGTGAAAACATGATTCAAATAATCTGTTTGAATATTTTTAGTCTATTTTTAAGAGTCTTGGCTACCAAGTTGTTAAGTTCAATGATCCAATGGAATCAGATATCAGCTGATACTGCAATACCACCCTCTGTCAAAGTACTAAATTGAAATGTGTTACCATATAGAGGCATATTCATGATGAAAATAACATCTTGGGATATTTTAAGTGCACACAGTCAAAACTGAGCCTTACAGATTTACTATAAGTACTATGTCAGCCTAACAATGTCAACTTTTGATTCCAAACATTACAAAAATATATCCATATTTGTTCATGTCAGCTATGTAACCATGTTAGGATCATTTGTAGAAAGTTAAATTCAAATAATCTGTTTGAATATTACTTATGTAATCTTTAAAATGTCAGATAACAAATATTATTAATCATTAATAATGCATAAAGCAAAATGGATCATGAGAATTCCCATAATATCATCTGGGCCACAATGCTGCACTATATCAATCAACATCTTAAAGAAACTGAGCAATAAAATGGAATGCATTCTGTGTTCAACTTACATCATTTTGCTGTTTTCTTACATGCAATGGTAAATTTACCTGGGTAAAGTATATTTTACCCCTCTGACCTGTATTTCATTCTGACAGCTAAATATGATTTTGTAGAGAACTTGAACAGGTTCTAGTATAAAGTCTTCATCTCTGTCCTCTCACTAAATACCCTATAACTATGTTTATAAACAATTACTGATAGCTATACAAGCAGATATGTGTTACTCAGGAAGTCACCCCATCATAAACACATAAATTAACTGTTTGGACCCCAAATAAATAGTTTCAATGACCTAAAGGTACAAAGCAAAATAGAATTTTGTCTTCATGTATTTTAAATGAGGGTCTCATTTTGACTACTAAAGATATTTTCTCTGATCAAATTTGACAAATATCCATCATTTGAGCTTGTATATGGTGTAGGAGTATATATATATGCTGATATCATTTAATATCATTCCAAAAAATATTATATATGTGTATACTTGGTAGAAAAATTTTATTTTTTAATTGTTTTTTAAATTTCATTTACATTTTTTAAATTAAAATTATTGTTTTATTTTTAATTTCATTTTTATATTTTGGAAGTCAATATACAAAACATATTAAAATTTCATGTGTATTTCATTAATAATAAAATTTTTATATCAGTTTCAAGTTTTTACTGACAGGCCTTAGTACACAATTAATTTCACTATATTATCTGTACATTTGTTTCTCAATACTGAACTTTCCACCGTGTGACAATCAATACAAATCATATGTTAATCTAAAATACCTTCAAAGATGACTTTACGGTGAAGTTCTTGTCAAGGGTTGACCTGCATTTTTTTGAGAGGCTGAATTGTAAACAAAACACCAGGCAACGGAACACAGATTTCACTTCTGGATCATCACCATGACCTTATTACTCAATGTGCACTGTCGCTGAAATACACACAGACAACCACACCATAAGCTCACATTTTAAAGAATAAACAATTGCCTTTAAATCCTTACCAAGAATGCCAAAATCGAACTCTAGTATCACCACCAATTTCGGACAGGAAAAAGTGATCTAAAAATAGACTGGGACTACATTCGTGGGTACTGAACCGGATTTTATTAATTGTGTACTGATTCCATACACCGAGGTGCTTTTGGGACCATTTAATCTTCGATGTACCAAGGTTTTTGATTGGTCGGGAGGGGGGCAGTAGGAATGGTAGCACTACCTTCACCCCGCCAGCTTTCCTGTGCGAGGTCTTACTGCTTTTTTGCTGCGGCCAGGTAAAGGAAGGGAAGGATCCAGAAAGTTCGCTACACTGCAGCCGGGGACGTGCACGCTGAGGAACTCCCGGCCGGACACTTATTTATCAATTGCAGTCCAGTTGTACTAATGGACGTTATCTATTACCAATAGTTTGTTAGCTACTTGTGCAATGTAGTCAAATTTTTAGAATTAAAAAATTTGTCTATCTCATAATTGTTGTACATTATCTTAGTACATTAGCATGCGTGATATAATTCCCTAAATAATTTTAATTCAATTTTCTTTGTAATAGTGACAAGAAAATTTGTCATTCTTTTTTTGAGATACTAATATTATGTGGATTGAAGTTATTAAATTTGTTGGGAGGTGACCAAAGGTAATCATATTAGGTGGCTTGGTTTGATCAAGTCGGGATTCCCATTAAGCTAATAGGCAATTTGAGCCTTTACAGTGGCTGTTATAGCATTTTCTTCATTCAAAGGTGCCACGCCTCTTTTCCTTATCTTCTAATTCGGACGCTGATGGTATCTCCTTCCTTAATTTGTCAGTAAATGCCATGTACTCGTGCACTTCACATATATATTTAGCAGCATTAACTAGGTTGCAAACCGAGTAGTGACAGAAATCCTCTCGATAATAGTTGAACAGAATTTTTATGCCAAAGAACCATTCTGCCGGTCAAGGTCTAATGTAGTCCAGCGATATCAAAGTGTTATATTTTACAGTGTTGATAAAGTTACAGGCTTTCTTTATATAGTCCAACGTAGTTTCAATATGCATGGTTTCGAACGCCTTTCTGTTTCTTATTAACTATTTATATCGCCTTCTTTCTAAATATTTTACCATCCCAGTTATCAATTTCTTCGCTGCCCTCATCAGACGAAGACTTAGATTGGAGTGGTCCCGCTGCTTCTGCTTGATTAGGCTGGGAAACACAAGGCACCTTCTGCCGTGTGGGTGTTGTTGTTGGTGTTTTAGTAAGAGCAGTTATACTTGCAAATGATTCATTTTCCTACTGTTTTTCTTGTTCCGAAACGTGGTTCAGTCTTGCTAAGGCAGTTTCGACTCAAAGCTGGGCCCTTTGTGTTTCATTGTCTTGTTCGGTCAACTGCTGATATTTGTTTTCTTTTTTTTATCGATTTGGGCATGCAGCTTCTAGACTGGGTCTGCATAGTCTCTGAAATCTGCCCCCTCTGTCTGCGTTGATCCCCCACCCAGTCGATTCCTGCGTTTTCTAGTAATTTCTTCTTTATTTTCCCAAATTAAGTGCAAGGTTGTTCTTTTTTCCTCTGCTCTTAAGCTCCAATCCGTGGCGAGTTTAAATCATAAGCCTTGAATCGTTCTTAACGCATGAGCAGGAATAATTATCTCTATCGCCTGTTCTGTGATATGTCTTATCTGTTGCTCTGCTCTCTGCTGACTACCCCGATTAAATCGTACTTTGAGCAAATGTAATCAAGTCAAAACGAACCTAAAAGGAAACATGCCAGTGTCAAAACCGAGTGCACGCCATTTAGGCACAAATTAATTTTGGCTAAAATTACTATATTTTGGCCTACTATGTAAATAAGGACGTTTGACCCACAAGTATGGGACGTTTGCCCCATCGTACTTTAAATAAATTTTTTTTTGCATATTTAGTAATATTGATAATGAGCATATGTTACTTATTATCCATATAAATATCATTCGTTTCTTGTGCTTAGAGCTAAGGTTTATGTTTATGATATGTAATTTAAATAAAATTTAATGTAATTTAAATAAAATATTTTGTGCAAGGTGTCGCTATTGTGTGTGTGTGTGTGTTTGTGTGTGTGTGTGTGTGTGTGAGAGAGAGAGAGAGAGAGAGAGAGAGAGAGAGAGAGAGAGAGAGAGAGAGAGAGAGAGAGAGAGAGAGAGAGAGAGAGAGAGTTTTCGTATGGAATTTAAACATTGAAGGAAAAGAAAATATGTAACTTGCGCCCTCGCTTACAATGTTTATGTTTTTGCACCCAGCTGCGCACAAGTTATTGAGGAAAAAGTGTTCTTGTTAAAAATCACGTAAATGTATTCTGCAACAACAAAATGACCTTTTTCAGGGTCAGAATATGTCTTACGTTAATGACGTTAACAACATTGAATTAAATAAATGCTAATTGTGGTACGTTTGATAGTTTTTTGGGGATAAATTTACTATCATTTCAGTTAGACTTATATACTTGCTTATCTGTTTGTTAATGTTTGTTTTGTTCTCTTTTATCTCTTAGGCAGCATTATTATAGGTTTGATTATTATATGTAAGTGGTTGCAAAAGGATGATTTTGTATTTTATAAATTTTTGTTATATATTCCTTCTCATTAATTAGTCTTTGATACGAAAGATCTAATAGTTGTATAATTAAGGTAGGTATTAGGTATTATATTAAAATCGTTCTCTTTGATCATCACAAACAATATTGGTTATCTATATCATACAAATCTTCAAAGGATACGATATTAAATTTGAAAAGAAACAGGTGTCCAAGTCGAATAAACATTAAATAAGAAGAAAATAGTACACTTACCTAACTTGAAATTTTGTGTCCCATTCTATAGATTCGCGTTGAAAATGATTGATATTATAAAATTTCATATTAAGAAACACAATGAACCAAATGTCGTAGTAACGTTCTGAATCACAATATCCATTAGCTTAATAATATAGTAATATAGCACAAGAAAACATTGGAAAAGAAACATAATTTTTGTCATATTCTTCTTTCTGTACAAAACAGTTGCTGTGATCTCTTCACAAACAGTTTCCCTACAGTACTACCGAAACTGCAAATGCCGATTGATCTATTAATAACTTGTCCACGTGACTGAGTTTCAGCTATATCAAGTACGAGGAACAGTCCAACTGTCTCTATTAGCTTATATCTGCAGTATACGTGCTCGTATCACCGCAGATCAGAATGGCCCAGAAGCCCCCATACAAAGTCGGTAAGGTTGTCGTGTTTTGTCTGAAGAAGCATAAATATAATTAAAATACTTTCCGAAAACCTTACTCTATATTATATTCGTTCATTGTCATTTATTTTCAAAGAGTGCTTTTTCTTCTAATTTTATTTTTCGTCTTTACCGGCTAAGGGAGGTAATTTATTGATCCAAGTACAGGTACGTCGTTTTTCAGGCTTTATTGGTGTGGTCCCTCTCAGAATTTTCATCATCTGAGGGACCCCCTAGTTCCAATAGTTTAAAGGTTTTTATATGTAATTGTTTTTTTTTTTTGTTTTTTTTTTAGGCGTGTGTGCTTTTTGTATTTAATTTTTTATTTTTAATTTTGAGTTAGGGTTTCTACACCATTCATATTCTATTATGAAAAAGACTCCATATCCCAGGCTGGAGTTCACTTAAAGTCTGTGATCCTTGCCAAGGATCTATGTTGCCCAGTGTTTGCTATATGCTTCTGCTATTTGTTATGTACGCTGTTTTGTGTTTTTGTAGGGCTGGCTTCATGGATCAAATTTTTAAAAGTTGTTCCTTAATTTTATTAGGGTTTTTTGATTCGGGAAACCGGTTGTGATATAAGATCGATACCGGTTTCCCGATCCTTGGAACCTCTTTGTATTTAGTGTGTGTTAGGAGAAGATAGATAGTAGAATAGATAGTATATGTATTAAAGAAAAATGTGAATGTTTAGTGCTTTGAGGTGGGGAAAACTGGTACTGTCCGTGCTACCCCTCATGAGTCAAGTAGCTTTGGCTCCGCACCTTGTTCTCCCCCTTGTATATTCTAATTCTTTTTATATGTAGTTGTGGTCTATAAATTATTAGAAAGATCCCACAGGCATAGTGTATCTATGAACGTATAGTATAATAAAATTTTTAATGTTTATATTCAAAGATTCAATCGAAATTACATATAGCAGTATGGACAGGGGGCAGCCTTGTCTCACTGAGCGTTGAAGCGTGAATTCTCCTGTTAGGGCCCCATTTATTGCTATCCTAGATGTAATGTTTTTATACATAGCTTTAATCCAATTTATGATATTTACACCAAATCCACAATTTTCCAAAGCTTTAAAAATAAATTTGTGTTCTATTCTGTCGAATACCTTTTCTTGATCAAATAAAAACATAACTGCTTTTTCAGTCTTGTTTTTTATAAGTTCTATGATTGCAGTTATAGATAATGTATTATTTATAATTTTCCTCCCTATTCCCCCACAGCTTTGGTTAAAATTATATTGTTTAAACATTTTCTAATCCTATTTGTTAAAACTTTTTTTAGTATTTTGTAATCAGTATTAAGAAGAGTTATAGGTCTCCAATTTTTAATGTCAGATTTATCTCCTTTCCTTTGTATATTAATGTAATCACTCCCTCCCTTAAAGTTTTTGGCATATAGCCTTGGAATAAAATATTATTACAACAGTTCTAGGAAATCTACTAGTTCCTCCATAAACACTTTATAAAAGTCCGATGTTATACCATCCGAACCTGATGATTTCCCCTTTTTTTAATCTTTTTTTTATTTCTTTAGCGGAAATAAATTTTTCACAATTTTCCTTATCTGTTAAAAGGATTTGGTTATATTTCATTTGTTCTATAGTGCTATACTGTCTACATCTATATTTTGAGTTTTAAATATATTAGTATAGTAATTTTGAATCCCGTTTAAAATATTTTTCTTATCTTTATAAATTATGTCTCCTACCTTTATTTCCTCAATTCTTTTTAGTTCCCCTTTTTTAATTTCCAAACGTCTATACAATCCCCTCCCTTTACTGTATAAATTTTCAAATTTCCTTGCCCTTGCCCTTATTTTGACACCATCCGTTTTTTTCCTTTTCTATTTCTTCCCACTGTTTAACTATTTCATTTTCTTGCTCCTTTAGAGGTTTCTCCTTTATTTGTATTTCTGCATAAGACTTTAGTAGCCATTGCTTTTTAAGTGTTTTTGTTTTGCTATAATATTTAGTTAGCTGTTTAAAATTCTGTTTAAGCGTTTCCCAATCCTCCATAATATCTCCTAATTTATCTTCTTTGAATCTATATGTATATGAATTGTGTCTAAATAGTTTTTGTCCAAAAGGTGGATATTATTCATTTTCCACAACCCTGCCCCCATTTCATTTTATTTAAGAAATTTAATTCCAGTACAACTGGCTTGTGTTCTGATATGCGGTCTTCGGTCTTCGTGTATATTAAAACTTTTTACAGACCTTATATAATTTTCCGAGAGTGTCTAGCCTACTTCCTTTCGTTGTATCATACACATATGTGTATTTTCTGGAGTCTTTATTTATCCACCTATAGGTATCCACTATACTATTTGTTTTTTTAAATAAGTTTATCCATTTGCGCATTGATTTATCAGAATCTGAGAGTTTCTCACTTTTATTTAATTCGCTTTGTATGCATTTAAAATCCCCACACATTATGCATGGTTCTGATGAGTAGTTTTCTATATATTTGTTTATGGTTGTAATGAATTTGATCTTGATCAGGTCAATTTTCCCAGTTGGTACATAAATATTAAAAATATTCCAGTTATTTAATCTTATATGCAATATTTGACCTTTTTTAAATCACTTATTGTTTTCATTTCTTTAAAGTTCAACTCTAGCTGATCGCCAAACAGTTGTCGCAACTCCTGATATATTTCTGCTAAGGTGATTACTAGTGAGAACTATAGCATCTAGCTCTTTTTGTAGTGTTTTCACTATGTGTTCGGTTTATCTTTGCGTTTCTTGTATTAATATGATGTCATATTGCTTAGCTTTTGCTACTAGTTTATCCATTTTATTAGTGATTCCATTAACCCTTTCATCACTAAGTGATTTGTAGGCATAGAGTCCTCAACACTAAGTAACTTTGGAGTTGTAACGCAAAATGACTTGTGGACTTTGAAACAACATAACTTTGCCAATGTTAAAGATATCTGGCTGGATTAGGTGTCAAAATCAAGGTTAAAAATCAAATTTTACGACTAATTCAATAAAATGTACATATCTATTACAACTGTTAAAATGCAGGTACAAACAGGTAACAACAGGTAAAATACAATTATTTTATTACCTCTTAGAAAACTTAGAATGTTCTCAAAACTTGTTCAATTGACCCTAGATGTACTAGTGAATAATCATAGTAGCAACACAAGTCTTTCTTTCATGGTGTCCATAATATATAAAATTCTATAAAATTAACCAAAATGATCTCCAAGGTGAAATCTGTCCACACACCTAAGTGACCTATATCGCCTCTGCCACGTTTGATCGTCGCATTGAAGTTCGTTAAACGGACATTTTTTCCAAAAACTTCATCTGAATAGAATATTTGAAAATAATCCGAAGCTTTCTGGAGCCATATAACTCTCTGGTGTGCCCAACTCTGTCAGAAAACTGAAACAAATCTCTTTGGTTTTCGGGCTTCGTCCAAAAAAAAAAACCACGTGGAGCGTACAATTCCTCTGGTTCAAAACCTTCAAAGTCATCTTCATTGTCATCTCTGTCACCCACAAGTGCATTCCATTGTTTCTCCATACGTCTTCCCTCATTGTCAAACAAATTTATTAGGTCAAAATTATTTAAATCCTCCGAAAACTCTCCTTTAAAAAAAAAATCCTTCAAACGCCGCCATTTTGGATACAAATTTCAGCATTCGGAAAACACGTTAAAAGTTCCTAATTTGTTCGTTATTTCTAGTTGTATACAAGCTAAACTCACGAGATAATCCAAATATAACATTTACATTACCAGATGGAAGTTATTTGAGGTATTCCGAAAGATATTTAGTCGGGTACTATAACATTAACAAAGAACACTGCCCCAGACCGAAAACTCGGTCCATAGTGTTGAGGAACTACTTCCCCTGGACCGCATATGCGGTTTGCCGTGATGAAAGGGTTAATGTTTATAGTCCAGATTTGAAGGTTCATTCCCTCCATCTTGGCTATATGCAGGTGTTATATTTTCTTTTACGTTATTAAGCTCTTTTGTTTTTTCCCCTATTAATTTAATTTAATGGGCATTCCTTTTTGCTTTGTATTCTTATATATTAATTGCATTCCTTTGGTTATTTCTGTTCAGAGATTGCTCTTTTTGATTCCCTTGCCTCTTTAAGTAGTCCCATCACCTCTGGTTCAGATGGCGTCCTTGGTGTTGATGCTGATCTCATTCTTTTTTGGGAAGGAATTGGTGTAGATGCATCTATTTCCGTATTCTCTGCTGCCTTTGGCGGCGATTCAAGTATCATTGATTCTTTGATCGTCTTACTTTCTCGTTGAATCTGAAAGTCTGATTTGTCTGCATTTTCTCCAGGTGAGACTCTTCTGTAACATAGTATGATTTTCCATTCTCCTTCTGTTGCTTATCCTTCATTTCTTTTTGCTTCTGTATTTTCCTTGCTCGTGCTCTAGCTCTTCTTTTCTCATCTGATCTTGTCTGACTCCAATTATCTGATTCCTTTGTTGTATTTATTGAGTCCATACTATCTGTCAAGTTCGAAAGAGTTCCTACTTCTGGAATTATCTCATCGCTAATTTTGTGTCTTGTGTCCTGGCTAATGTCCTGGCCAATATCCTGGTTAGTCGTTGGCTGCACCGCGTTTTTTTCCAGGTTTCCCATTTCCACAGATTCTGGGATGTCATTCCCCGCTTCTTCTTGGAGATTGTTTCTGGCTGCTATTTCTGCATATGACTTCTGTATATTGTTCTGTTGATTGTTATACATTGTTGCATGGCCAGTACAATCCCTCTGTAAGTGTCCTACCTTTCAGCATTTGTAACATTCCCATACAAGCTGGCAACCCTGGTACCACGTCTTAACTAGAAATCCTAGCACATAGAAATTAGCTGGCAGTTGATTCCGATTCCGGTAATGTAATTATCCTTCCTCCAGTTAATATTTTTTGGGAATCCCAATACGTCGCCATTTGCTGTGCTATTGGCTTCACCCCAAATTTTCTTTCCATCTTCAATTTCAACTCCGTAGTTGGTTCTTCCATTGGTAACCCAGAAACGTGTATTTCTACCGATTTCTCGCCTAATCTTTTTACCAATGGTGGTGGATCGTATACTTTTACCTCCTTCCTCTTTATCTCTAGAATATGTCCATTTTTGAATAGGGGGCTTTTTCCTTGAGGGAAAAGGAAATAAATTCCCTTTCCTCCATTTTGTAAACCTTGTATGTTCTCCGGCTTGAGGCCCCTTGCCACCAAACATTGTAGCAGCTCCGCAGGTCTTGGCCTTTCCTCTTCCATGAAGTTTGTCAAGTCTATCACCTGGCATCCAGGCTTGCGAAACGCCAGAAGCAGTCGATTTCAACTCCATTGGGAAATAAGAATTTATTTTCCCCACTTGAGCTATGCTTCCTTTTGCATTGGCCATCTTTAAACTCAAAAGGATTGCCCACTTTCTAATTGCCAGAATAGGCAAAAACACACAAATTACAAAAGCCCTAAGACTTTTGCACGAAAGAAACCCCAAACTGATTTACAAATATTAGATCAAGATCTTAAACCTATACCTGTGGGATCTTACCAAAACAAAAACTCCAATGAAAAGAATATAATCCACAGTGAATACAACTCACAAAAATCCTCTACACGGCTAGTTTTTAGTAAAAGGCAAAAATTTATATGCTGTGAAGAGAAACCCGAGTAATCAGATTTTCAGGTTCCAAAGCCTTGCCGTTGTGTTTGCAGTTTATTATTTGTGCCTAAGGCCCCCAAACTTCTTAAAACGTCTCTGTTGCCGAATTAAGTTTTGCCAGACCATTTATATATTGTTGTCTTCATATGTGCATACTTTATCAATTATAAAGTTTATTAGAATTTTCTGATTTGTATTGTAGCAATCGAGTCTGTCGGGCTTCTCATAGATTATTTAATTTTTTTAAAAATAGTTTGAAATTGTCATTTCCATAGCCTTTATATATCTTTTTTCTTCTTTCAATTGTGTGGATAAATTAATGTTATATATATATATATATATATATATATATATATATATATATATATATATATATATATATATATATATATAATTTATTTCTATTTTAGATTGTTCGGCTTATTTCCATCAATATTTTATACATTTTCTGATTTTTTTTTTACCTGTATATGCTCAAACTCTTTATACATCCTATATCTTTTGGCTATTTATATCTTTTGGCTATTTCTACTGCTTTAGATTTAGTTGTTAACAGTATAAATCTGATTTCATTCTTCGACACATATAAAAGTAAACTCAAACTCTTATGTTTACCTTGATTTATTGTTATATTGAGTTTGTTTTTCAGCATACTCTGAATTTGTTATTGGTTTCCTGTACAATGATTCATATAATGAGAATGTATAAATAATTTGATATTCAACAAAGTGAAATATCATCTTACAGCTGTAGCAACACTTCAATCCAAAATGTGAAATACACTATTAAGGATGTCAAACCCAAGCTAAATACACTAGTAAGGATGTCAAACCCAAGCTAAATATAATCTGTTATATATATATTTTGTTGGTTTGTTAAAAAGTTTGTTTTTAAACATGTTAGTGTATTAAACTTGTGAACTGTAGGCTGTACATCTCATAACAGGTTTTATGAGTGTGATTTAGTCATAACTGTTGTATGCCATCTTCATTTACACGTTGAAGTTGTCATGTTATATTAAATATTTATTACACTATAAAACTCTTTAAAAAAAGTCACTGTGAATGACCAACATGGTTATAATTTCTCAAAGATGCTTTAATAGTGAAGGTATTCAAATGATATGCAATACCATATGGACTATTTAGTTGCTACTGCTACCATCAGTAGTAAACTTCAAATGCTGTCATAATTTCTTTTGTTCATTTTTGTTCTCTTCACTTATGTTGCAAACACGGGTCTTGCCTAACATTCCTCTGCATTTGATTTCTAACTTAAAGATTTTCTTTAAACAGCAGCATGTTCATATCAACGTATAGTGCATTTGATAATTGGTGGTATCTAAACCTTTTTAGTATTTATTTGTGTAAATCATAATAAGTACATGTTTGATTTGGATTTTTAACATAGTTCTAAAATAATTTGTCATATCACTGTCTTTGCAGTTTGTAGAGATGTAGATTTATCATTGGGCAGATAGAAAAGTAGCATCATGTACCCCACAGTAACATCCTGACACTAGGCTGACCAGTCCAAACACTAACCTCTTAATGCTGAGTGTCAATTGTCGCAGTTGCTAATACCATATTTATTAGTCTTTGATGTGACTTGGCTGAGGTTCAAACTCATTACCTCCCACATCCAATGGATTTAATTTTAAAAAATATTTCCAAATTGAACCAATATAAAAAAATTCAGTTGGAATCAATGCTATAATAATTTGGAAAGATGAAAACAATTATATTAATTAATACAATTAATACAATAATGCATGTACATGGAAAATATTTTCTAAGATTTAACTTCATGACCTATCTTAAAATTCATTTGAAACTGTGATGAAGGTGAGAAAAAACTCTTATTAACATGTCCTTTAATTTCATTAATATTGCTGACAAATAGCAGAAACCTGCCACATATTTAGGTCTTCTATCTAGTATATAAAATACATTGTCAAAATCTCATGTCACTCATTTGTTATGAAGTTTTTCCTGCAAAATGAAATAAATAATGTCAACATTCTCTTTTATAAAGGAACTAATGGAACTGGTACAAAACCATTTACTTATCTTCAGTTTCCGACATGTGCTACAATTAGGCCATGTACGTTCACAGGGTATCGTTGCTAAGAAAATTAGGAGTATCTCATTAAATTGAGCTGGTGTGTCTAACCCGTTATAACTCCTAATATTCTTTGCAACAAGCCCAGGTGTGTACATCAACAAACAGCCACTGGATCTATTTATATTGACTGACAGTCATGCAGTTTCTCAAGAAAGAGTGCAACATCTTAGGATTCTGAATTGTGTTTTAAGTTGGAATCCAGCAGCACAATAAAATGAGGCAAGGCAGAACTTTGAAGTGGTGGTTTTAATTTTGTCAATATGATGGCAGATCATGTTTATGTACCCATATCAATTGAATAAAATTGATTCTGTCAAGTATCATTAGATATGTCATAACAAGAAATTTTCATGTAGTGCTTGAGATGTTTTTTTTAACTTTTTTTATTGACCCAAATAAGGTCAGCACGTGTGACCAAACTTTGATGGTTGTACAACTGAGAACAGATTATCTAGTCGTATAGGCTAAAAAAAAAGGAATGGAATTTTAAATTTGAATAAATAAAAGTAGTATTTTCTTTGAACCATTTTTTTAATACACTTCAATACAATATATACATGGGGCCCCCAGTGGATGAGAGGTCTAAAGCACTCTCCGTTGCGGATCACTGCCATCTCACCTCTGTATGCGTAGGTTCCAGTCTAAGATTCGGCGAATGTGGATATGTGAGAAAGCTTGTCAGTAGCTTCTCATGGGTCGGTGGTTCTTTCCAAGGATTTCCCGTTTTCTTCCTCCACTATTAATACTGGCCGCCATGTATAGCCTATCGTGTGCTGAAAAATGGCGTTAAGCCCCAAGACAACAACAACAATATATACATTATAGACTTGCCATTGACATATATCACCTCCTCCCCCAAGTACACACATACATGTGCATGCAACACATAAGCACAACTTAAAAATATTTCTGTCTTTAAAATCTCTTGAACAGTGGAATATAGTATTAACTTGGGTCTAATAACGATCTGGGTTATGACCTCTTTTGGTTACTATAACCCTACTGAGGACCTCCTATGACCCTGATTTGGGTCACAACCTGAGGTTGTGAACAGTTGATCTTGTACCCTTGCTTTATATCCTAATGAAAACAGCACTTGCACTTCCATTGACTGCAAGTGGTCAGTCATTTATCACAAAGGCTATAGCAGTCAAAAGTTTAAGAAGCTTATACAGGGTACCCATCAGTCCTAATGAACAGTTAATGGTCGATGTGAAATTGTACAAACCTGAAGTTAGAATCTTTTTAAATGACAGTATCCTATTTATATCATTACCTAACCTATCTGATAAAAAGTTCAATAATTCATCAGCACTTTCTGATAAAGTTCTGAAATCCTTAGAGTCAGTGATCTAGAGTATCATAAATATCGTCTGATTCCCTTTCCTAGACCTCTGTCATGTGTTTAGAGAAAATGCTTGAAACTTTACAAGTAGTACTTTGATTGTACAACTTGTGAAATCTGTTCATTGTTGCTTCTTGGGTCTGAGTGCACCTCTACCCCCACCCACCTCCAACCCTTTCTGAACTTGAGGACTGAGAAGCAGTTCCTGGACCAGCACAGTAATAGCCCCAGTTGGTATCAAAATGGGCCCAAATATGGAGACTGCTTTTATTTCCTCTTTATTTGAGGGTGGGGTGAGAAGGAATAATTTCTCCAGTATTCCATGTTTGAAACAGGGAGATGATTATCATAGATTGCCACTTATTTACTTAACCTCAAGAGGATGAGATGTACCATCCTCCAAAGTATTTCCAAATGCATCTCACCAAGCATGGCAAGTGGCTATGACCTAGTCATTTAGCATAGTCTTCTGCCTTCTTCCCTCTGAAAGTGATGCTAAGGTTCTCTCCTACTTGGAAAAATCTATCAGAGGCAATTCCCAGATGTGACTTGCTTCTACTTCCTCTGCTCCATTAGTCAAAGAATCTGAGCAGATGTCAGTAATGACCAAAATAAAATAATTGGTATTCAGTCCCCAAGGCTACATTAACACTCTTAATATCAGCCTCAAGCTCATGCATCTGACTTCACAAGTGGGCATTTCAGTGGGTTTCTCTGCTTCCCACTTGGAGAACACTTATTGGTATCGACTACACCCATCATCTTGCTTGAGCAAACGTATTAAAGTTGAAGGATGAAGTGCACAGTAATTTGCTAGCTTCCTACTGGATAGTTTTGCTCCCCAAAATGGACACAAACCAGGTTTGTTAGATCTAAATAAATTTCTTTTTAACAGAAACTTTCAAGATGAAAACTGGGGCCCCGAGTGGCCGCGTGGTCTAAAGCGCTGTCCGTTACGGATCACTGCCATCTCACCTCTGTTTGCGTGTGTTCGAGTCTAGGATTCGGCTAATGTAGATATGTGAGAAAGCTTGCCAGTAGCTTCTCGTGGGTCGGTGGTTATTTCCGGTGATTTCCCGGTTTCTTCCTCCACCATTAATACTGGCCGCCATGAATAGCCTATCGTGTGCTGAAAAATGGCGTTAAGCCCAACAACAAACAAACAAACAAACAAGATGAAAACTACGTCTTTGTTTCCATCGATCTTCAGGATAATTTTACTCTGCACAAAAAATGTCAAAGTTTTAAATAATTGATTAAATATTGGATGTCCTCCTCCCACTCTGTACTGATGTCATTCATAAGCAAGATATTTTGTAAAAGGATGCAGTTGCACTGACCAATGACATAGGTTGGACTGGGTCAGTGCATATGTTCTAAGAAATTTCTAGAACGTGGAGCATCTAGCATGGACATGGCATTTCCATTGCAAAAGGTAATGCCTAATAGAAACAGGGAAGTGTTACATATTGAAATTAGTTTTACTCCACATATTAATGTCCATCCTACAGTCTTGTCATCTTTTTCAACTTTGGTCATTGGTAGTGCCAACATATATATGGATAGAGTTGTGCCAGAGTAATGTTGCCTGCAATCCCACAGTCCAGGTGCCTGCAGCTCTGGTTAAAGAAGTTTTGACAACTCTGCAGTTCTTAAATAGTAATAATTCAATTAAATTTGGATAACACCTTCTGAAAATGTCTTTTAGTTGGTTTTCTTGAAAACATTAAAAGTTTGTCACAATTCTTCAAACTTAAAATCAGTAATGAAGTTCCTCAGTAATTTGCTTAATGATAATTCAGGAAAATAAAAGGGCCTGAGGTCAGTTGTCTGAGGTCAGAGACAGGTCTTTTTTAGTTGTGGACATTACCTCCACTAGCATATGTATTGGTCATTCTTATAAATTCTGTACCTTTGTCAGTCAGATGCTTGTCTTTCTTCCTCATCTAAAAGCAAATGGTTTTTCAGAATTTTGATTAGTTGTGAGATATCGTTTGATCAGTGCTTGGCTTATTTTGTTAAGTGAGGTAGATTGTTTTATTTCTGTTACCTTCAGTGGTATACTGCCATGGATTAAGCTAGAGATGTAAACATAAGGCTTGTAGAAAAGACTTTATGAACTGAAATTATTTTTCATGGGATATGTTTTCATAGATTCAATGGTTGCTATGGAAACGATGTTCCCAATCCCAATTCATTAATTGCCAATGACAGTGTCAGTTATGTTACCTTGTATTTTCACTTAAATTAATAAAGCAGCTACAATATGCAGCCATCTCTCTGTGTTATCAATTTTGTTTCTCCACAATAGTTTAGTCATTGTGTACTAAGCTTTGTGGATGGTTTTGAACTAATTGATTGAAGGATCAAAAAGTCAAAAGAGGCCAAGGTTATCACTGAAAAAGAAAAAAATGGCTTTGGGATAATTTTCATTCACTACCATTTAGTTACCAAACATTGCTTCCAATTGAGGTAACGAAAAATCAGATCAGTTTTGGAGTCAAATGCCACTCAGATTGAAATAAAACAAAAATGGCTTCTGCATAATAATGCTTCTTGTACATATATCACAGACCTGGGTCTTAATTTTTGCATGTTATAGTTGTACCTTCATTTAGGTTCACATTTCATTAGATTCGCTCATCAATGATACTCCAGTGAATTCCTTCCCCTTCCAACCAGCACATTAAAAAAAAAACAAGTACATGATTGATTGTCATAAAACACAGAAGATTTCTCAAATCATGAATGCCAGTGAGTCAGTCTTAATGGTTTTAATAATTTCTTGTGTTAATATTTGTATCTAGCTGACATCAACCTAGCTGAGTGGGGAAGGAAATGCATCGAAATTGCAGAGAATGAAATGCCAGGGCTGATGAAGATGAGGAAATTGTATGCAGACAGTAAGCCCCTTGAGGGTGCTCGCATTGCTGGTTGTCTCCACATGACCACACAGACAGCAGTTTTGATTGAGACGCTGATTGCATTGGGAGCTAAGGTAAGAATTACTTTACCTATTATTAGAGAGTAGATTATCAAATTGTACACAATGCACTCTACACCAGGGATGTTCAGATTGGAAGGCCGCATACCCAGGACATGATGTAAACTACATGTACCAGGGCCGTACAGTTTGGATGGCCTGATGCACAGGACACAATAGACCTGCCAACTCTTATGATTTAGCCGTAAGTCTTACAAAAATGACACTCTAGCATATGGACTTATGGCATAAAAGCAAAAACTGCGGAAAAATGATTGCCGAAAAATCTGGAAAATTTGTTCACCTGTGTTTGATTTGGATCGGGGTTTCATATTAGAATTAGTGAAAATCATCAGGGAACCAGATTAACTTTACAGCAGTATCTCAGACATTTTAAACTGCCACTATTTGTTCATGCGAAGCATTTGAATGATCCAACAGTTGATTATATTATAGAATTTGTTTAAAAATGGTGTCCAGCAAGCAATGCATGTTTAAGACAAAAGGGAAAATAAAAGTGTTAATAATCAAAGAATAAAAGTAATATTCAGATTCTTGTGACTGGAACAGTTTTTTGGCCAATTTGGCCATGGATTCATGGCTGGAGATATGATTTCATTATGTGCAATGGAAAGAGAATTGTGTCGTTGAGAGACAGCAACAAACCATTGAGCTGTATAGGGGTTGGAACTTTAGTTTGTGCAAATGTATTAGTTGTAAATAACGCTTACACGTACATTACAATCTCTTCATTTGAACATAATGTTGATTTTCGCTGCATGTCTCAAATATCGAATTTTATATTACATTTTTTAGCTTTACAGTAGCAGTTTATCATCCTTTTTTTACACCTTACTGAAAACTGGTCAAACTTGTGGAAAAAAAATCAACAGCCTTACTGAGATGGACTCATCAAGGTTGGCAGGTCTGACACAATGCAAACTACTTGCACCAGGGGGTGTACAAATTGGATAGCCTTATGCCGATAAGTTTACTCTGCACACACAAGGAGTGTACAAATTGGATAGCCTAATGCCAGTAACATGGTGCACTCTGCAAGCACCAGGAGTGTACAAAAAATTAAATTTGATAACTTTATGTCCAGGACTAGTTGACATGGGTATCACAAAACAACTTAATATGTCAAATCTGTCGTAAATGAAAATGGAGGAAATCTATTATGTTTTTAGTGGAGTCATTACGCTTTTTTTCACTAAATTACGCCTTGTGCATAAATGTATTTGGATTACTCTTTTTCGGTATATCTCCCTCCCCAAAAAATTAATTTTTCTCATTTTTATTAACATCCCACTTACCGCACAGAATGTATTCTAGAAAAGACTGCTTCTGTGTAATTACAACATAAAAGTACACTTGTCTGTAGACTAACGGTGACCTTCCTGTTTTATGTTCTATTTATAGCAGCTGCCCTACTTTCCAAAAAAGACCTGTTTCTATTTATAGCAGCATTCAGGCTTAGGACACAAGACTGGTTTTCCAATTTTTAATCTTTGCTCACATATTCTGTAAATGTCAGATCTAACTTATATGAATGCCAGAATTTTTATTTCGAAATTAATAATTTTTGATGATGGGATAATCTATTCATAATTTGACAACCATGATTCATGGCCAAGAGAAAGTTACTTTTGATAATTATATTGCTTGTATATTATGCAACCTCCATTTACTATAATTGTCGCATTCTTTAAATAAGACTTATAGAGACTGATTTTCATTTCTCGTTTCTTTGATATCTTGTAGCTCAAAGACCAGCTCACTTTCCTAGCCAGAATGCATCCATCACATAGGTGGTTGCCTAACCGTTTCTTTATAGCTCACATGGCTATTTCTCGGAACACTTGCTGTAATTTGTACTGTGTAGTACAATTAGATATACCACCAGTTAACCATACCCCAATATGGCTGGCTTGGAAAAATTTCACATTGATGTTGTGACCTTTTTTTTTGTAGGTGCAATGGTCCAGTTGTAACATATTTTCCACACAAGACTTTGCAGCAGCAGCCATTGCTAAAACTGGAGTCCCTGTGTATGCTTGGAAGGGAGAGACAGATGAAGAATATATCTGGTGTATTGAACAGGTAAGCCACCCCATTTTAATCCCCGAATTTCCAAGTTGTTTCTTGTGATTTTAAATGACAAATATTATAATAGGATTTATCAATATCTGTTAAATATTTAATGATTTCACAAACAAAATCAGATTTGTATAACATTTTGGAAACAACTTATAATAAAATTCAACAGTGAACATCCATAACCATCAATGCAACAAGAATTGAAGACTTTGAAATATAATGCATTTGATTAGGTAATTTAAATTTTGCAAATGCTTTTAATTTGCTTTCATGTGGAGCAGTTGTATTTAAAAAAATTATATTTATATTTGCTTGTATTAATAAATATGGCATTTACAAGAATAACTTTAAATTTGGTTTGAAATTCATGTGTAGAAATCAAGAAGTTCAAGAAAATTGGTTCACACAGATATGAGTGAATACACAGCCTGCAATTTTCTTTCCTGACTTGCTGCCTTTTTCAGCAAGGGGATGCTGAACAGTTCAAAACAGTAGCTAACTAGCCTGAGTGCTTTCAACTCTTAATGAGTCTTTTTCAAAGGCATATACAAAACAGATAAATAAAACATAGCAAATGTTTGTATGGCTGTTTCTGCATTAATTAAACCTAATAGATGCATTGTTTTAACCAGCCTATATAAACTTGTTGTGGGTGCTGAGAAATATGTGTGTGTGTGTGTATATATATATATATATATATATATATATATATATATATATATATATATATATATATATATATATATATATATATATATATATATATATATATATATACATACACACACAGATATATATATATATATACACACACATAGATATATATATATATATATATATATATATATATACACACATATAGATATATATATATATACATATATATATATATATATATACATATATATATATATATATGTATGTATATATATATATATATATACATATACATACTCAAACACAGTACAATAGATATGACAGTTCAAATAATGAAATAATTTAAGCTGTAGAGAATCTGGCAGAAGACATCTGTATGCTGGAACACTTCATATGTTAATAAAAATTGGAGCACATGTTCAGTAAGCAGGGGTACCACTTGGGATTATTCTAATTTGATCAAACGGTAGTTTTGTTTATAAAGCACTTTTTGCTAGAATTAAAGCAGTCCTTGATTCACATCCCAGTACAGTCAAGATGATGCAGTTTGTTCATTCTTGTATAGACCCTGACATTTCCTGATGGTGAGCCACTTAACATGATCCTGGATGATGGTGGCGACCTGACCAATCTAATACATGAGAGGTTTCCACATCTACTTCCAGGTAAGTTGGCTAAAGAATGTATCAGGTTATTAACAATGACTTGTTTTGTGCATCTTCTACCTTTGTTATGTTATTTAAGTTTCTTTATTCATTTCAAGTTGTTATCAGCTATAGGCTATTTAAATTTTGAAATAAAATTCACCTTACCTGTCATATTTACAGCTCCAATCTCAGCATCATGTTTACAAGAAGTGAATTAAATCAGGCTGATGAATTGCCTACTGAAATTTTTTAAGATCAAGCATAATCATGACAGAAAATGAAACTTGTCAGATTTTGCTGATAAAATGAGTCAAAAGGTTTTGAAAATTTTTTTTGCTAACAGAACTGATCATAATTTATTTTTATACACTTGTCCTGGATAAGTGATTTCAGAAAAATTCCCACATTTTCACTTATTCCAAATTTGTAAACATTGCCAAAATTGGATAGATATAGTCTTTAATCCACAGAAATAACGAACAAAATATACAAATTATTTATCAAAAGAATATTGGTTGATACTACACATTGCCTACTTAAACAGGTTTTAGCTGCTTGATTTGAAATAAAAATGTGTAAATGGCTGCCTCCAAGTCCAGCTCTAAGCCAACAGCTTATTGCTCATCTCAGTTAAAGTTCTAAAGTCCATTTACTGAAATTTTCATTTGTAAAATCTCTGGTTTAAATAATTCCTTAGTGAAGTCTTGATTTAGTTCACTAAATGAATTCCTTGCTCACACCTGTCAATGGATGGGCTTATAGCCTACATGATTTCTGATAGTTTGCAAAACAGACTGAACAAAGGAGTGTTCACTAAGAGTGTTCCAAGAATGTCAAAATGTGGATCCAGTGGCTGCTTGTATGCTTGCACTTCACTTTGAACTCTAAACACTGTTAAATAAAATTTTACTCTTCCTTTATGAAAATGATTAGAAGCAGACCTCAAAAACCTAATTTAAAAAATGACATTAGAACCTTTTTTTTTTAAAAAAAAACTATTTACAAAAGGGAAGAAAACTAAAAGAAACTGACAAATTAGAGTGATGAAAGGCTCTGCCCCAGCCTGACAAAAATGATTTTTTACACATGGTTTTACATTGGCCCACCATAACAGTTGAAAATGAAGCATGAATTTCTAAGCACTTGTTGGTATTTTTTAAAAAAAAATTTATCCTTTTTTTCATTTTACTTAGAAATAAACTCAAAGCTTACTTTATCAAATTTTAAATGTTATTCTCACCATAGAGATAATCTTATAACATCTTTGTGTTTTGAACATGAAAAATAAAATTGAGAAAACTTGCATTTAAAAATTTAATTTTGCTTCTGTCCCTGTGAAAATAACTGCAAGATTTCAAAGAACCTGCAAGTCCTCCAAGAGCTACCCTCTCAGGAGGAAAGTGCATTTAGTCACTGACAAATACACTGGTTGAATTTCAGACTTTGCCAGTATGGAATATTGTTTACAATAACTATAAAACATCTGTTCTTCCAGGTTAGTAGATTCAAGCCAGGGTAACAATCAGCCTAATGTACCTGAAAATTTCTCTCATTTATTTATGTCTGTTTGAAATTTTTAGCTGCCACAAATTCTGGCTTGTCTCTTCAGAGAAATATTTACTTCATGTTGCAGTCTTGTTTTATCCCTCTACTTTCAAATTAATTTTCCTTCTCCAAATCTTCCTTAGTACTGTCCTTGCAGAAATGGTGTAGCAAACTAATTCTATACAGTTTTAAAAAAAAAAAACATCAACTTGATTGACGACTAAAGTGATCATAACATACAATTTGTTCTTTATATATGAACATAGCTCATTAATTAGCACTATTGTTTCACTTTAAACGCAATATTTTATA
The DNA here is from genome assembly GCA_016746295.1 of Potamilus streckersoni. NCBI lineage: Eukaryota > Metazoa > Mollusca > Bivalvia > Unionida > Unionidae > Potamilus > Potamilus streckersoni. Next base: position 326,897 of record JAEAOA010002230.1, on the reverse strand, counting down.
TGGAAGTTAAATCCTCAATATAATTAATTAAAAATTAGAAAATAATTTACTGTCATATAATCAGTTAGTAAAAGAACCAACACTAATGTCACTCAAGTTCCTTTCAATAATATAATTATTTGATGGATTAAAGATCTGAGAAAGCCATTCATGAGGACATGGTGTAAGTAAGTACCACTTAAACTGTGAAACACTGTTTACCATACTGGCTTTGTTTTGTTTGATATGTTTTAATTTTGTGATAATTTGGTTAAAAATGCACAGCTTAACTCAAAATGCACTAGAGCAATATTGGATTATGTCCACATTCAAAACAATTCTCAGAAACCACCAGTATTTGTGATACAGGACGTAAATGTGTACATGAATAAAGGTAGATAAATCTGTATAAATCTCTTCACCTACTTGCCAATTATTACTCTTTTGGCATAATCATTATGCTTTGTTCAACAAATTTCATTACACGCTTGCCTAAATATGGATTATGCCTTTTGGTTCATTAAAAATAAAAATTAATAAGAAGTTTTGTCATATTTATTATCATCTTGTTATGTAAGGCTCATTCAAAGTAACATAAAAGAAAGAGCAAGGACAACAAGCTTTGTAAATTTTAACAAAAATTTATTTTCCTAGAAAACATGAAATAATGTAAATATGTTAAACAGGACTTACGGTTTACAAAAACGATCCAAATTGTTTGTTCAAAATAGAAATATAAGTCCTGTAAAAAGGTTCTAAACACAGTCTGAAGTTCAATTCTTTCCAAATTGTTGGATGACCACGTCAGATAAATGCTAACAGAAAATTCCAGAATTTACACAATAAAGCAGTTTGTTTTGTTCCGTTCCAATTTAGAATATTTTTGGGAAAATGCCTTTGTCCAAATCAGTAATGTTTTTCTCCAGGTAAACAATTATTCAGAAAACGAAGTAAAAATTAGCTCCTAACAAAACATGTTGTTCTACGTAGACATACAAACAGATGTCTTCTAGCACAAAAATACTTTTTTAAAGTAATAAGAGTTGTATAACTCTGACTTCACGACTATGCTGTGTATGACTCTTGACTAAGACTGTCTTACAAAAAAACTCAATATATAAACGAAGATAATACATTGTTTGAATTACACACGCACAAGGACGCATGCAATTTCGTAATACTTCTGGACATTAGGAAAGCCTGACCAAGTATCAGCCAATCATTTTCATAGCTTTCCTGAATGTTTACTTGTAATGAATTTGTTATCGTACACAGAGCATGTGCTCACGAGCCACATTTACGACTCAAAACACAATGTTTTTCAACAACATATTAGACTAATATTAATATAATTATATTAATAATTACATTTAATGAAATAAAAGAAATGAAATAAAAAGATTTATATAGAATTGATTCCTTAACACACAATTAAACTACAGGGCCGTAACACCTTCCCCCATAAAGAAAAAAATTTATGTAGCAGATGTAAATTCTACACAACATAAAAAATTACATAAGAACTCTTATGAATTTATATAAAAAAAGACATTTCTACATACAGGAAAGTGCATCTGCAATCAAATCTGCAATTTGCTTTTATGTGCCTGATATCAAGATTGTATTTTTGTAAAAAAAAATCCATCTCAGCAGCCTCTGATTTTTATTTTTCATTCTGCCTATGAAAGTAAGGGGGTTGTGGTCACTAAACACAACAACTGGAGAAGGAGATGAGCTAATATAAACTTTGAAATGCTGTAATTCCAGTATTAAAGCCAAGCACTTGATTGTTAAGTAGTTTCTCTTGTATTTATTTAATTACTTAGAGAAATAACACACTGGGTTTTCAACACCATTTTGGTCATCTCGCAGCATAACTGTTCCTTAAAAACAGATGTTTTTCTTAAATATGAACTTTGTTTCACAGAGTCATAACATTGATAAGCTAGCAGGATTCATAACATTGATAAGCTAGCAGATCAGTTTATACTTTTTAACCAGAGGTTCAGCAAAATGCTTTTACAGTTGTGTATATTATATAATGGCAAATGTTAGAGCAGATGTATCTTTTCCACTTTCAAAACAAGTCAGATCCAAATAACAAATCAATAACAAAGTTTAAAAGAAGATTACAAGAGAACTGTAATGCAGCACTTTGAGCGAATTCTAATTCATGGTCATTCAGTGAAAATTACACAACAATTTTTAAGCATAAACATATTTTGTCTTTGTATTCTGGTTCCATTTCGATTTAGACCCTTGTGAATTTTGAGAAGCTTCTAATGCTAGTTACTAGCAAAAATAAATGTATCCTTTTTATATACTGTAATTCTGATTTGTAATATATTGATTACATTAGTTTACACCCAACTTAGCTTTTTTTTCTTTTCACTTAATGTACGTGACTAGATTGCAGTGATCTATATGTATGTGTTTACAATTAAAATTCAATGTTAATAATGAACTTGTTTATGAGTTTGGGTCAATTTCCCATCAAATGATAAAGTCAGGTGAGATCTGTTGCAACATATAAATAAATTGTGAAATGTGGGGTGTTTTGCAAAAAAAAAAGAAGTAGATAATACATTCATGCCTTAAAATTAGTTTTGGGGCCCCGAGTGGTCTAAAGCGCTGTCCGTTATGGATCACTGCCATCTCACCTCTGTCTGCATGGGTTCGAGTCTAGGATTCGGCGAATGTGGATATGTGAGAAAGCTTGCCAGTAGCTTCTCGTGGGTCGGTGGTTCTTTCCGGTGATTTCCCGGTTTCTTCCTCCACCATTAATACTGACCGCCATGAATAGCCTATCGTGTGCTGAAAAATGGCGTTAAGCACAACAACAACAACAACAAAAAAAAAATTAGTTTTGTATGTTCTTGTCTTAAAATCAGTCTGCACATGTATTTAATGTTGTGTTTAGATATAATTTGAGAGGATTCATTTTGGAATTGCAAAGTGCACATGTGACTGCACTAAAGCAACATTTCAAGGTTATTTTGAATTAATTTTGGACAAAGTTGTTGTAATACTTCATGACAGTTGGCACTTCATTATATTCAAGGATATTGGTATACCAGGACATTTGAAGCCTGGGATTCAATCAGAACATGTTTGGATTTGTGGAACTTTTCAGATCATTTTAATTCAATTAACAGTGCTGTATGTTCCTCTTACATTTTCCTTTTCTAACTTAGAGAATTAAATTATTTTGTAACATTTTACAAAACTGTTTTGCTTCTTTTTGTTAATTTGTTTTAGACCATAGATTCATAACAAAAGTGATTAAAGAATGAAAATACAGACTTGCTGTCTTTAAACTCTGGAAAAAAGCTCTTGTCTTAGACAAGCGACTTGGAAAATTTTACTTGTCAGACTTCAGAAATGAGTAGTCAGGAATGTCTGATTTCATCATCTGGAAACTTCGGGAAAGCGTTACACTTATTCATAGTTTTGATTTACAGTACATTGAGGGTAGCTTTATTTATCATCACTAATTTTAAAATTTATTAATTTATGGTGTGATTCATGTAATAATTCTAAAACATGCTGTATAACTGGTAGACAACATACATTTGTATGCCTCACCACAAGTCTTTAATTATTCATCAGTCCACAAGGTAGTCATCACACCATCGTAAAGTTTCCATTTAAGGTCAGTTTTCAGGTATTGTGATGGGGCATCCTTGTTTCATGAACTTAATTCTAGTAAATTACGCATCCTTTGCTGGAGATTTTAACTACAAGTGATGTGGATGCACTTGTTTTTCAGGCATCAGAGGGGTGAGTGAGGAAACAACGACGGGTGTACACAACTTGTACAAAATGATGAAGGATGGAAAACTAAAAGTGCCCGCTATTAATGTAAATGATTCCGTTACCAAGGTGAATATTCTATTGGTTGTGTGATTAACTTGACACATGCTTGGTATTTCTAAATGCCATTTTTTAAGCAAGTGTTTGAGGAGGAAAAGCATAATATATCATTTTATAAGTTAAGAATGATGGTACAAATGATTACTGATGTGTAATATTTGCTGTTGGTACTTAAACCCTGGTATTGGTTTACGATAGAGGAGAATTGAAAAAACATGTATGCAGATGACATTTGATTTATGCTACAGAGATAATGGCTAAATCCAAAGTAATGCAAATGCACTGTATTAGCTGCATGCTTCCATAAGTGAGTTGTCTGCTTTTATCATTCTTTGGTATGAAAACAAAGATAAGCAAAGATGACAACATGGCACCCTCATTATCCAATAAATATGATCCTGGAAAGAAAAATCATCATTCAAGGTTTTTGGGAACATTATTTACCATATCATGCTTCAATTCAAAACATTAACAAAAATTTCTGTGATAGAAGCTCAATTCAGGACTTTCCAATAGATTCGTGAACGATAAGACTATTACAATAATTATGTGCTTTTAAAGATAATTGATCTGTATTTTTGGATGGCTGCTGCTAACCAAAGTCTTTGTCCACTGTTCCAGAGTATGATAAATGTTTCATTATATGTGAAGATAATTCTAACAAATTTCATTTCTAGCTCAACTGGTCATGGACCAGAATAGCATATGGAATGTCTGTTGTCCATCATTTAACTTCCATCCATCTGTTGGCACAAGTTCATTGCTGCTCCTCCTTAACTGTATTGTATTGCAACTGCCACAACACTTGACATGCACATTTATCCTAAGGTTTTGTTAGTTGTAAATAAACATTGTGCAGCTCAACCTTCCAGTATGGCCATGTCAGCCTGGAATTTTCACTTAAAGACAATAAACGATATCTACCTTGACCCAAGTTTAGCTGCCATGGTTGTCCTTGTAAAAATCGATTTATTGCTACTTGGACATCTGTATTCAGTTATCACCAAAAATTGTGATGGTCTTACATTGGTACCACATAGACATCCAATATTACCAATATAGTGGCTGTCTTGAAAATCTTGTAATCACTACCTGAATTAGTGGCCAGATCAGTTTCTTCTTAGTCCTAAATGATAATGGTGCCAATCTAACATCCAGTATGGCCACCACAGCAGTCATCTTAGGTGTTATTACTACATGTATTGAATTGAAGGTCACATCATCATGGGAGTTTTGCTGGAAGACTTTTTGTAGCATTTAGTTGGTTTGGACTAAAAATTGTTTTGAGGGTTCAAGCACTACTTGTCCTTTATGGTAAATGTGTTTTCACCAGAAACCTTCTGATGTGTTTTATTACTAAATGAAAATTGTACCACTCTGACATCCAGTATGGCCACAACATTGTTAAACCTGAAAATCTTGTTTTATTGCTACTCATCCTAAATGGATAGTCATGTCTGCATGAGTTTTTACTAGTAGACTAATTTTGATATCTTTTTGGTTTGGAATGAAAATGGAACCATTCTGACTTCAAATATGGCCACTTTGTCAGTCTTTTTTTGTCCCTACTCCTACATGGAGAGTTGTGTTGACATGGGTTTTTCACCATTAGACTTGGGTTGTCTAGATGGTCCTGTATTAATATAATGCTGATCAGGCATCCACCATGGTCACCATGACATCCATCTTAAAAAATATATTAGTTATTCCTCCAAGGTGACCCACACTGTCCCCAACAGACATCCAGTACAGTTGCCACAATAAACATTAAAAATCGTGTCACTAATTTGAATTTGGTCATATTGGTTTGATCTTGAATAGAAATTGTTCTGAGCCAATATCCAATATGGTCACCACAGTGGTTTTCTTGAAAGTCTTGTCACTACTTTTTGATGAAAATTACTTATGATGCCTAGTTGATATAAAATGAAATTAGTAATAATCTGACATCCAGTATGGCCACCATGACATCCTCTCCATTGAAGTTCATCCCAACATGGGATTTTCAACAGAAGACTTGGGGTGTCTAGTTTGTTCTGAATAAGTGATGCCAATATGAATCACCATGGCATCCATCTTGTTACTGCTAAATGGTATCTCCCAGAAATGGTATCTCCCAGTGGACATCAGTATGGCTGCTACAATGAACATATTAACAATCTTGTCACTAATTCTCCTAAATGAATGGTTATATTTCACCTAAAGTCTTTTAATGATATCTAGCTTGTCCTAAATGAAAAGGGTGCTTGCTGTGGATAATTTGAAAATCTTTCTACTGAAGAATATCTTAAATGTTTTCAGCCTTTCATCAGTTATATAGAAGCATGGTCTTGTCTTGAATTCCTAGAAATTCATTTGAGCAGTAGAGCATCAGTTCTTTTGATGGACTCTGTTTTTGTTGTATTTGTTACTGTATAGTACACACTATTTTACTTAACCAGTAGCATTCCTTACATCAATTTAAACCTTCAAATTTTGCATTACTCAGTGAACTTTTACTTGTTATGCATTTCAGAGCAAATTTGATAACTTGTATGGCTGCCGTGAGTCCCTTGTAGATGGGATCAAGAGGGCCACAGATGTGATGTTGGCTGGGAAAGTGGCTGTAGTAGCCGGATATGGAGATGTGGGCAAGGGCTGTGCTCAGGCTCTACGGGCATTTGGTGCCAGAGTTATTATCACAGAAATTGACCCAATCATTGCTTTGCAAGCAGCAATGGAAGGTGAGAGGTGTTAATTAAACCCTTACTATAAATGTTATCACAAAACATTTGTTTTAAATATTCCAGCATGAAAAAGGCCCTTCCTCAAACTACAAAAATTAATTCCTGCATCATATTTACTTGTAACAATTTACCATAAAAAATGTATGCATTGTCCAATATTTATTATTCAAATTATTGGCCAAGACCCCTCTGATGATGGCCCTGAAACAAAGACAACTTGAATCTTGATATTTTATCATTGTAATTTCAGTGACTGTGTTGGCACTTGAAATTGACAAAATATCATGTGCAATCGAAATTCAACAAAAACAACAAATTGGGCTATTTGAAAATTATGGCTTAATCTTTCATCTGTAGATTTTCACCTTCGGTGCAGGTGTAATATATTTGAGATTGTATAAATATTAGAGATGAACAAAGCAACCTGCAGAAATGCACAATTCAGCATAAAACTCTGCTTTAAACATTAGGATGTGATGTGATTGTGATAACGTAACTTTAACAATTTTTCAGTCATATCGCTACGATGTCTGTAGTGGTAGTTTTTAGTGATGCACTGGGGCATCATGCTGCAGACATGTAGCATGGTGTCCCACCCAGTCACATTATACTGACACCAGGCCAACCAGTCCTAACACTAACCTCTTAATGCTGAGCGCTAAGAGAGGAAGCTGTTAGTACCATTTTTGTAAGTCTTTGGTATGACTCGACCAGGGATCGAACCCACAACTTCCTGCATCTGAGGCAGACACTTTAACCACTAGGCCACCAGAGTGGTTTTCAACGTTAGGAAAGAAAATTTAAAGAAAGAGGGGAATTATGAAATCAAATTTTAATTGGTAATAGGTGATGACTAAAATCAGAACCTGTAAGGAAAATATCCTGGTACAAACATTTTTTGGTACAGCAGATTAATGTATGTGTCAAAATATATCTAACCCCAGTGCTTGCAGTGAGGATAAGAGTTTGATCCAGTCCTTCCATTCATCCACCCCCACCTCCCAAAGAAGATTGTTAGCAAGAATGCTCCAAACCAACTTGGGGCAGCTCCAGCAAAAAACATTAGGGATGGCAGAAATGCCAATCTCTTGTGGGATTATCTCTTCCATCCCTTGAATCAAGGTACAACCACAATAGTCAGGCTCCCAGCTTTGTATGCTCCCTGCATTGCCCTTAGCTATGTCAGGTGAATGCTGACACCATATTGTCATGTGATCAAAATAAAACAGATCTAGATAATTTGAATGTTGCAAATTTATTTTAACTATTAGACAAAGATGTAGGAAAAGGGCACGTTTTACACAGCCTCATCTCAAATGTTCCTTCTCCAGTTGATTCCTTGATAAATGTTACATCAGAATTGTTGTACAAAATGCTAAATATAGCCAAAGGTTAAGACAAAAATAAAAATATCACCACTTTTTTTGTCATCTAAAATATTCAGTCAAGATTCCTACGTTGGTCTGGATGTGTGTATGCTTGTATCTAGCTTTAACAATTTTCCAGTCATATTGCTACTATGTCTACAGTTTGGTCTAGCACTGGGGCTTCATGCTGCAGACTTGTATCATGTCTCGCCCAATCACATATCCTGCTACCAATCTGACCAGTCCTAACACTAACCTCTTAATGCTGAGCGCCAAGCGAGGAAGCTGTTAGTACCATTTTTATAAATCTTTGGTATGACTTGGCCAGGTTCAAACCTGCTACCTCCCACATCTGAGGCAGAAATCTTGAAAAGGTATAAAATTTGAGAATAGCATTTCCAAATTCTTTTTTTTTACATGTATAGAAAAATTGAAAAACTAAAATGTCTGAAAAAAGTTTAAATTTGTTATCAAAATCGGCAACATGACTGCTTATTGCATTTGACAAAGGTAGTATTTGAACCTCATTAGGTCAATAAATTTGTTGAATTTTTACTGGGAAATAATTTGTGTTAGTGTCTGGAATCCTTTTTTTTTTTTATTTGTGGCAGGAACTTTGGATAGTGTTGTTTTTTTGCATCTTTTGCAGTTGACAGTTGTTGACTTTAAAACTTTGTTGTACAAAGCTTAGTACTTATTGTTGGAACACCACTTAATAATTAAAGAGTCTATGGTTGATATGTACTTTCATGCTCATGTTGATGGGCACATTCTCAATATTAATCTCAGTGCCACTCCCCTATCACATGTTGATGCTGCATTTCTTTAATTCTCTGAGATAAGTTTGTTATTGGATGCAACAGGTGCAGAATGAGAGCTTTGGAAGCAGCAAGTTGTTTTACATTTTGTGTAACATTAACTTAAAGTTCCCAACATTAGGACAGGTATGTCATCATACAGATATTTTTTTTCTATCTTACACCAATATCAGTAACTCTCCTTTCCACATCTGGAATCTACATGGCTTCTGTTTATTATACATGCCAATGATTATTCTTTTGGCGGTAAGTGCGATTCCCGGTGGAGTCATACCAAAAACTTACATAAATAATGTCTGGCATGATGCCCCAGTGCTAGACATCAATATAAACTGCCACACTGCAGACAACCTAGCAATATGACTTAAATTTTTTTTAAAAGCTATATTAAAAATCATACATCACTGATTTAGTTTGAAACTGTAGAATGGTGTAGCAAAATGAGCTAAAGTTGGAATGATAAAGAATATTTATCTCCCCTCCCCTTCTGGTTTTATACCAGGATTTTTCTGAGAATAAGTTTCTCTTGCGGTTTAGAGGTGGTATATGTTTGGTGCTTTAATTTTGACTATAGTGTATTGATACAGGATAAAAGTATTGATATAGGGTGATCATATAAGAAACATTAAATGAAATAAACTGTCAAATGAAATTTAAAATTAAAAAAAAAGACAACATAATTGACAGATTATCAATTTGTGGCTTACAACCCAAAACTTGGGCCATGCTGTTTTGAGTGGTTCATGGAGATTAACAAATAATTCAGAATTTCCTACCAAAGTGGGAAGGGTATTTTTAGTTTTGATTGAACACTTATTAACTCAATCTGGGTCATCACCCAAAAAGGTCAATAACTGCTGACTTCAACATAAAGTGTCATCTCCTTATGTATACCATATTTACTTAACTACCAAGCACTACTTTGTAAATTTGAAAAACTTTAGTCTGCCATGAGACAACTGTGTGTACATCTTCATTTGTTCTGGTTAAAAATAATTTTTTTCCCAAGTATTGTGTGTGTTTATACACTTAACCCATATATCTGTAATTAATCTAACTTGCCTAAGTGTGCTTAATAAGTGTTAAAATAATTTAACTAGTGTTTCATTTCAAAGAATGTCAAAAAGAAAATAGTTTTAGTTCAGGGCATTCAGCATACCTTGCAATAGAATTAGCCATTGATGCAAGCTTTGAAAACATGAACTAATAATGTATCTTTTACTTGTCTTGGAGACATTGTTGTGAAATGCATTCTAGTGCAAACAATTATAATGATGCATATTGGTACAACATTAATGGTTCTTTCCAGCTTTGTTACTGCTATTGAGCGTTTTCAACACTTGTAACCCATGCTTTAGTGAACTCCACTGCCTCTTTTGAATTTAACTGTCCATTTTAAAAGGTCAGGTTCATATAGAGCATGAATGGATTTATAGATTTGGAGCTAACATAGGTGATAGATGCAATCTTTATAATTAGTTTTCAACTAGGTAAGTTGTAATCAAAAGTAGGTAAGTATATACATACCATTACTTTTTTAAAAAGTTTAACCTGATTTCAGATGGATTGATTTGAGCATAGATTTTATTCTTGTTGATTAATGTATTTTTTCCTGGTTTTGATATTCATTCACTTCAATTTGCCTCAAGTATGTTCTGATTATTTTCATTACAGGCTATGAAGTAACAACCATAGATGAAGCCGTGTCTAAAGCCCGAATATTCGTCACTGCAACAGGCTGTAAAGATATCATAGTGGGTAGACACTTTGAGATGATGATGGAAGATGCCATAGTTTGTAACATTGGTCATTTTGACTGCGAAGTGGAAGTCAAATGGTTGAATGAGAACTGTGTCAAGAAGGAACAGATAAAACCACAGGTATAACTAAACATTACTGTGTTCATGTAAAACAACCCACTCTGATATAAACAGAATGTATGCAGATATATTGTGATATAATGTGCTGAAATTTAAATGCAAACAGTATTGACCTGGATCTGCTGGTACAGTGTGTAAAAACAATTTAGGTATACACAGATTGCATCATATAGATGTCAAACCTAAATCAACACATATTTCAGTTGGATCTGTCTAGATAGAACTTAAAGATATGGCCCCAGTTGCACCTTGTTTTTAAATGGGATTCTTCACAATATGACGACTACAAATTACATCACTCAGTGTTTGTTTTCTTTGTATAATTTGTTAAGATTACATAGCAGTTCACTTTTTCCTACAGCATCAGTGTCAACAGTTTAAGGTTTAAAGTTTTTCTCCATAAATTCACATCGTATTTGGCACGAATCATGAAGGTGCTAAGACAATTCATCATGCTCAACCTTTTGTTTTTGCGGTCAGAATCGCACATTGTGAGGCAATGCTTTGATTGTGAGTTTGTCTTCTTGTTACAGTAATGTCTTGGATAGCCTCATTTAGATAACTAATGCTCCCTACTTGTGTTGAAGCAAATTTGTTAACATTAGCATAGCTCTCTTTGGGTACTTCAATTGTTCTTGTTATAAATAACATTGATTGGGTCCAGATTTATACACCTCAATCTAATTAGGGCCCAGCTTAGTGAGCCATGTAGTAATTATGCTGTTCCAGATCTATGTCCATTAGTAATTTGTTTTTGGAAAATAATTTTGCTCAGAATTGTGACATTTCAATCAAATTTTGTATTCAGATTTATTTTAATGAGATCATGTTAGCATTTGATTTGCAACATTTTCTATGTGCAGAGATGCTTCTGATGCATGATTCTTGAAAAATTTGTACAGGATAATGCTCATGGAAAAGCAATGATGTGTGAAAACTTGTGCAAATTAGTTACAATTCATGCCTATGAAAATGTACTCTGCACAGTATAATTTTATCTAGCTGTTCCTACTTAAAGTGCTTGAACCTTGCAGCAAGAAAGTTTTACAGATGTGCACATATAATATGGTCCACCTAGAAGCACTTAACTCATTCCTAGCATGCTTCATCTTTAGATGACTATTTCTTTGGAAAATACCTGATCAAAGGCAATTTATTTTTAAAGTAAGGAAATGTATCACAGTATTGAGGCTGAGGAAATTGTTAAAGGAGATAGAAGTGAGTGCTTTTGAAGCTGAAAATAGTCCAAAGGACATGATTGATGAACAAGAATTGACAAAACAATATAGCTCGGGCATAAAGTTTACACTAAATCTAATAAATGTAAAAATGAAATTCAGAAGTACAGATATTTGATCAAAATGCCTCCGTTTTCACAAGTACACTATGGCATTAATGGATTTAAAATCCTAATACAGCATTATGGAATAGTAAATCTAGCATAGTAGTTAATAGTGTGCTAATTTTGAAAAAAAAATTAAACTTTTGCAGAGCTTGTGTTTGTGCAACTTTTTTTTGGAGCAGAAATATCCAAAATACTACCTATGAGGTGTGAAAAAAATGTACATAACCATAAAGTAGTTTTCAAAGCTGGCTAAGTTAGCTATATATATGCCCCTTCAGACAGCAAACTTTGAAAGGGGGTTCTCAGTACAGAACAAGTTTTACAGATAAGGAATAGATTAAGTGCAGAAACAAATTAATGCTTACACAGCAAGTAGCTACATCTTTTAACAATTTTTATTTCAATATGGGTCTTACAGTGGAGCAGAAAGAGAGAGATGGATATTGAAGTGTTTTGTAAATACTGAAATCTGGACTTTTCTTCTCTCTTTTCTCCCTTATTTTTGTGACAAGGTGGAAAATTACCCCTTATGATAATGTCTTGGGAGCATCTCTAGGAGAGAATTTTGGCCTTTGATTGCCCTTTTTAACTTTATTCCTGCAAATTAACCAAGGATTCTTGGATTTAAACCTGATTTGGCCTGGATCTTGATTTTGACGAGACCTTGAATAAAGTTGTGTAGTATTCCATTCAGGGAAGTAATGATCCCTGATTATCCATAATGCTGACGTTTGGTTTCTGCAGCATAAATTTGCCAAATCTTGTTTGATTTAAATCATATTTGGCATGCAGTTAATTATCTCTTGGGAAGGGCATATTGCTACATTACTTTCCTATAAGCAGAATTGCTGAAAAAAGATTCAGCCATATCAGACCAAATTTGATGTTTAATACTGCAGAAGTTATTTTTGTTTTGGGACTTTCTATACTTGTTGGCAGAATTTAGAAAAAAATAAAAAAAATGTTATAACTAGTCCTCATTGGATGGTTATATTTGACATGGAATTTCCACAGAAACATTTCTGATGTTTCGTACTGAATGAAAATGGTGTTGATAAGACATAACAAATGGCTCCCACAGCACCTATTATCTTCTAAACAGATGCATCAAGTAGTGGAGTCCTTAATGAAAATGAATAAAATGTAGTTCATCCTTTATTAAAATGTCAAACCGACATTTTAAAAGGCGGCCTTGGTGGCTACTGGGAATGGTCATGGATCATCAGTTCAAAAGATAAATTCAAAGTTTACTTATCCCTAGTACCAGGTTAAAGATTTAAGGCCATAAGAATTATTTGCACTGTAAGAATATCTTGGATGATTTCAGTACACAGTAGGTACAAAGAAAAAAAGCAAAGAAAAGGTGGCCTTCTTTTAAATAACTAGTGTTTTTCTCCCTTTTAACCAGTGTTATTCCATTTTTGCCACTAGAGTGTTACTCCATTTTTGCCACTAGAGTGTTACTCCATTTTTGCCACTAGATTGTTGCTCCCAATTGGCCAGGAGAGTGGTGCTCACTTTAGACTGGTATAGTGACTCCCTTTTGGCCAGTAGAGTATTACTCCATTTTGACCAGGGGAGGGTTACTTCCTTTTGGCCAGGAGCTTCTTAGTGGCCAAGATTATTACCCCTTATGGCCAGGAGAGTGTTCATTACTTTTAGTGACGAAAGATCTTGATTTAAACATTGTAATTGATTTTATTCACATCACATAATTTAAGAGGCAACTAATTTTATTTCAAAATTATTATTATGCCAGTATAATGTCATCTCAGAACCTCAATAGTAACATGATATTCAGAGAATACATTGGAGGTTTTTTTTATTGCTCTTCATTCATTTCAGTACACCATTTTCCAGCACAGTGAATTAAATCTGATTTTTATTATAGATAAATAAAATCTTCAAATGCAGGTTTAAAAATTACATAATTTATATATTTAGCTCACCATAACCCACAGAGATGAACCTTCTTTAATTTCTTGCCAAGTTTTATTTTGTAACCTGGTTAATAGACAATATTTCTTGCTAGTATAGCTGGTATTTAAAGGTTTAAAGTGGAAGCTTCATCATTTTGTTCTTGAAAAAGATCAAGCCCCAAATATTTACAAATATTAAATTTTTTGATATGCAAGTGATATGCTTATTGGGAGGAAAATTTGTAATTGCAGGTCGACAGATACACCTTGAAGAATGGCCGCCACATCATTCTGTTGGCTGAAGGTCGTCTAGTCAACCTTGGGTGTGCACATGGTCACCCCAGTTTTGTGATGAGCAACTCCTTCACAAACCAGATTCTTGCCCAAATTGAGCTGTGGACAAAACATGACCAGTACAAACTTGGAGTCCACATGCTGCCCAAAAAGGTAATCAGAACTTGCAAATCTTATCTTTAGGAATGGGACATTAGTTTTTGAGATGTTGTTTGTTCATCTGTCTGTTACCAATTTCATTTATACATAGTAACTGAAGCTGTCTGTGATCTAGTTGCCAAACTTACTTTGTCCATGGCTAGCATTTGAGGTAAGGAAAAAGTTTATCAAATTTAGGTTCAAAGGTGAAGGTCAATGTACTGAAAGAAAAAACAAGATTTAACACGATAATTAAGTTCATCTTCCGTTTCCAAACTTTATGGATGACTTTTCTTTCGAGTATAGAAGAAACCATGACTTGACCTAAAAGAAACCAATCAATTATGGTTTGAAAGGTCAAAGTCATTGTGCCTCCAAGGAAAGTACATTTATGTAGAAAAATTTTGTTCTGAAGTAAATTCCTTGGTCAAACTTTGTTTCACTTGCCCTTAAGACAACAAATATACCTATGAGTTATGGGATCTAAGGTCAGAGGTCATAACTTGGCAAGTCTAGTGAGAAAATAATGGTTTCACTGTTTTAAATCAAGTGAAGTGACCCTGACCAAAGGGTTGTGGTCATCGAGACCACTTGGTCAATAAGCTCACAAAGAAACCATACAATAGTACAGCTTTTAGAGATTCATACAATTAGAAAGACTTATGTATATTGACGTTTTCTAGCATCATATAAGCTAAGCTATTCAACAATTTAGCAACTTTATTAGTTTTTTTCAAATTTGGAAAAGGCGTCTTTATCATTTAGATATCAGATAAATAAAATTATGAGTGAAATAAACAATGAGGTTATCTTGCATCTAATTGGTTCTACTACTTGTAATTCGGCAGATGGTATTTCTGACCTGATGGGATTGGCTCGTTACCATTCATGAATTATAAAGACTTTTATTCAGCTTTGTAAATAACCTTGTACTTGGCATGTTTGTTTATGAGAGGAGTCTATGAATATTAATTATGCCTTTATCTTTGTAAGTTTTTTTGGTCAGACTATTAAAATGGGTAAAATTAACTGTGTAAAAGTTGGAAAATGTTTTATATAGGATTATGGTCTTACAATATTTGATTCACCTCTGTGAAAAGGCCAAGTATTGAGTTATATGATCCTTGTGAGCAATACCAGACCCACCTGTGTCTCTTGTATATATTTCCTATATTTTTGGGATAAAAGTCCTATATTCCTAGAAGTCCTCGTCAAAACCATTTGGACATGTTAAGAAATTTTTCAATGTTGGAAAGCATCCTACTACCTTGTCCAACTGCTTCAGCATTGGCTTTATGGTAGTCATGTAGGAAAGTAATTTCAGGCTGGCATAAGGTAATCCTACATGAAAATGTTTCTATAAGAACAACTTTTTCTTAAAATTTATACAATGCTGTGTACTTTTATCCCTGTGCAGAAGTGAAGGGGCTTGGTCTGAAATATGTAAAACAAAATTCAGATGATAACAGCAGGCTGGAGATGCAGCAGGTTTTCTTTGTTGGCAGTGAAAATTGGGCTTTCCATACTTACAATGAGGAAAAATAGTTTTGATGCCTCTAAAACTATTTCATCACTGTAGATAAAACTTTGTGCAAAATGTTCTTTCAAAGTTGCTTTGCCGACCTCCCTAAAACCACTTGCATTTTATATATACTGTGTACGTCTATATTTTTACTAGAGCTTCATAAGACATGTTTTACCAGGATCGAGTTTTTGGAAACTTCTAGTAGTTGCTGTGCTTTTGTTTTGTAGGGTTGAATGGTATATCAGAACAATATTGGCTACATGGTGATACATCATGACAATTGAAAGCTAAATAAGTAAATCTAAGAAATTATGGGGAAATCTTTTGGAAGATAAAGGATTCCAAATGAGCCACCAGGTGAGCCATCTCCGATCCACTTGCTTGTCTTATTACTTCTCCAATCTACTTGTTTGTCTTATTACTGATTATTATTTCAGCCTGAAAGGTGTGGATTTGGTGTATTTGGGCGGGAGATTTATTATATTTACTGTCTTTATCCCACTGCTAGCCCCCACATTAAAAAATCTTTCATTTTTGTCTTTATTTACATTTTAGCTGGATGAGGCAGTGGCAGCTGCTCATTTGGATCACCTTGGTGTAAAGCTGACTAAGTTGTCCGATGACCAGGCCTCTTATTTGGGTTTACCTAAGGAGGGACCTTTCAAACCAGACTTCTACAGATACTAATTCAATGAACTGTATCATCATTGCCCATTACCTCAAGGATGTGATGTTGCATTCCTTCATGATGTTTAGGACATTTTTGCTATGATGGCACTGGGCAATGATGATGACTGAAATCCAGAATGCACTGTTTTAAAAAGAAGTAAAATTTAAAAATACCTTAAGGTGACTGATTAAAAAAATGCATGCAACTGCTTCTTGTTGGGAGTGATGCTAGTCAAAATAATTAATAACAAGGTTTGAGTGATGAAAAACCATAGAAAAATTTTCAGAATCAGTTTAGTTTACCATGTCAAAATTAGCTTTGGTTTTACATACAGCAGCAGGGAGGGTGAACCCTACAAAATTTTGCTCGCATCCTTAATGAAAAAAATAAAGGTTTCTGAAGAAGCTGAAGAAATAAAAGTCAACGCTAAACCAAAGTCTCTAACTTTTCTTTTTCCATACGGTTAAGTACTTAACCGTATAATAAAATCATGAGGGTAGCTCATTTTTTTATATTATTGTTGACATATTTTTCCTGACTTTGTCAGGTGATTTTGTTTACTCGTAAAGTGACTCAATTGTTGTCCTTCACCCTCCCTGCTGCTCCTGACTTTGACAAGGGAGCTTAACCAAAGATTTTATCTAGACCTACATGATATCTTGATCTTGGATCATGTAGATTTATCGTTATAAATCCAAACGGAACAAATTGTGCTTTAGAAAAGAAATTTTTAAATTTATTCATATCCATGTCCCCTGAACACCAAGTATAATAAATATTCTGCAGGGTATAATTATCTACTCCATTAAACACAACCAAAATATTACAATTATCTCTGATAACCTTAGGTATCTGTGTGTATCTCTGAGTAATATAAATCACGTCCGTGTTTTTGTGTCTACCTCGAGAAAATCTAGCTGGATGAGATTGTTTGTCCAGCATTACATCATCATATACTACGAAATTATTAATGAATCCATCTAAGTCATCTACAGAAGGGGCTTCATCTATATCTGTGATAAAGTCAATAATATCGTCACAGTCTTTATTAACTGATTTTGCTTTTTCGTTAAAATTCTTAAGTACTTCGTAACAATGCTGATCATCTACAGACGGTGCTATTATAGTTTGTTCCTTCTCAGCCATCTCATTAATAAATTTAACAATAATTGTGTTTAACCTGATCCAGATGGACCTATTATAATCATTCTTATCGAATTTGGTAATGCTGGATGGTGCTTCATTGGTTCCTGTTTTCGTGTCGCCAAAAAGTCAATTATTGTATCCATATTATTAATAACATGAATCATCTACACCCAAGCGAATCATAATAGCATTAGAAATTGCAGATTGAAAAAACCAGTAGGTAGTGTTAACAATGCTGGTTATCTTGCGTTTAATACAAAAGGAAATAAATATTATTTGTCACAGATTTGTCATCGAGTGTTTTTTGGGACCGATCAAAGACGGTTATGTGGTTGACAAACTGTAGGTTTGAAAACAGGTTTTGCAAGATATACTGTAAAACCTGTTAAATCAGTAAATGCAGAATCTGGAGAAGAAATTATGTTCAAGTCGATTTATTCTGCTAGTAAATATTTTAACATAGTACCACCCTCAGTAAAACGTTCAGCTAATGGCGTCATTAGATCTACTTATTCCTCAAAATTTGGACAGAATATCATGTTCAGGTACTTAGATAATTAAGCGAGACCTAGGCAAGGATAAAACTTTTCCATATTGCGCTTATTGTTAGGAACATAATATTATTTAGTTTGCAATCTGCACATATCATTCAGAAAATATTATAAGATGGTTCTCCACAAAGATACATAAACTGCATTTAATATGATGAAACATTCTCTACTTAATCAGATTTAATTATTTTTGTTCGCACACATATGATTGATAACATAGTAATGTTTTACAAACCTACCAGTGGTCTTTTCAATGCTAATTCGGCAACTCATTCTCTACTGATAAAATAATACTTTACCCATTGTTTATATAAAATCCGCATACTGCATTCTTTGTTTTTACATAAAATCTGCGTGCAGGATTTTCAGAGTGCATAGTCAATAGTGATTGGCTAGCTAAGCTCGCTGTTATAATTAGATCCGTTTTATCGATTTTATTGTAGTACGCTATTGCTGGCTTCCACTGTTTAAATTAATGAATTGCGAAAACAAAACGAACAGGGAGATATCTCCCTGTTTATAAAATCAGTTATACATATATTTCACATATTTGTATTTATTGTAATTACACTAAATTCTAAGCGTGCTGAGTAATTAGGTCTGTTCAGCGGCTATTCGTAGTACGAATACAAGTCTCTGTTTAAGAATCAGCTATATATGTTTCACATTCTGACCTGTACAGATGCGTAGTTCTCTGTATGTATCTGTTTGCAATTCTATACTACGTAGACTTCAATAAGTGACAACAAAAAAATGTATTATAAGCAGCAGCAGTCTGTACTATGCAAACCTTGTAGCCAATTGCGCAGGTGTAAAACTTTTTTAAGAACACATAACATCCGCTTGACTAAATTAAACGGCTTTTATACGGGCGAATTTAATTTTATTTGTGTTATACAGAATCATATATATATTCTGGAAACTGTAAAAATAAAATACCAGAAACTGGTGTTACTTTTTGGATTCTGTGGTTTAGGTAAGTATATATTAACTAATTTTATCTTAAACACTTAAGTGTGGTATAGCTGGATTGGTAATGTGGGGAAACTATGACACTGCTGGTTAGGGATCAAATGCTGTGAACGACAATGTCTATGGGGAGGCGATTTTATGCCAAAAAATATAATCTATTGGGGCTATGCCCCCCATCTTCATCTGCATACACCTACCCACTATGTCAACACATGGTGGGTTGACTTTTTGTCAATCACCCATTGGTTGATCATTGGTGGGTGGGTGTGCAAATGTGACGATGGCATTTGTTCATATCATCATCATTATATGTTATGTGTTTGTACCGTCCAAAATATGTAGCTGATACGATATCGTGACCTTGTGACCTACACACGGGGCCGTTCCAAAAGACACAATTGCAAAACTTAAATCTAATAAGGTTCAGTCACAAAGACCATCACATCAGCCTTTGAGTTTCTAGAGTTTCGATAACGGATGTCTAAGAACTCTTGCAAGGCATATCTGATTGGTCTTTAAAATAAGACCTACATGTGTATAAACAACCCTTTGAGTTCCTAGAGTTTTTTTTCGGATGTCCTAGGAACTTTTTTGTAGGGGTATACATGTACACATGCGCAGACAAAACCCTCGGAGTCTCTAAAGTTTCGGTTTTGGATATTTAGGGGTTCTCCGGTGGGGTAAATGTCTGAACTAGAACCTCATTAGGTTCATCTGATAAACTAGGAACGGTACATCCAGTGTCAGTTCTCACTACATATTTTGCTAATTTTTATATTAAATATATATATTATATAATGAAAACTGAAAATATAAATGCGATTGTTTCTGCTATTATAAAATTGCAACATAACGGTATCAATGTTGAAAATCTTAATGCTGAAAAGATTCTCTGTGATTTTGACTCATTACAACAACTGAAAAACCAAAACAGATTTACGCTTTCGTCAGATTACAAATTTATGAAAGAGATACAAAGGGGAATGTTAAAATCACTGATAAAAGTCACTGATAATCAGGTAAAATTGTTTGTACCTCTCTCAAACGCTATTAACAAAATCAAGTTAGAATTATCTCATGAATACGAACAGAAAAAGATTATAAACTCTCGTATAAGACAGTTGAGGGAACATTTTGAAAATATGGAAAATGAAAGGGAAAATCAAAGTGCTAAACCAAACCCTTGGGAAAAACTAATGCATATTCTACCCAAGTAATATATATATATATATATATATATATATATATATATATATATATATATATATATATATATATATATATATATATATATATTGTAACTCTTGTATACCATTAGCTCAGCTTTGTTATATTATTGTTGACTTATTTTTTGAGTTTGTCAGGCGATTTTGTTTACTCGTAAAGCGACTCAATTGTTGTCCTTCACCCTCTCTGCTGCTCCTGACCTTGACAGGGGGAGTTTAATCAAATATTTTATCTTGATCTTGGATCATGTAGATTTATCGTTATAAATCCAAACGGAACAGATTGTGCTTTAGAAAAGAAATTTTTTAAATTTATTCATAGACATGTCCCCTGAACACCAGGTATAAATATTCTGCAGGGTATAGTAATCTACTCCATTAAACACAACCAAAATATTACAGTTATCTCTGATGACCATAGGTATCAGCGTGTAACTTTGAGTAACATAAATCACGTCTGTGTTTTTGTGTCCACCACGAGAAAATATCCTAGCTGGATTAGATTGTCCAACATCACATCATCATATACTACGAGATTATTAATGAATCCATCTAAGTCATCTACAGATGGGGCTTCATCTATATCTGTGATAAAGTCAATAATATCGTCACTGTCTCTATTAACCAATTTTGCTTTCTCGTTAAAATCTTTAAGTACTTCGTAACAATGCTGATCATCTACAGATGGTGCTATTGAATATAGTTTACTCAATCTCAACCACCTCATTAAATTTAACAATAATTGTGTTTTACCTGATTCAGATGGACCTATTATAATCATTCTTATCGAATTTGGTAATGCTGGATGGTGTTTCACTGTTTCCTGTTTTCGTGTAGCCGAAAAGTCAGTTATTGTATCCATATTATTAATAACATGAGTCTATATTGTGTTTGATGTAGATCATCTACACTCACCACTGGATTAACAATATTAACAAAAAATAAACGACGTGCATTAACAGGTAAATGTGTAAAATGTGGTACACAAAAATATAAATTTATCTCAGGGGCAACAAAGATAGGTGGGGATATTGCTGCTTCTTTAGGAAAATTACCTGGATTACCATGGGCTAAGTATGCTGGTGAGAAACATCTTCCTGGATATAATTATTGTGGTCCTGGAACTCGTCTCGATATCAGACTCGATAACCAAGATCGACCAAGACCAGGAGAATATCCAGTAAATAAGATCGATCAAGCATGTCATATTCACGACGTTGCTTATAATAGTTAATGTTATCATGGTTAACGATGACCACAGATGCTATCCAAAGTGCAATTAATGGTTTATTTATATGGCAAGTAGCCTCTCAGCAAGGTTTTTCTGCATCAAGACATATATTTATTGCAGTACAAAATACTGCACGAATAAACGATCAAGATGAAAGAATTATGATTTTTGATAAGCTCGGTGTTTCTGAGGTTTCGTTAAGGATAAATGGACATCAAGAACCACCCGAGAATATTTTGTTAGATTTCGATCAAAATCATGTAGCACGTGCATACCATCGTCTTATGACATTCGTGGGTCGTGATCAAAACGTTGATACTGATTTACAAATATCTCAACGCTGTATCCGATTTATTACTTTTCGCTCGAACATTTAGAATTAATCAGACAATCTGTTGTAGATATACATTTTCGAGCTCGCGTTAATAGAGATGTTGGAGCTGTTCCTAATTACTGAGCGATCGCAGTTATACTCCGCGATAAATCAATGTTATTCGAAGGTACAGGTGGACGAATGAGAGTCGTTGATGCCCCAGTGGAAAACATGTAATTAGTTCGCTCATAATATTAATAATGTCATATCATCACGTTAGTGTGAGTCTGACTCCTGGTCAGATTAAAAAGCTACAATCATCATCAAAAAATAATCGTGGGTTAAAAATGCCACTAGAGGGAGAACAACTCACAAGTGGTCCGAATAAGCTATCGTTGACCGATCGTCAGTATAATCACTTCAATGAAGCTAAGCGATCAAAGACTGGGGTACGACTTAATCTTTCTGTAGCGGTTATTAAAGACATCGCTAAATCGGGTGGTATATTTCCCCTTCTCACAGCTATATCAGCATTAATAGCCGCTGCAGCCCCAGCTGTTGCAAAAGCAGCTGTATTAGGCGCTGTTGGAACCGCTGCTGGAATGGCATTAAAGAAAGCAACTGGACAGGGAATAAAAAAAGGGAAAAGGTGTAAAACTTCCTTGACCCCCCTTCGTGGTACGGAAAGAGTCTATGACTAGGAACAGTTCGATGATAGTTCCACTATCAAATTTTGATTTACTCGATGCTGCTAAAAAACTAAATATAAAAAACTTCAGAGGAGATTTTATGCGCGATCAATTACAAAAACAACCGAACAATACTGAAACAGGTATTATTAATGTCGATAAAAACTCTGGACCATGTACCTACTGGGTAGCGTATACAATTGATCCACGTGGAATTATCTATTTTTGATTCATATGGATTAGCGCCACTAAAATAATTTCTTCATTATGTCAGTAATAATACTGCTCCAATCTGGTATTCAACGCTACCAACACAAACATTAACTGATCCACGAATATGTGGTCGTGAAGTACTTAATGCTGTATCCATGGCACCGCCAGGAAAGCCACCTCATAAAGTCGTGCATGAATATACTGCATTGTCGCATTTGAACAGACATTAAATATAATGGTAGATATTTTCGGAAGATCTGCTCGTGGTAAATGCTCAGTAGCAAGGTGATTTATCTAAATAAGCAACCCTCGATCAACTCAAAAATGAGATTGATGATTTATTAAATATCACGAGTGTGGATCAAAATGAAGTGGTTGTTTTTCAGGACAAACAAGGACGATTAAAGACAAGCAATATACAACTACTTATAAAATTCCTACTGCAGTTGCTGATAATATCGTTACTTTTACTGATCAGGGTAAAATACAATATTCAGGTAAGTCAGTTAACGATTATGTCAAGACGACTGGCGGTGCATTTAGTGGAGACATTATTATGACCAAAAATAAAATTACAGATTTTGGATATCCAACCACAGATAGTGATGCTACAACAAAAAATAAATATGTTGACGATCAGGAATCTAAGTAAGTATTACCAACGGTGGTATAATGCATGCATTTCTTAAAATGAATCATAACGGTATTAGTAACTTAAATAACACCAGAATCAGAGTTTGATGCTGCTACAAAAAAATATGTCGATGATAAGAGATTCCAATCAGTAATGAAATAGTCACGCTCAAAACTGATTTTACCTGTCACGTGAATACGTTTTTGAGTTTTCGCAGAAACATAAACAGAATTAATAAAGAAAGTTTTGGAAGTCCACCAAATGTTGATATAAAACTTACTGATACTAACGCAAAACTCAACGAAATTATCGGTGGAATTCCGGATATCGTTAAAAAAAAACAACGAGCCTGATTAAAATTCATCACAATCAGATCATCAACATCGTGTACGTCGTCGGATCAGGCTCAGCTACATGGACACAACGAAATAAAACCATCAAACACACCACAGAGGTCGCTGGTATATATATATATATATATATATATATATATATATATATATATATATATATATATATATATATATATATATATATATATATATATATATATATACTGTCTGTGTTTAGCATTGTAGAATTTAACATACCACATCTCTATTAGCTAATAAATTGTCTAGAACCGTATATGTGATGTTGGATAATAATTCTGAAGAAACGTTCACGTTGGAATCATCGGATAGAAGATTGTCCTCCGCTAATTACCGGTGGTGTCTGGAATTTGTAACTAAAGCTACCATTTTCATTAATTAAATGACAACGTCATTAGGTATAATGAATCAAATGACAGAGTCACTCATTGACGTTCAACGTCACAGATATAATCAGGCGTGTACATGTCAGACTGAACTAATAAATATCATTGATGAATACACGTTGAAAGTAAAAACAAATATCTTAGATGCATGGTTGTTATTGATGTAGTAGTTTACTCGGTTTCTAATTTTGTTGCTGGAACCGGATTATTATTATCAACGTTAACTATGACGGCCCCTGCGGTTTTAACGATTGTCTTTTCTACGACAACAACATGTGCATGTATTCTCAGTATTATCGCTAAGAAAATATATACATGCACGAGCGATAAATTACGCGATTACATGGTGAAATTACACACAGCAACAACCACCTATACTAAATTATGCTTGTATCTTTCCTTGTACCTCATTGATGGTAAAATATCTGATGAAGAGTTCGTTACGATAATGAAAACTTACGATGAAGCATTTGTAACAGAAAACAATGTATTCTCTAGCGACAATAGCGGAAAGATGGAGAATTAAATAATAAAGATAACAATAATGTCTGAGTCCTTGACATCGTCAAGGGAATTATTGCAACAGATCGTCACTAATACAACACCATAAAAAAACTACTATGTTATCAGTAAGTTCGACCAGTCCTTAATTTAGCGTTAACTTTCCAACTGCAATTCCAGCAAAAGAAATTGCATTGGCTCAACTGCGCGTTTATAATAGCTGGACAAATATCAGGTCAAAACCATTCGGTGGATTACCAGCAAATAATTCACTGGTATTTGCGAATAAGGATAAGCCAGATGGAACACCTGATTGGCAAGTTGTTGGAATTTCAACGGGCAGTTATGAAATAGAGGAGATTAATGACGAGTTCCAACGCAGAATAAAATCTATCACAGGAAAAGAATTTAAAAAAAACTATCACTGTTTTCTAACCAACACTATCAGCGGTGATTGAAGTAAATTCCCCTGATTACCTCGTAGATATTTATCAGAGTTCGATCAGATCAGTGTTAGGATGGCCTGAAGTCGCACCAACTTATCAAGGTCCACCAGAACCAACTAAAAATGAGTTTAAAACGAGTGAAAAAATTCATAAAAAATCCAGCATATCGAGAAAAAAATCCATGATTATGATTCAAACAATATTGATTATGATTCAAACAATAATGATCATTACTTTACCTATTTTGACGGTAAAAGGATTCCACAGATAACTAGATCAATATTTAATGTTATCGAAGATCCCAAGACGCCAGGGTATACTAAAGACATTGTTGATGAAATAATTATTAAAAGAGTTTTAGATACTTTCAAACCTGAATATGATAAATCTTTTGATGATTTAAGAAATTTACTTCATTATCACAGCATTATGATCATAATGTAAAGCAGCAAATAATCGAGTTAATAAAACACTTAAATGGTATTTTATTCGATTTATATATCACCAATCGAAGTATTATAAATGTTGCAACTGATCTAAGTAAAACTGTTTACGCATATCCAGAGCGTAAACAGTTATTTCTTAATCATTATAAAATAGCAAAAGAACAATTACAAACATTTATTATACCAGATCTAAATAACGCTAAAATAAAGAAATCATTAACTGATCTTATTAAAGAATATTATCCGGGAGTAATTCAATCGTGGAGAAAATTAATCCCACTTCCAACTGTTCTCAGATATAATAATGACCAATATGGAACAGGACGTCATATTTCACCTAATATTGTTAATATATCATCCACCATCGCACTAAATCTAGTATGCGATATAATTGACAGTAGCTACCACGTTGATATTTCTAAGTCTAAACAGGCTCAGCAGTGATACATATTATATTCGTCCAGTATTCAAACACCTCCAGGGTGGCTTATTGTATCTGAGCCAATAAATCAAGTCTACCTACGTGTTCATAATCCATTATTGTCGAGAATGAATTTCAAGCTCACAAATCAGGATGGAAGTATATTTGATCTGAGAAATGAAACTCAATATATTAATTTATACATACGCTCGTAGAGTAAATATTATAATTAGGAGACATAATAAAGATACTTGAAATTAGGTAATAAAACTGAAATGGTCTAGATAAAATCTTTGGTTAAACTCCCTTGTCAAAGTCAGTAGCAGCAGGGAGGGTGAAGGACAACAATTGCGTCGCTTTACGAGAAAACAAAATCACATGACAAAGTCAGGAAAAATACGTCAACAATAATATAAAAAAAATGAGCTACCCTCATGATTTTATTATACGGTTAAGTACTTAACCGTATGGAAATAGAAACGTTAGAGGCTTTGGTTTAGCGTTGTTGACCTTTTTTTCAGCTTCTGCAGGAACCTTTATTTTTTCGTTAAGGATTTGAGCAAAATTTTGTAGGGTTCACCCTCCCTGCTGGTCATACAGATCCAGTTATTTTGTATCTATATTTAACATTTTCATATTTATTGCTATGTTCTAGAGCTATGAATCCAAATTTTGTATATCTGCTCAAATCTATGAATCTAAATGATAGTGAATTTTCAGCATCCAATTTGATTTAATTTTGTTTATGAGCAAAACTTAAAAACATATAGCAATCTTGCCCTGAATAAAATATTGTTCTCAGTGAACAGAAAATGGGAAATTGAAAAGAGTTACTTTTGTTGTTTGAATTCACATGGCAGTAGTAAGGCCAAGTGAGTTTACATTATGCATCATTAGTCGACAATTGTCACCTCTCTGAAGGACATAAGAAAGTGAAATCCATGACTATTAATGAAGTGGCCTTGCATCAGTTTGCTTGACCATGTTGCACCTCTCCCTCGATAACTCACACACACCAGGGTCCACAAACATAGACCGCACTATAAGCGAGTTGCCGGGAGGACATCTAAAAGTTGAAAACACTTCGCTTAGACATTGAGAAACCAGCAGAGAGGGTTAGGGTACTGGGCCATTTAATGATTGAAAGCTCATTTTGCAATCATGTTGATGATTTATAATTACGCGCTTTTTCTAATGAAGTTGTTCATTATTCTTTTTAAATAACGTTTATTTTCAAAATGTCCAACATGTGAATGATCATCCCAACTGGTTTCAACAACAATCATGTGCATGTGAAAACATGTGTATGAATCACTGCTTTTTGTTTTCTTGAGTCTGGTTCCTGTTGTGGTATTTAATAGTATCCTGTCAAAAGAGCGGGGAACTAGACTGTTGATACACCACCAAACAAGATTCCATTTTTTTTTAAAATAAGCGAAATTTATTTTGTGAGTCAATTGTCTGTCGAATCTCAATTTTTTATTGAATTATTACAGTATTGATATCATGTTTTTATTGGAAGTAAGAATGAAAATTCTTTATTGATGTCATGATTTTATTGGAAGTAATAATGAAACTTCTTATCATCCTTGAGGACATCTCTAAGTGCCAGTTCAGGAATTCTGAAACTCGCTTGTCCACAATGGCCCTTATCTGAAACCAAGCTTTTTATTTTACGAACTATTCATTTCTCTTGCTTGCCTTGCTATCTTTTATCATTTACCAATGAGTCAGTTAATTTAAGGTAGTGCATGTTACATGTAGCAATAATTTGGAGTTAACCCGACCAGAGCCACTAGATTTTAAGTCTGTAGGATTTTCGAGCCTTTTAACTTTATTTACATTCCACCTCCTCTATTTGTTTCAAAAGACATAATTAACGTGATAATGCAAAGGAGGCCAGCTTTTAATTTAGTGCAACATACAACACATCAGAGATTTTACTAGGATTTTAAAATTAGGAGTCCAGGACTCCTAATGTAGTAAAAATAGAAGTCCCACCAGCCAAAATTGCAGTCTGAACTAAGCCAGAAATCCTGTACTTTCCTACACTTGGCTACGGTTGCATCCGAACTATCAGTTATAGCAACTTTAGCTCAGTTCTGAAAATCTCATTGAAATCTTCATCCTTTTTCCATTTAACTGTAAAACACTTGTCTAAATTTGCAAACAGCTTTTAGTCCAAGTCTCTTGATTTCGAGTTCAGAGGCAATATTTATACGGCCACAACCGGAAATGAAATCAGTAACAGTGATTGCACGGGGCTTCGCCAATGTCACAAATTGTAATTATGTTTTACATATTGGCAACAAAATATACTTTCTGGCCATATTTTTGGCTACAATATTTTTGGCTGATAAAAACGGTATATACAGTCGTTGAGTTTGAAGTGGAGAAATTCAAAGGCACCATGACAGGAAGCCGCAAACTGGATAGAAAAATGCACTGGAATAAATTATTACATAAACAAATCCATTATCTTATTGATAAATCACCCTAACAGTTAATTGTTTTGTCATCCGCTTATGCCAATATCTGGCCTTGGTACTTGTATGCTGTAATATAATCAAAATAGCCACGCAGCTGACTAGCTACAATTGACCACCTCTGAGGGCAGAAACATGAAATGACTACAGTCGACACACGACAGCAATTTTTTTTAAATAAAAAAACAACATAAAAAACCAAAAGTTTTGCTTCAGCTTCATTGAAAACTGATTACCTCTGAAGTACACACACACACACACACACACACACACACACACACACATATATATATATATATATATATATATATATATATATATATATATATATATATATATATATATATATATATATATATACACACACTAAGGATTTTTTAAAAAATTGTGTCAATGTTCTACAATTCATTTGATGTTGCCGCAAATGGGTTGTCCTTCAAAGGAAGCCTTTAGTGGCGCCTTCAATAACATATGCACCTTCATCAAAGCAAGCCGACGACCTTTGATCAAAGAAGTCAGCAACAAACTAAACCAAAAGCATTGCTTCAGTTTTCATAGTGATTAGAACATATTTATTTTGCAGCAAAAGTTTCCTCCTTTCAGCAAAAACTTGTTACGATGGAGTATTTGTTGAAAGAATTGTATGACGTTACAAGATGATTTTAGTTTTATCTATGGTATGAGTCGATCTATAATGGTTTATGAAGACCATATTAAAACCAAAACTATTTATATTCCTTTCAATGAATTTCAGACAAGTGATCACTTGGTGACATTGAAGCAAGGTTTTGTTTTTTACCAGTTAAGTGTTTAATCGATGTGCAGGCATAGTCACTATATGTTGAACTATTTACATGTATGAAGGAAAGCGTTTTGTAAAAGTTAACAGGTTAAAACAACAGTGTACATGCTAAGACATGTGGCCTACAGTTCCAATGTTGACCTTAAAGGTTACAATGGAAGGCCCTGTAGTGGCTGTCACTGGCAAGCAGTCCCAAAGACTGATGCCTATCGGGGAAAAAGGAATAGTATTGTACCCTGTCTATTGGCATGGCATGTTCTCTGGCTGATGCATTTGTTGGGATCAATTATCCTGTTGTTGGTATTTGATCTAGTACATTATGATGACCATGGTGGCTTCGCAAGTCTTCCCACTGAAGGTCCTTCACAGTATTGTTCTGAAACTACTTTTTCGTCTATAATTGCTGCTCTCTACTGGACTCTTTCTAGTACGGCTTCATTGGTTTTGGAGTATGGGTCCCATAGTGTAGAAGAGCTGTGTGTGTACAAGCCTTAGTGTCTTTTGGACAGGATGACAGGATTCTTTGCATTTGATTGGCGGTTTTTGATTATCAAGTCTGTTGGGAGTTCAAAGATAGTTTGCTGTCCAATATAACACCGAGGTACTTGGCTCTGTTGATCTCGTTCATGGTTTGCTTGTGGATAGATTAGCTGTTAATTACCTTTCGCTTGTTGGTTATGCGTACGTGTTTAGACTTGGAGGGGTTGAAATTCGTTTGTTAGTTGCTCATCCACTATTTTAACATGTCAATGTCATCAGGTAGTAACACTGAATCTTGGTGGGAATTAATTACTCTATAAAGTATACAATCATCCGCGAACAGTTGCACTGTAGAGGAAACACTGATAGCTGGTCGTTGATTTATACTAGGAATAGGAGAGACCCGAGGTCGCTGATGAGTAATGATACAAACCCTAGGAAGTTCTGTATCCATGCAGCGTTTGGTCTGGCTCCATAGTGTTTGAGCTCGATTGCAAGACATTGATGCAGCACTTTATTGAATGCTTTCCTGAAGTCGAGCAAGATCACATCTATGTATCTGAGGGCAAACTGTGATTAGTCTCGCAGGATCTTTTCTTTCTGAATAATGTTATTGGTCACAAAAGATGTTATTTTGCTAAAGATGCTTCATTAAGTGGCTGTGAACAATGTGTCTTGATTTACAGCAAACTGATGTGAAGGACACTGGTTTTTAGTAGTCGGCATTATTCTTGTCTGCCTTCTTGAATAGGGAGTGATGTAAGAAGTTAAAGATCATGACATGTTTTTGTCTGAAATGGCTTCTGGGCATCATCATGCAAACAAGTATAAATGAATCTATATGAAACATGGTTTGTGGATATAATGAAGACTACGTTTAATAAGTGCAAGTTCAATAGATATAACTTTGGGCTTTTTAAAACTGTAATTAATGGCTTACAACTTCGCTTTTTACCCAAACTTGGTATGTGTGCATATGTGGACAGCAAGTGGGAAGAGTTCAGTGATCTGCTGTCCATGACAGTGTTATTAATGTTTGCAGAAAAAATGCCAACAAAGTAGAATTTGCCATGTGTTACTAGCACTCACATGGACTACTAACGTTTTAATCGTCTGACGTGTAAAGGGCAGTGAGGTCATTCCAGACAAAGTAGCGATTGTCCTTGTTGTCCACATTAGGAACGGACTAAGATGGTATCACCTTTGGTCTTAGAATGTTTCTCCTGGACAACCAACTGCTTGATCTCATCAATGCGCAGCTGTAGCAGCATTCTGAAAAATAAATTTTTACTCAATAGCGTCTGCTAGTTCAGCGTTTTCGTCTTTCGTCGTGGACGTTTTGAAGGCTTTGTTTAACTTTATCCCACTGCGTCGGCAAAACAAGGCTAAGCTTCAGACCGTCCAGTTTCCAAGAGTTCCTTTTCATGGACGCTTCTATCCAAGAAAGCATTACGTTTAACAAATACAGAAGCGTGCTTTTGTGGCACGAAGGCACGATAATCTTTTACAACTACCGTACTAGTACCTAGGTTTACAAACGATCGTAATATGCACAATGATCAACTTCATTCGCGGTTACTAGCTGATCATTGGGGTCCTGAGTGGTCTAAAGCGCTGTCCGTTACGGATCACTGACATATCACCTGTCTGCGTGGGTTCGAGTCTAGAATTTGGCGAATGTGGATATGTAAGAAAGCTTGCCAGTAGCTTCTCGTGGGTCGGTAGTTCTTTACGGGGATTTCCCGGTTTCTTCCTCCACCATTAATACTGGCCGCCATGTATAGCCTATAGTATGCTGAAAAATGACGTTAAGCCAAACAACAGCTACTACTTGCTGATAATTAAAAAAGTGTTTTTAGTTACGACTTTTTGTCTTAAAATATCAACAGAAAGTAAAATCAGCAATTAAAGTAAACTCAGCAAGCAATTTATTTTCCTACAAAACGAAATATTAATAAATATTCAAAATATGCTTTCAGTATTGTTGATTGAATTCCTAGATAATCCGAAATGGCCTACAAGTCCAAAGGTATAGAATGTTTCGAATAAATTTCAGTAGTCTTAAATTCCCTGATATAGCTATGATGCTATACAGAATATCTTGGGATGAGTTCAGAAAACTCCAAAGTAATGTATTTAGTCAAAAGTCAATGAGAACTTTAGTACTTCTAATGAATACCTTAATTTCTTCTCGAATTGTATCCGATTTCAACAATACCAATGTAACTTTGATCACAAATCGATACCAACAGACTTGTCTAATGATATTTTGCTTATCAAATCACTATTTAAATACATTTTCTCTTTACCTATGTAACAAATGTGAATGACTCGAAAAAAAAAAACCTAGTATAATTGTAAACAAGACTGTCTTGTACTAGAATGCGAGGTGGACAAAAGTTAGCTATGTAAACATTGTTTACAACTTAACACCCATGGACAAAAGGTAAGCACACGGTATAAAATTTATTTACATAACACTATTTAATTATCAAAAATTGTCCCTGAGAATTTGCTGCTCGTCTATAAAATAATCAAAGTTGTCACGTTGAATATACTTTTTGACAATACTGTTTGGTGTTATAATAGGCCAATGTGTTAAAACAGGAGGCTCAGTGGTCTATGAAATTGTTCAACACATACAGACTGCGCAGAAAATAGAATTGGTTAAGAGAAGCACGTACCAATAGTGTATCCAGCGAGTTGTTAGCCTTCTACGAGGCAATCGTTCAAACTTATGATCGTAGAAATAATGCTGTGATTACTTTTAAGTTTAAACTCACCAAAATTATATAAACTGAGGTATGTGTGATCTGTAGTTACGAAAGGACCCTAGAACAATTCTTCCTTGCCTTATCCTCTCTACATTTTAGTTTCTGCTCCATCTAATTACTTCCATATGGCGGACAAATCTAATGATTTGCATCAACACCAAAAACCATATTTCTCCTGCATATATATATATATATATATATATATATATATATATATATATATATATATATATATATATATATATATACATATCTATCTATCTATCTATCTATCTATCTATCTATCTCTCTCTCTATCTATATATATATATATATATATATATATATATATATATATATATATATATATATATATATATATATATATATATATATATACACACACACAGACGCCTGTTTTACCTAGCTTCAGCCAAGCACACTTTTTTCTACAAATGAAGGTAAACAAAAATCCCTCATTTCTGTTAATTTTGCGCTAGGAGTGGGTTGGTGTAGGCCTAACAACCAAGCATTTTCCCTTGCGTTCTGGTGAGGTTGACCACAGGTCCTTGACCGGTTGACCAATAGCTCTCCAACCAGCTCAAATCCATACTAATCATTAAGTCTGACTGGATTGATACAAAAGGGCTATAGATCTCCTGTTGAATGATGTGTATCCAGGATGTCAAAAAGTTTTGTAACTCCATAGCCTTCAACACCTACGTAAGTCCAATAGACTTGCCTACCAGTTCAAGATAGCGATGGTACAGGCAAGAGCCACCGCTGATTACTTAGTCAATCTCGAACCAAAAAGGACACTTGAAATCTAAATCACACACAGATGTTGAAACTCAAAGCTTTGCAGACAATCATGTTACTAACAATTATACATGTTTGCTGTTAAAAGGGGCCGCACGATTCACTCAAAAACCACCCTAAACCTGTCCAAATTCACCATAAACATTATATAAATCAAATTAAACATACCCAAAACCACAAGAAAACATGGGATATAGTACTATCATGTTGAAACAGATAAATTATACCGCTTTTCTTTACATCGGATGAAAATGACAAAAAGGGAGGCAAATGTTACAGGATTGATTCCATATGCGGTTATGAAGTCAATGGCGGATCCATCAATACGTTCCAAGTATAAACGGCATCAGTGTGAAGTAAATAACGGACCATCTGATTACCATACATATTAACGAGGATGACAACAATAACATATGCATGAAATTATAAATAATTTTACGTGTATTTGTAGTTGTCTTTGTTAGCAATTTGTCGCTAATGCATATAGCAGTATATTGTATTTCTTTTTGACGTTTGAAATGTAACAAATTATTCTTTATTCATTATTATTTTCTTTATACTTCATGTCATTGCATTAAAGAATAATATTGTCGTTGCTTAAAATTTAATGGCGATGCTAATTCAGTTTTCTGAACATGTTAACATTTGTGCGAGGCAGATGTGATGATCTATAAATACATACATACAAATGTAAGGCAAACAATTGTCATCAAAATACAAAATTGTTGGTACCAAACATTTGTCATCAAAATACAAAATATTTAGTACGAATCAGACTATTTGAGTACATGTTGTCACAACCGGTGGTCCACATAAGTTACAGATGGCGGTACAAATTAAATCAGTGAGTAGATAAACAGTAGGGTGTTCTACGATGCATGAGAAGGGTGATATTATTTTGTAATTGATTTAAATGGTAATCAGGTTGCTGATTGGAAACAACACAAGATACCCGAATTAATTAACAGGTTATGTAGCGTAACTCAAGCTCAGTTTATAGATTTGCGTCGCGCATTATATGGCTCTGGCATTTATAAATTATTTGGCCTTTTCTCTTTATAGGTAATTCATGAAACCATTTGGCGCACAAAAACATCGTCAGAAAAGACAATAATCTTTACAAAATTTTTAAATAATCAACTCAATTCCAATAAGTCGAAGTACATACATTCATCCAACGGAAAATTTCAATGCATCCAGCCAAAAATAGATGCGGGACGCAAACCTGGACAAAGAAAGCGCTCAAAGGCGGAAAGAACGTTGCAAATGGCGATAATAGTGAATATTGAGTTGTGATAATGGAACTATAAGTATACTTATCTAATGTCCATGAAGGTCCGCATTTTCATTTTTCCAGTCTTTTATTTGTTTTTATTTGAAATTCTTTACAAATTGTATAATAGTACAATTTTAGGGATTTTAAGTTACCTACTTCACCGGTTGCTATCATTACTGAAATCGATGTTTAAAAAAAGTATGATACTTGCAATTGTTTGTTTGTTTTGTAATGTTATGTTAATCTCATTTGACAGTTACGTCTTAGATGGGCAATTTTTTACTTCAAATAAAATACGAGGAAGAAATACATTTTATCATTAAATCTCGTAGCGACTGGATTGGACATCATGCTGCATATCCTGCGGCAGGTTTTGGGTGGATTTGGGCAGTTTTAGGTGGCTTGGGGTGAATTGTGCGGCCGGTTAAAAGTTATACTACGGAACAATTTAAACTGTTAATAAAAAGTTGTTTTTTGGAACCGCCAAAAAAATCAATGTGTTCGGTTGGTGGAAGCTTTTAAGTCAGCACTCTTAAAGAGTTACAAAGATGCGAATCACCCTCACACCGCTTTTGGTTTCTGTTACGTACAGATACAGATAGACTGGCTAGGTTGGCACTCCAACCGATTTCCACATCATACTTTGGAGTACAAGCAAAATACCTCTTTTTATTACAGAACATACCGTTCATGTTGTCACTGGTATTAAGTATCTAAGCAGGCCATTCGTAAAGAAACTATAAGATTAGGATATCAAATTTGAGTAGAGAAATTAAAAAGTATGAAGGAGTATGTTGTTACTTACAAATTGAGATTAGTTACAAATTGAATAGCTTGGTTCAATTTAATGACTTGTATGACATAATAACCGACTTACTTTAAAAGCCGCTTTTCACAAATGTAATCCTAAATAGCCTGGTTCAGAATTCATGACAATAAACAATCTAATCGCTTTCTTTCAAATTGTAACGAAATTAATCAGCCGAACGAATCATTGTTCCTTACAAATTGAGATTAGCTACAAAATTAAATAACTTTGTTCAATTTCATAGCTTGGATGTCATAATAACCGACTTACTTTAAAAGCCGCTTTTCACAAAAGTAATCCTAAATAGTCTGTTTCTGAATTCATAACAATAAACGATTTACTCGCTTTCTTTTCACTGTAACAAAATTAATCACCCGGACAAATCAGATCTCGTTTTCTTTTTAACTATTATTCCATGTTACATGTGGTAATCCATGTCACGAGTGGAACAAAAAGCGACTTACCAAAATTGGCCACTATCCATGTGAAGAGTTAAACAAAAGCGATAACCTCTTTACAATAATTAACTCAGAACAGGCATTCTGATTGGGACTCGTAGTTATTCCACGTCATTTCGGAATATATAAAGGCCGAGCCTATCTGAAAACTTAAGTCGTTAAGTTCCAGTCAGAGAAGAGTGTCTGTTGTATTTACAGGTGAGAATTTCCTATTACTTATTTTAAGATTTTTGTAGTAACTTGTAGTCGCAATATTTTTGTGAGTTCTCTTTTCATGTACTACTATAATGTAATGAAATATTTTATTGTTTTTATGTTCATTTGTATGAACTCGCTAGCTTCATAGTATTCTTTAAATAATACAGTGTAATGTCCAGTGATCGTTTGCAGTTTACTATTCTAAATTACATTAAACAAAATATTTTCCTTGAAATAATTATAGCATCGGTCATAATTATTGAATTTTAGGCTTCAAGAAATATTTAATCACTTGTATCTCATTATAAAATGCAGGGAACTTTACAAGCATATGAAGTAGTAGATCACAGAGAGATTATTCAATAGATCACAGAGAAATTATTCAATATGTATTGTAATTTGTATTGTAATATCTATTGTATGCAAAAGTGTACCTTTAGAATATAGTTTCATATATATCAATAAAAGTCGTTAAGTCCCAGTCGGAGAAGAGGGTCTGTTTGTATTTACAGCGATCTCCGCTACCTCTTGCTGCCAGAGCTTCCCCAAAGATGTACCATTATAATTGACACCTTATTCTTAAAAGGACCATCCTATTCTCTCTCTTCCTCTCCGATGCAGAGCCGAAGATTCCTTCTCATAGCAAAAAACGAGAAGAAGGTTATGTTAAGAAACGATATTTACATAACGAACAATTGGTAGCAAGAATTTTTTTTACATAATAAGATTATGGACAAGTAAATGGATAACGCTCGTTTAACTCTTGTATCTATCATGTCAACTACATTTTCAACCAGCTGCATAAATCAGTTTTCTTTCTTATGGCTTCTCCATTTCACACGAAAAATTAAATTGTGTAGAGGTGCCTTGTTATCTGGTTTTGATATATTCAGACTGCATTGGTCACGAAATTGCGTATAAACACACTTTGTGTGTGTATATATATATATATATATATATATATATATATATATATATATATATATATATATATATATATATATATATATATATATATATATACACACACACACCAAACTATACAGGGGTTTCGTTGCCACATATAGCGTTAGCTGGGGTGCATTAATGAAGCCTTTGAAGCCTTTGCCATGTCAATATACTGAGTTCAGTTCGACCACTATCGCACGTAGAAAGTTCCGGCGATGAGAAACCCGATTACCTAGAGTTATTACTGAAAGTTTTAATTTCGTTTGCAAAGTATTCGTTTGATTGTATGGGCCTATAGCAAAATCGTTCTGTTCACTGACGGGATGTTTGATAGAAAATGATGCACATGCGCAAGAGCAGTGCAAGTAACAGTTAACAATGTTAAGCCTTAAGGGCATACAACGTATACTGTATCGTATAAAAGTATACGTTGTTAACGCCTGAGAGCCTTAACAGTGTTAACAAATTTAGCCTTGAAGGCTGTAACAATGTAGGGATCAGGTGGTGGTCGATCAATAACGAACGGCTTCATGAATAACAAAAGCCTGCAATTCAAAATATCTTACAGCGGATTATGCCCAACCAATTCAGGTATTGATCGTGTCTTACGAACATATACAAATATTCTTCATGAATGGGTTCCTGATCAAAACAAAATGCATGTAAGGCAAAATATCTTAGCGTGCTCTGCCCAGCCAAACCAGTATTGACTACACTGTAACCTTTACAAAAATCCTGTCTCAAACTATCGTTCTATGTCATTGCATTGCACTTTATTTGAAGTTTTTGAGAAGCGTGTATATAAATATTTAAACAATTATATTGTGCAATACGATATATTTCGCAAAATCGGGTTTTTCGCTTGCTGATTTGACAATTAATCAGTAATTGACATTTACAATACAATTTGTTCTGCTCTAGAAAATGGAAAGGAGTTTAGAACTTTTTTTTATCGATATTATCATGGCTTTCGGCAGAGTTTGGCACAAAGGCTTGCTATCAAAAGTAAAAAGTAATGGTATGCATGGATGATTAATGCAAGAATCTGTTTTGCTACCAGTATTATTTGTAATCTTCATCAACACTAGTTTGGAGAATATATAATCATTTTTATTATTTGCTGACGAAACAGTGTTATATATTATTGCCTGCTTGATAGGTTACTAAATCATACTGAAATTTTAGGGTGCTGGTGCCTATTGCGGCCCTGTTGCCATTCTTCCAACGCCCTTAATAACTTCGTGTCATAAAATTTACTTTAGCTCATGTTTAATTGGTAGATAAAACGAAACCTATGTTAAATTTCTTGTGCATTTACGTTTCTAAAAAATAAAATTTCTTCTTTGATTTTAGAAACATTTACATAAACATCAACGACCGCTCCTGTGGCCTAGTGGTCGGAAGAGGGAGGTTTCCGGTTGGAACCCCCAGCCGGGTCACACCAAAACTGATGCAAAAATATACTAACACCTGCCTCGCTTGGCACTCAGCATTAAGAAGATATTGTATGGAATGGTCGGTTTAGGGTCAGGATATTGTGACTGGGTGGAGCATGATGCTACGTGTCTGCCCCAGTAGTTGACATCACTATGAACTACCACACTTAAGACATTGTAGCAATATGACTTAAAAATTGTTAAAGCTACGTTCAAAATCCAAAACGCACACACTTACACACATAAACACTGAACACCAACACGAGCATCGGTAAAATCAAAATGTCAAAGTTGAGTTTAAATAAAGTATTAAAATACTGAAATTTTGTCAAAATGTTTCTTAGAATTTCTTATGAAGGAAAATAAACGAATAAATATTATTATAAATTGGAGAAGAAAAAATACATTATATAAACAAACAATAAATAACTGTCATATATGAATAACGGCAAATATTCAGTCATCAGTTCCAAATGTTGAATTAGGTGAATAAGTTCTATGACACATCATTTAGTAAACAAAAATATACCTAGAATAAAACTAGATCATATAGTGGGAAGTTTTGAGGTTCTTATATTGATACAAGATCAATCAAAACAATTAGAGAGTGAAATAACTCTTTCAAAAGCTCAAAATGCATGAGTAATTCTAAATGACCATCACTTCCGGGTTCACTATTGAATTTTATATTCCTTACCAAAGATTAAAACAATCTTGGAAAATTAAAAAAAAAAAATGATTCAAAAAGGGAATTTTTATCTATAACACAGACAGAAAGAATTATTACTTTACTGCCTAAGGGAAATAAATGTAAGGAATTTATGACAAATTGGAGACCTATTACTTTGTTAAAAATTTCCTAAAAAGGTATTCTCATCAGTAATGGCTTGCAGATTAAAATGTCATTTCCTAAACAAATATATGAAAGTAAAAAAAGCCTAATGAAAGGAAGGTATGTTGGGGTGGAAGTCTGACTGAAATACAATTTTGAAAAAAGTTTGTCACTTGGAAATTTATACATGAAATGCTTTTTTTAAAATTTTGGTGAACAAATCGAAGATTGTATATATATATATATATATATATATATATATATATATATATAAATATATATATATATATATATATATATATATATATATATATATATATATATACATACACACATATATATATATATATATATATATATATATATATATATATATATATATATATATATATATATATACATACACACATATATATATATATATATATATATATATATATATATATATATATATATATATATATATATATACATACACATATATATATACACATATATATGTGTGTGTGTATATATATATTTATATATATATATATATATATATATATATATATATATATATATATATATATACATATATAAATATATATGTATGTATGTATGTATGTATGTATGTATGTATGTATGTATGTATGTATGTATGTATGTATGTATGTATGTATGTGTATATATATATATATATATATATATATATATATATATATATATATATATATATATATATATATAAGTATATATATATATAAGTATATATATATTTTTTTTAAATTTTTTTTTTATTTTATTTTTTTATTTATATTGCTAGTAACAGAATGTTGGTTTGGAATTATGGTACGGAACAATAATGATATTAAAGACACATTGTTTCTTTTTTAATGGATAAGAGAACTCGTTGTATGCATCGGTAAAAACATTAGATGTATGTGCATCAATTTCGGGACTAAACGTTACTATCAACAAAACTAAAGGTATAAAAACAGGCATTTAAGAATTTCACAGATATAGATGTATACAAATGTAGAATTTGATTGGGCTTCTAAGATATCTTTACTAGGAACTGAGTTATCCCTGAATAGACCGTGAAATGAATTTTGAAAATAAAATTCAAGATGTACAAAGTCTTGTAGAAGAATGGAGTCGAAAAGAATGAACAAACTATAGGAAAAAATGTTGTTCTAGAATCAATGATTGTGTCTAAACTGACAATTATTCTTAATGTTGTCAATTCCAACAGCAAGTGTTCTAAAACGAATGGAAAGAAAAAAGAATATTTATAAATATACGTTGAGTAATGATCCAAATAAAACTGGAACTACACTTTACATAAACTAGAAGGTGAATTGCGCATGAAACATCTAGCATGTTTCATAAAACCATTAAAAATATCTGGGCTAAATCGCTTGATAAATCATTCTGAATGGCAAAATATGATTTGCTTTTACAATAAGAATGGGTTGTTGCATTACATTGTTTCAATTAAATGATTTGCAAATATCGCAATTATCCAAAAACATAAAATATTCGTGTTGGAAGAATATACTTTTAGAATAAGCAGAATTTATGACAATTTAAAAAGATAGAAACTTCCTTGAAATTTCACACGAGGGTATCTGGAAAGAACAAAACAGTTACGAACAGACCATTTTGGTATCGATCATGGTTGTTTAATGGCGTAAAATTTATAAACCTTTTCTTTGAGAGCATGGTTTATATTTGTCACATATATGTATATATATTTGTCATGGTTTTGCGAGCTATATTATTTTTTTTACCCCTTAAACCTGAAGCAAATTAATGTTCTACTAAGGAATCGACAAGGATGCAAAGATATACAAAAATTTAAGAGTCATTTTCCAGTGTTACGAAGCTGAATAAACCTTTTATGAAATTAAATTTAACGTTCCGAAAGAAGAGATGGTTGTTATAACGTGTATTCTATTCCGATTAAAAATTAATTTTGATACAAAATTATGATGGTTCTAGTAAAGAATTAGCCACAACATAATGACTAGAAAGAGTCTTTTATTAAAATGGGCGTTTTTATTCTTTCTATTATAGTGAAGAAATAACTATGAAAAATTTATTTTGTAACTGTGTTGTGAGGCATTTTTGTGGTCCGGTCTTACTTTTGTGTATAACTGAGATTTGAGTGGATATCAAGATTTCTGAAAATCTTTTTTTATTTGGAGATTTAAATTAATCTGGCCAGTGAAGTTTTGTAAATCTACTATTATTATTAACAAAGTTTATTATATTGACATTAAATTTTGAAACAAGAAACCAAGTCTGCAAAGAGTTATACTTTAATTTGATATTTCATTTTAAATTTAAAGCTCATAAGACGGACCTTGGAGATCCAAAAATATAAAAGTTGTTTACTAAATGGATTCATGTGAAAACTTATTTTATAGGGAAAGAGGGTTGTGAATATGAAAGTGGAGTAGTGACAACTGTGAATAACGTCATATTTCTTACCGTCATCACTGAATGACACATTGACTTTGAGAAAATAACTCCGTCGCTACCACATTTTTTCTAGCATTTGTATGCATGTTGGCATGCGCATATATATGTGTATAAAGGAATATGAGCATTATGCGTATGTGCGTGTTTTTGTACACGGGTATGCCTGCATATAAATGCTCATATTTGTTTTGTAGAAATGCTAATATTATTCATATATGTTATGTTATTTCGAAAATGTGTTGTGCAAAAAAAAAAAGTTTTCTATTCCTTATTTTCTCTCTTCTTTTTTACTTTCCTATCATTGCATCTTGCAGTGAAGAAAATATTTGCGTTAGCTATATACATACTTATATTAAGGTTTAAATATTGTACCAAGAAACATTTATGTATTATGTCTATTTATGTCAATTAAATAAATTTTTTAGAAGTAAAGTCAAATCTATTCCTGCAGATGTATTGTGCCGTGAACTCAGTATAGAATTTTTATGTTGTTGTACCAGCGGAAAAAAATCTTGGAAATTTGATGGCATGCGGTGCATTTAGCATATTTTGACCTCATAATTTTAAGAATATTACACGCCTTTTGTTTGTCATTTATTTTATATACATTTATCAGAATTTTAGCATTTTTACCTTTTGTCTCTTGTATTTTATGTCTGCAATTGTTTGAAATACTTTTTTTTTCATTTACAGGACTTACTTATAATTAGCACCATATAGCCATTATTTTGCTGAAGTGCTATTAAAAGCTGATACAAATGTGTATATCCTGCAGAATATCACTCGTTCGTTCATTAACTAATTAATTAGTTACTTACTTACTTACTTAATTAATGAATTTTAATTAATTAATTAATTAATTCATCGTGACATATGCGAATTCCAGCAGTGTCTGCGCCAGTCCACGTTTGCCAATTCGTGCTTTTATTAGTTCA
The DNA here is from genome assembly GCA_016746295.1 of Potamilus streckersoni. Lineage (NCBI taxonomy): Eukaryota > Metazoa > Mollusca > Bivalvia > Unionida > Unionidae > Potamilus > Potamilus streckersoni. The sequence continues at coordinate 284,120 of JAEAOA010002230.1, read as the reverse complement.
TCCTCATTGCATATCAGCTATCATGTTGTCTTGAAACTTACACACACAGTTGATAGCGGTTTTTTTTATGGGATCTAACTTCTTTGAACGTGATGAAGAAATGCTTTCTTAGAAATGACATGAAACTTCGGTTTTGAGTATAGCTAATCATGAAAATTTTCTCTATGCACATAGTATCCTTCACAAATTAGATGTACTTCATGCTTACGTATGGCACAGACAGAATCACTAAAAACACAAACTTGTGCAACTTGTACTGCAGAAATATATCACTTACTTTCTACAATTTACCTAGTTTATGACTTTTTATATTCTGCATATTTTGAGTTAATTGTGTCGGAGATTCATCAAAATATCTTATACATAAAAAATTTAACTATGTTTATTATTGTGCCTTTCCACTAAAATAGATCAATAAGACCTATTTGTCATAATTCTGACAATGGCGATATATTTACTTGCCTCCCCAGCTCGGAACAATGATGTTTTCTAATCAATGTTTACCAATTCTTTATGCGAATATATGTAATCGCTAATTATAGCTAATAATTCCATATTTGTCTCCAATAAGCATAAGAATGACCCCCAAAACTTCCTGAAAAAATTCACACCAACATTTACTTGACAGATGTAGAATTGTATATATGTACTTAAAATGTTACAGAAGAACGTGGTACTGGAAAGAAAAACCATCTAAGGCAATTATCTTGATAAACATTTTTCAATATAAATATTATCGACAAAAGATTTTGATAGCTTCTGAGTTTATTACTTTTGATTGAGATTGGTGTATTGCGTACATGTTACAAGAATCATGACCATGTTCTCCGTGAGGAGAAGGTTTCTTTATCATACACCTCTGTTATTGTAGTTCGTAGCTTTCTTTAAATGCCAGAAACACGCCTGATAATATCCCTTACTGCCTTCATTTGGAGACCACTCTTCACATCTGAAACATGATATTAGAGATATGAAACGTCATGATATTTTTAAAATTTAAAATAAATTTTAAATTCTTTATTATTTACGATGTAATAGTTTATTAGTCGTTCATGAATTATACATTGAACAATGTTAAGGTTAGGTAGTTAATATGTCTCCTTGCTGACTGCCTACACAGTAGTAGCAGCGGAAACAAAAACAGCAGCAATAACAATGTCGCAAAGAACACGATTTCAGGTTTATTGGATACTTTAGACTGAAATAATTATGCAGTAGAGAAATGATTGTGTGAAGAAATAAACGTAAACACAAACTCTGTCCCATGCAAAATCAAATTTTCATAATTAAATATCTTAGCAGGTAATGATGAAGTAAGTCACACACACACACACACACACACACACACACACACACATCGAGGTATCACAATTCTCGAGAATGGCTTTCAAAAAATAGAATACATTTATCAACCCATTTAAATTCACAAATGTACCATAATTTGATCCCGTAAATCCCCACCAGTCGTAGCAGCCATTAGGATTCTGCCCCGTTGTGTCTGGAACTACTGTAGGGTACACTACGATAATGTTGTTCAGTTCCGCAACCTCATTGTAGCCCGCGTTCCTTGCAAATTTATCTCCAATGGCGTTTCTGTGTGGAAATGTGATTCAAATATTTTTTATTTTAATCACATTGCAGTATATATTCATTATTTATGTGACAATGTTTATCTTAGAATGATCCTAAAGGCTATAAATAAATCATTTTTGTTTTTGCAAAAGGAATAACATATCATAAGAGAGTCGATACCAGACAGAGCAATGGTAGCACGTCGAATTCGCAGTCCAATGGTTAGGGGTTTGATATCTGCCCAGGCAGCCCATCTATTTCCTTAGGAACGACATCAAATTCCCATATTCTCTGCATGCTACATCCTGTAATGTATTACGATTGCCGATACAACAAAAGGCTCTTTTTAATATTATCCAACTTTTCGATTTTTTTCTCTCCTGTAAGGCTGTAAAGGTTTCGTTTTCTTTGCAATCAAATGACCTTAAAAGAGGGTAAATCTAAAACTGTTATAATTTTAAAGCTGTTATTTTTCTAACCAGACGACACCATAATATTACGGGATGAACATACCTGCCCATTTTACACCCATGCATGGCGATATGCAGCATGCACTCTGAAAGCAAAAGGAAAGTGAATGCACTAGATCAATAGGTTTGTTTCAAAACTGACTGAATGTTGAACATAATATTGTCATTACATACACAGCAATAATTTCAACTGCATTGAGACTAATTCAACATTATTTACCTTTTTACATAAAAACGTAAACACTGTGTACTTTTCAAATACGACGGACCTTAACTTCATACATAGATAAACTAAAACGAGAAATGAAAGAAAAAAAAAACATAAAAATGTGGGAAAGTATTTAAAAATAAATATTATAAAACATGGTGAACAACTAACTTGCTTATTATACATGTGTGTCCGCCTACCTGAACCATCAATGCATCTTGAGGGAATGTAAACATATCCAACACTGTCTAAACCAGATTTAGCGCTGATTCCACCACCCACACCTGGAAGGGAGATGCCGGGCAGACTTCCGCCTGAGCCAGAACCTCCGCCTCCGCCTGAGCCTGAGCCTGAGCCTAAATGTTTTTAAAGATTAATAGCGAAAGTAGATACATGAAAAAACTTTAATGATGATAAATTTAGAATTTACAATTTCAATTGCAGTGGCATTATATATATATATATATATATATATATATATATATATATATATATATATATATATATATATATATATATATATATATATATATATATATATATCAATATCAGCCAGGGGGTTTGACTGAATGATATAACTGATACACATTAAAGCTATTTCTGTCCCTACTATCCCTTTCAATAAACTATACCATATCAAAAGAAAACTAGTGATAATTAATTGAAATGTTGACTTTCACGTCTACTATGTCATAGGCATAAAACACTGCATAAAACATTTTCTAATTGCGAACAATAGCACCAATTGCGTCCAAAATGTGTTTCTGCAAGTTTCATGACCAACAAATTATTACAATGATGACATTATTTGTACCTAGATGAAAAACAGATTCCTTGTTCTTGGGGATATTCGTTCTGATTTTCTTACAGTACAAAGTATTAATAGGTACTATGTAAGTCATGGTTTAATGTCTCTTCCTCTAGATCGGATATAACAAATAAATCTGTCCCTGTTTCTAACACGACTGGGACAAATGTTTACTGTTCTTCTTTTAGCTTGAAGCAGAACAGTTTAAAGTGTATCGAGCTCAGTGAAAGACACATCTCACCAAAACTTTAGGAACTAAGTCCTACGCTACAAGTTGAATTCATCATTGTAGCAATTGGACTATGTGAAACGTTACATCACCAATAAAGCTACAGGTGTGTTGAAAATCTTTAAACCATGATTAAATGAATTGTCCGTCCAGAAGTAAAAAAGAAGACCGATAGTTTATTATGATAGAAGCTAAACGAAGCATCCACTTCTGGTATCCTAAACAGAAGACCCAGACTTAGAGGGTGGCGTTAGTCTCGATGAATACAGCTCGTTCAATATTAAATAAGCGTAACGATATGTACCATCTTAACAGTGTTTCAGCCAAGTTTAACTTACGGCAATGAAGATCGTTAGAAGAAAGAAGCTTTTACACAGGTGTGACTATATTACAGAAGTCATCAATAATATGGTTGCACTACCATACAGGTACCACAATACCCCAGTACGATCTAAAAGATGCAGCTACTCGTAGAAGTGCATCATTGGATAGTGCATGGTCGACCTTTACGAGAATTCACTTTTCTTATGGCAGCTGCTATTTGGAATCAACTTCTTGAAACTTCCAGCATGGCTGCATTCAAATCTCCCCATCACATGTCACTTAAAAAGATGTCATAATGAAGCTTTAATCTGATGTATATACTTTGTTCACCTGGCAAATGCACAATGTTCGCACTGGAGAGATGACATCAGTCTTTTTTTTTTTAACCGAGTACGAAGCTAAACATATTGGTACACACAACACCGACACTGGATTGAACTCTTGTCACCAAGCCCCCTCCACGATTTTTGGACTTTATTTTCCTGTGGTTTTATACTAATTTTTCTGGATGCTGCATACCAAAAGAAGCTCTTTCTATTAGTTATAAACCAAAACCCGCTGTTCTTACAACAACCACCTTAATATAAATAGCTAAGTTTTGGACACGAACATTGGATTTCCAAAACGATATATTCAATTGCTTGGTTTGGAAAGAAAGAAACTTTTTCAAGAAACAGTGGTAGTGAGGCAATATAAAAAAGTCATGTTGTCTTTTGAAGTGGGCACAGTTGTCTTTTGAAGTAGTTCATCTTGAGCAGGTGTGGGATAATTTGAATTTGAGATATTTTGGGGTCTTGTAATTGTTGAGAGTAACTGGATTTGAACAGTTTACAAAATCCCTATATCGTGAACTATCATTGAAGAATGAGATGATCTCTCAAAGCTAACATTTTAGGACATGAAGCATAACTGTAGCAACATACACTTTTAACATGACTCAACTAATGCAATATGGTTTCCTGGTGGAAACATGGGTGTAACAAATAGTATCTGGTTGGTTTTAGTTTAATTTTAGCGTACTACAAATCCTTTACTGATGCTAAATTCTTCTTTCTGTTTTTCTTTCGTGCAGTGGCGGATATTAATAGTATCCATCTCTGAGTCTAGCACCTGACAGACAAGTAAAATAATGGTGATTCTGTAACAAGCAGTAAAAGGGGTTTACTTGAATGAGTGATGTCAAACCCTGGCTCTGTTTCGCTAGAAGTTATAAGATTTTCCTAATTCCAAAGACCTCTATACAAACTTCTGTTGTGAATTGGAACGTCAATCGTGTCCATTCTATAACATGTTTACTCTAATTAATACAAAACCACAGCTCTCACAACTTCTCAACTGTCTATCAACCGTACATCTGCATGGTATATCTTCATTAACTTTCCGCAACGTACCGTCAGCATTTCACACCGTGAAACTATACTAGTCAAACAATGAATGCGGGGAAATATTTTTACTACGCCTACTGGGCCAGTTAAATTATGGTTTTAATCTACATTTCGCTAGTAACTTTGCATCACATCTGACACCATGACAACAATAAACGGCGCCTGCGACGGCGGAACAGTCCCATATCATTTATTCCAATGTGTAATATAACAGTCTCCAATGATAAATACTGCACCTGAGTCGCACGATCAATGTACACAACTAGATTTTAATAGGGACTATGGAACGACAGGGACATTCATGCGGCTCTGAACTGAATTCATGGAAAGTCACTAACACTTCACTCTGTGATGTTTGCTTCTAGTAACTGGCTAATAATTTCGGGCCAAGGAATATATTTCCAGCACCGACTTCCCATACCCAAACAACAAGTAATCACAAACATCTAAAACAAATCCTAAAAAGAGAGAGCTATAAACAAATAAACAAATGCGCATACTCCATATATATATATATATATATATATATATATATATATATATATATATATATATATATATATATATATATATATATATATATATATATATATGACGTGAAGTGTAAAAAAGTACTTCAATTAGCATGCTTTTGTTGTCACTTGACCATTTCAAGTGGGTATAATTCATTTAAGTACTCTACAACATAGTCTTTCCTATTTATCATTTTTTTTGTCTATGTAATCTAAGTACGGGCCTATTTTTAAAAAATCCTGTTCTCTTTTTATTCTTTAAATAACTTACGTGATGGTAGACTGAATTGAAATATTTGTACAAGACATGTTAATGGACAGATTAGTGCTATCATAAGCCTTGTTATCGTGTTCAAAAATGTACACGTTAGAATATGATCCTGCATCAATAAACAATTTACTCCCTCTTAGCCAAATTTAGATGCTGCATGCAAAACTAAACTCACACAACGCCTATACTGATATGTGACATTAATTTAGTTCTCAACCAGTGTCACCTGAACTAAACAGATGTCCTTTCTTATAGAAATTTAATGTACATTTCCATTAGAATGGCTATTTATTCCTATACGTAGCTATAAAGGATTGGTGTTCGAAGACAAAACAATCCAATGTATCAGCACTCAAAATAAAAACAAAATCATTCAAGTGAATATTTGTCCTGTATTCACGACATTCCTCGGCATGAATTCGCACTCAAACTCATCTTCTGAGTGGTTGATAGTAAATAAACGGAGTAATATGCAAATTTGAAACATTTCATTTCAAGACTGCTGTTAGTATGGGTCATTTTTATTTAAGAGTATTGTTAGCATTGAGCTGGTTGACTGCTATTAATTTGAGGCTGATAGATTGATATTAGTAGGTGGTTGGTTGATATAGGACTGCTGTAAATAGGGGCTGGTTGATTTGAGACTGCAGTTAGTATGAGACAGGATGATTGTTATTTGCATGGGTCTGGTTGCTTTGAGATTGCTATTAGTATGCGGCTGGTTGACTGTTGCTAGTATGGGTCTGGTTGCTTTGAGATTGCTATTAGTATGCGGCTGGTTGACTGTTGCTAGTATGGGTCTGGTTGCTTAGAGATTGCTATTAGTATGCGGCTGGTTGACTGTTGTTAGTATGGAGCTGGTTGCTTTAGGATTGCTATAAGTATGGGACAGGATGATTGATGTTAGCATTGAGTTGACTGATTGCTGTTAGTATGGGGCTAGTTGACTGTTGTCAGTATGGGGCTGGTTGATTTGAGACTGCTGTTAGTATGGGGCTGGTTAACTGTTGTTAGTATGGGGCTGGTTGCTTTGAGATTGCTATTAGTATGCGGCTGGTTGACTGTTGTTAGTATGGGGCTGGTTGTTTTGAGATTGCTATTAGTATGGGACAATATGATTGATGTTAGCATTGAGTTGACTGATTGCTGTTAGTATGGGGCTGGTTGGCTGTTTTTAGTATGGGGCTGGTTGATTTGAGACTGCTGTTAGTATGGGGCTGGTTAACTGTTGTTAGTATGGGTCTGGTTGCTTTGATATTGTAATTAGTATACGGCTAGTTGACTGTTGTTAGTATGGGACAGGATGATTGATATTAGTATGGGACAGGATGATTGATATTAGTATGGGACAGGATGACTGTTGTTAGTATGGGACAGGATGATTGATGTTAGTATGGGACAGGATGATTGTTGTTAGTATGGGACAGGGTGATTGATATTAGTATGGGACATGGTGATTGATGTTAGTATGGGACAGGATGATTGTTGTTAGTATGGGACAGGATGATTGATGTTAGTATGGGACATGGTGATTGATGTTAGTATGGGGCTGGTTAATTTGATCAAAAGGAAACTACTTTGATGATTTTACGAAACGCAAGATTTTTGTTTGATTGCACGATTAACTTAAAAGGAATTTCGTGATTGCAGACTGGAAGATATAAATATCACAACGACAAGATTGCTACCTTCAAATTAGGGTTCTTCCTTGATAGTTGAATTGTACATAAAGTTTTATCATCATCTTATCACTAGTATTATCTGTATTACAAGTATGATTTGTTTGCCGTGTTTCTAACAAAAACTTGTTTGCCTATTGTATGCCCTGGACGAAAAACTCATTAAAGTGTTGAAGGTCTATTTCCATAATACTATTTTTGAATTATCGTTGTAGATTGTATCAGCATTGTATCGCTGTAGATTGTATCAGCATTGCATCGTTGTAGATTGTATCAGCATTGTATCGCTGTAGATTGTACCAGCATTGTATCGTTGTAGGTTGTGTCAGCATTGTATCGCTGTAGATTGTATCAGCATTGCATCGTTGTAGATTGTATCAGCATTGTATCGCTGTAGATTGTATCAGCATTGTATCGTTGTAGATTGTATCAGCATTGCATCGTTGTAGATTGTATCAGCATTGTATCGCTGTAGATTGTATCAGCTCTTTAGGACAATCATTTAATTTTATCCTCTTCTAACAATATATAACATACCTGGTAACAGGTTCTTCCACCAGTCCAAGAATGGGTTGGAGAAATTTGGCAGTAGTCCTATTCCAGAGCCTCCTGGTAGGTATGTGTTAAGGACACTCTGAATATAGTTGTTTACATCCATAGTGCCCGTCAATAAGAATCTCATTTTGCGAGCACTTGACACAACCTCTGTTTGGTCATATTCCATAAACTATAATTATAAAAATGTGACAAATAATTGTATTTAAGGCTTTGTTTATATTGTTACTTTAAGATGTGCTTTAATTATTAACTCTTGTAAAGGTATTATATAGTTTCTAGTGACATGCTAAAGGTTGTGGAATCCGAAAACTTTTCTCCGTTTTCATTTTCGGCATGAACTGTCAAAGCACAAACAAAGAAGGAAATCCCCGACCGGATTGACATGTGGGACTTATTACTGAATTACTTGAAAGATCTCCATAAGATTTATCAAGAGGTCTAACGATGATAAGAGAAGCAGATGGATGGATGGACATATATATGGTCCGACTGATAGATAAGTAGGTAAATATAACTTGAAATGCAAACAAGTGTGAATTATAATAGTTAAATAGCCACTGTTACTAAGCTTTACAAATATGCATTTCAAATAACGTAGAAAGCAATTTTGGTATCTGTTATCCAAAATATGATCCATGCTTGCTTAGAAATATACCCTTTTAAGTTGGAAGTATACACATGGTATGATACAAATATGTGAACTGACCTTGCCATTCAGTTGAACATTTCCGCTGGGCCTGATGAGGTTGCCGTAGATGAAGTTCAGCATTTCGAAGGCTCCATTGTAATTGCAGTTAGCAATATAAGGACTAGCTGTTGTTCCACAGGCACCCCCGTAATGGTCCGTAGGCTAAAGCACCAGTAAGAAATGCCATAATAAAGATTAGTTTTCAAAATATTCTGAGAGATCGAGATATATTTGTTTTTATTATAATTATGTTAATATAAATGGAAAAGATGTGAAGTGTGAATGTTTTAGTCTCAAATAAATGTTTTTAAAGCAAAAATTAAAACAAAATAGTTTTGAAAATTTTATATATTTTAGTAAAATGCATGGTATTGTAATGTGGCGCGGAGGAAATCTATTAAGTTTTTATTGAACCTGAAAAATATTTCGTATAAAGAGCAGGTATAGTGACTTGTACTGGGGCTAACCAGAAAAAAAAAACAACAGAATCATGGAATACAGCATGACTAAAAGAAACAACACACTAGGGACAGACGCGGTGGAGGGAAGGGAATTATTTTATTTAACATTAATTTTAAAAAAAACCCATAACATTTCAGATATAACATATGAAAAGCCTATTTATGAAACAGTTGTTGTTATTGTGTGTGTGTTTAGAGAGAGTTTGGCATTCGTGTTTTGCATGGTATATAATGTATATTGTTACGCATAAGTAATTTGATTACTTGTGTGTTAATTTTAAATTCTCGTTTATTTTTTACTTCATTACATGTTATTGTAATGATAACTTTATTCATTAGATTTGACATTTTTCGGAAAATTCTGTTATGACCTGGTAAATAATTAGTGTTGCTACATTGTATTTTTAGCTGACCTAGTTCCGGACATTGTTTCAGAACTGGTAAACAATTTTTTTTTATTTTTCATTCCAAGAGTGAGAATTATTGGTTGTAATCAAGATCATACTTGGTTTATGTGTCAAATATATTGTAAACAACTTTTTTATTTTTCAATTTTATAGTAAGATTCGTTCACTACGATCGAACCCGTATATAGCCTATGTGCTAATTGACATATTTTACTGCGCCGTTCGAACTAAGTTATTACGTGACCCCATCATGTGATCTAAAAGTGCGGGTTAAAATTGATATTTCAGAATGATTTTAGCCGGTCGTAATTTATACCTTTGGAGCTCAGAATTATTTTGTCTGTTGTTGCTAGTTTTATTTAAAATTCTTCGATTGTTCGGAATTAATCATTTATTTTCCGTAGAGACTTTATCTAGGGTTCATCATAATTCTTGTATAAGATGTTTATTGGAAACTATTTGGAATTCTAAAGCCGGAATATTATTCTTGGTTCAAAAGCATCAGAAAGGAACTGTTTATACGACAATACGTAGCTGGTTATAGGAGACTTCATCGCCTTACATATTGGAACTTCATCCGGATTCAAACTTTGATTCATTTAGAACTTTTTAGTGATAGGACTTATATTTTGAAATTCCAGGATAAATATCTGGATTAGATTTACAAGCCCTAGGTCCTTTTTCGTATTTTTCCTTGTTTTCTAGGAAATAAATTATTTTGTTAAAATTTACAAAGCTGGTTGGCTTCACTCTTTTCTTAATTACTTTTGTACGAGCCTACATGTAACAATGGTATAGAAAGAAATGAATGCGAAACTATATATATATATATATATATATATATATATATATATATATATATATATATATATATATATATATATATATATATATATATATATATATATATATATATATATATATATATGTATGTATATATATATATATATATATATATATATATATATATATATATATATATATATATATATATATATATATATATATATATATATATATATATATATATATATATATATTGATAGACTATCAACAAGTACGATTCGTATGCAAAAGTGTCAAAAATACACCGTGCAAGTTTTGGCTTGAGGTTCCATATTTTCATAGACTTTAAGACAATCGCAATTAACAATCTTCGTAATTTCCGGTGTTGTTCTATTTTTTTAAATTTTACTTCCAAGAACTAAAGATTTGACATGAGCATGATCGATGTTTAACGTTTTTGAAAATCATATATTAAGGTGGCGCTATACAGTTTCGTATTTAGCATAGGCTTAGAATTTTAAAGAAAAGAATTTCCCTGGGTTTCCTCACTAGTTATACTGGCCATTTAAGAAAAGACTCTGTATATCTTAGGTATTGTTCAATGAACCTTTAATTACCTTTTTTTTTGGTTTATAATTGATGGGTGTAATATGGGTTATAGAGTATACAGCTTGGCCTTACTCCAGATGTGCACCTTTCTAAAACGTGCTAGCTCCACTTGCTCATTTTCACTTCCCGAACTTCAGAGATAAATTGTAAAAAAGAGCCGATAACTTTTTTTTTACATTTTATATATTTGGTATTTCATTCATTGCACTATCAGGAGCTGGTATTGTCTAGTCTTGCAGAATTCATTTTCCCTATTTTAATAGCTGCCAAGGATAGTGTACTTTAGACAAATTCATGTTGATTTTTTGAAGCACGGGAGCAGTTATTTTCCTTAGCAGTGTGCTAATATCATTTAAAATTTCCAAAAGTACAATATCCAAAGAAATGTCAGCCGTATTTTATGAAAGTAGCATAGAGGTATGTCAACATTCTCTCCACTGTGCATGTTTTAAATGCAAACAACTTCACCTTACATACATCACTCTCTCAAAAGTACATAATAACTGGTGAGCGCCACCTAACAAATTTTCACGTAGAAATTTACTTAGTTTAAATTGCAATCAAGGCATATATTAAAATGGCTTTAGCAAGTCATCACAACAAAACCCTAAAAAGGACAAATGTTTGAATTATTATTATTATTATTATTATTATTATTATTATTATTATTATTATTATTATTATTATTATTTTTATTATTATTATTAACAAAAATAAAATTATGTCATTGATTTGACAAAAAAAACCTTCCTCATGAAAAGGAAATTTGCTTCAAAACTGAGAGACATCAATCGTCAGTGTCCACTTGACAATGTAGGGATCTCTAAAAGGTCTAAAAGTTAGGTATTCATTTAAGTGAATTTCCTTTTTCCTGATAGCTGGTTATACGATTTCTATGCTCTTGTAATTGCGCATATGATGAAACCTTCCTGTAATGTATACTCACGAAAACGTGCGCAGCACCAGATAAGGAAACAGCTTTTATGTTACTGGTATCTGTATACTTCTGGTAAAATTCGACCGTTTTACTCGCTGCAACTGTTCATGTAAAAAATGGTGAAACTGTTGAAAAGATGTATTATGTCACATTTAGCAGCAAAATGACAAAATATAATTATTTGAAACAGCATTAATTTTGATTGCATTTTTAATTAACAAATCAAATCCCTGCCCACAACGAGTGATACTCAACCATATATATTTCGTACAGTAAACAATGGGACCATCTATCCTAGCGACCATTGTGGCTAACTCCTTACCAAGAGACACGATAAAATTGTATTTCAAAATTAGACAATTTTGATCTCCAAAAAGTAGAAGATGTGCGTTGCAAATAGAAAGATAAATAGATGCGGACTGAGGCTCGACACTCAGAACTTTAATATTGATTGCCTCGACTTTTGTATACCCACACATTTGCGACTCAAATAAAACAACAAAAATGGCAAAGGTGATCTCAGTCCTTATCTTCGATTACGCTTGGTATTGTACTAACTGGCGTTACGATAGCGAATCTCTGTCAGTGCGATTTACTTTTATTTCAGATGAAAGTAAAATTTAATCTTTGTATCACTACTGAAATTTTTATATGCATATAGACAGGATTTTAAATTAGCTGTCTATTTTAGACTAGTTTTCAAAACTACCTGGGTTGACAGTGGCATCATTCGCTCCAGTCCAAATAAAAACCCTCGAATCTCTCATGCCATCCAATGCATCGATATTTCCAGCGGCCGCTTGGGAAGATACATGATTTTGTAAGGTCTGGATGTTAATACCACTTGCTGACACCATGCATGTTGTTTGCGCTGTGACTACGCTTCCTTGTGCACAGTGATAAGGCACTGAAAGGATAATTACTGACATTGAAATTTTGTTCTTATTTTCATTTGGTCACATTTTATGATGTCGTTGTTCTTGTTACTTTCAAAGAAGATAATAATGAAGATAACAATGAAGATAGCGATGGTAAGAATGATGATGAATACGATGATGATGTACATAATTATACATATATTCTTCTTCTTGTTATTTTCGTCAGCGGAATGTTTTGTACCTGAGCAATTTTGTCAACTGTGTTTTGAAGTTCAGTTCATCAAACTGAATATAATTATATATTTCTGATCGAAATTGATCAGCGTACATGGATAGTTCACTTTGACCTGTATTACACTGATACTCGTATATACATGTAAAGAAAACTGATATGATAATTTTCACCTAATTTTCTTTAAATTATAATTTTGAAACATTTGCGATTTTAGTTATGTCATTGACCCAGGAGAACATCATTGTCGAAAACGTGCTTCACAACATAAATAATACTTTAAAAATATTGTCTTTATTGACAACATTGCAATTGACTGTAGTGATCTCAAGAAAAGTATTACATTTCCATTATTAAAAAAAGAAGATTTATCCAAAATATCTTGTACAACACCGTCATTATGTCTGCCTCTGCTTTTTTTCTCAAGTAGTAGTTCTTATAGAAAAATTAGATTGGGACTTAAATGTATTAAGTAAAATAAATTCAGGTCACTGTTGTCTGTATTTCATGACCAGCACTTCACCTGTAATTGACTTATCGCCAGTCAAAGATAGCCATGCCTTAGCTAGCACATCATGCAAAATCGAAGTAATTAAAGCTGACAAATGCTTATACTGAAAATTTCTAAATATGATTGAAAAAATATGAAGTTATTAGAATTCATTTTTATATGATTTGTAGCTAGATGGAGAACATTAGACATGGATGTTGTCAAGTTTTCAGTACGCATGTAAATCACACAGTACTCCAGACCATTGCAGGTGGGCAGTGCATTGGTATTGACATTTATTAGACCTTGACTGATACATGACCGAGCTTGAATTTTTAACAAAATATTTCGTTAGAATCTGTGCCGTTCATTTGCGTACAAATTCGTGTAATGAATGCAAATGCATGGCATATTCTGAAAATGTTTTTCTAAATTGCAAAGTACATTTCATATTTGATAACTCATCAGGGAATACTAGTAACTCGAGAGATGTCGTTAATATTAAATGCCGTTTTCTTAAAAGTTCAAATCACGACTAATAAAATATATTTGCTGTCACTTTGTTAAAACACATTAATCTGTACAATAAGTGCGTATTCGGTACAAAAGATTGTTTATGTTACTTGAATATAGCAATATTAACAGACTGCTTGCAATAAATACTTTTATAATGAAACATTTAGGACTTTACAAGGATATTATGAAGTTTTCAGCCGCTGCCTGGCCATAAAAAAGTCCCAAACTGATAGCAGTGGCTAAGAAGATTCTTTCTAAATATTTGTATCATACGACTTCGGTGACCTTTTTTGTTTCAAGAAAACAATTCAAACAAACGCAAATGCAATTACCATTTCCAATAGGTGTATAGTTAATTTTTCCTTTTTAATACAACGGTTCCTGTATTCAAGAAACCTAAAAAAAATAATTAACTTCAGTTGAAATCAGCACTTGTCTTTGACGACCATTTTTCTACTCAGAACGCACGTAGTATCGATTTCTACACACTTTCTTCCCCCACCCCAACACCTATAATAATTAACAACATTTATTCTTTTGCGAATTGTATCCTTTTATTTTTTGTTTAATAGTTTTTGTAATACGTGTCTCAGCACTGTAAGTAATATACAAAGTACCTGAACATTTCCGCGTAAAAATGTAAACCTATCTCTGTCTTTTTACTTTTAAGTCATCCTCTGGATTTACACATTGAATTTGGGTTCACTTTCCTATTGAAAGAATTGAATTACTTGGTATATGAACCATTAGGTCCTCTGATGCTGATGATGGTTAATATGGATATAAACCTATTTTTATTCTGGGTCAAAATCTGTAAATATCTTTTTAGCATTTGTTTCCAAGATTTCGAAGGTTAATTTTAAGAAAAGCGTCGATTTTATCAGGTAGAGATTAAATGAAAAATGCATGCCAAGACCAGCCTTCATTAATAATAATGACTTACCGGAAACAGGGCTACAATGGCAAGTTTATAATTGCAGAAGAATGTAATGAATATGTCATGTATGTTTTAGTTAATTGTTTGTCTGTTAGCTTTACTTTTTTTTTTATATAAAATTACATTATATTTTATTGTAATGCAACATTGTTTACTGGACTTAACCTTGTCCAAAATTGATTTCAGTTCTGTTTTATATGATTGAATTTTTAAAATCGTGCTAGAAAGTTTTATTCAATTAGGTAATTGTTGTTTTTAGAAAATGCTAATTTGTGACCTGTGGTCAAACAGAGAATGACATTATCTTGTGATTGTGAATATTTACGAGTTGTGCTATATCATCTGGCACATTAAGTTGTATTATGTTGTGTCCAATTTGGGCTGAGTTTTATTTTCTTCAAAATAAAGTGATTATTTTCTCTGGAAATACAAAACTGTTTTGAAAGAATTCTTGGATAAAGGCATTCGTTGTAATTTATAAGGAATTCAGACCTGGAATAATATTTATGTGATTCAATAAGAGACTGTTGACATATCCGTACGACGCAGGCCATAACATGCATGTTATCGCCTTCAGTTTTAATCTCTTAGTGACTTGAACTAAATTTTATTCAGGACTTTTTATTTCGAGGACTTGTGACTTTATTTCTTGAATTATTATTGGATTTAATTCGCAAAATTGTAAGTTCGTTTTTTGACATTCTCCACTTTGTATTTTAGGGAAAAAAATATTTGTTAAATTTTGCAAAGCTTGTTGCCTTCACTCTTTTCTGTTATTTATTTGAAGAGCATAGACTCGTAACAAATGTAATATTGTGAGAGCCTGAGAGTTTATTTACATCCAGCAAACGATCCCATTCCCTTAATGATGGAAGAATAGGCCACATGCATCTGAACTGCCATGGCAGCGCCGGAGGACAACCCGGATACGGAAATCCCATATCTGCTTACGTTGTACGCACCTGAAACAAATCAAGAACTCACTGATCGATGTAGAATAAAGAAACAATCAGAGAAATAGTTAATATTCTTTCCAACGATATTTGATTATTTACAGTATATTTTCACGGTGTATTTTTCTTAAAAAAAGAAAGAAATATGTTTAGAAGGACCGGCTCTTTAAAATCCGGAACCGCACAGTCATAGTTAATATAATTAGTCAGTCTCAATATGTGTCAATGTCAATTAGATGTAAAGAGATTAAACAGCTGTGTAAATATATCATTGCATCCCCATCATAGATTCTTCCTGTGTCGCGCACAATCGGTTCGAATACACACAGCTGACGGAAAGACCGAGTTTGACATTAAATATGGATAAATTGAGATCGTAAGGTCGAGAGACATGCCGTATCAAAAACGAGGGTCCTCTACCCTTTCACAAATGCGGCATGTAAACACGATTGCGATTCTGTAATTGGAACACTTTCCAAAAATCTTTATGCTTACCATGTGAACGTAATTCAAAGGTAATTGATATTTATACAAATTTGATTGGGTTAATCAAAGGAATTAAATAGTAGAGAGCTTTTTGGCCATCTTGAAAATGGATAAAAATAAATTAAGAGTTGAGTGTTTGGAAAGTAGTTTTTGAAACCACACAGGGATAAGATTGATGGCTCACTCTGTACTGTACTATTACGACATAAATAATAGCACAAAGACAGATTTAACAATTTTCAAAAAGGTGATAGAAATATTTCACGAGTTTGCAATCACACACACGCATATATATAGTTTCCGCAACTAGTCTATACAAGCTGGTTGTATTTATAGTTTTAGCACATGTGAAGACAGAAATGTAGAGGTTTACAAACACAACGTTTTTGTGTTTATTTGTTTGTCGTAACTATGTGTTGTATTTGCCTTTGAAAAAGACTCATTAAGAGTCGAAAGCGCTTAGGCTAGTTAGTTACTAGTTTCGTACTGTTCGTCGTCAGTTTATTGCATCTATTTTAAATAATCCCTGACACACGTGATCCCTTGGTGGATCCAGTACGCTTGAGAGGGTTGTTATTCGCCATATGATTTGTATTCTTTATATATATATATATATATATATATATATATATATATATATATATATATATATATATATATATATATATATATATATATATATATATAGATAAATATATATATATATATATATATATATATATATATATATGTGTGTGTGTGTGTGTGTGTGTGTGTGTGTGTTGTGTGGTGTGTGTGTCTGGATAGAATAAAAGTGTGGTCAACGCTATTAGTGTTACAAACTAGCATACAATAAAAATGTCGATTTGCCGATATCAACCATGAAAGAAGATACCTTGTAATATTATTTACAAATTTAAAGATAGTTTTTTTTTCTCCAGAATATTCTGAATTTACTTTTATAAAAAAAAACAAAGCTATATAAGTTTCCTCCGTTTCTCCGACCTAATTCATTTTTCTTTCTTTTGTTACTTACCATTCAAGGTCCGAATGTTTGTGTTTTGACTACTACATGTCAGCGCTGCTTTTCAGTACTATGACTTGGTGTTTTGACTCTTACATGTCAGCGCTGTTTTTCTGTACTAGGACTTGGTGTTTTAACTACTACATGTCAGCGCTGCTTTTCAGTACTAGGACTTGGTGTTTTGACTACTACATGTCAGCGCTGCTTTTCAGTACTAGGACTTGGTGTTTTGACTACTAGACTACTACATGTCAGCGCTGCTTTTCAGTACTAGGGCTTGGTGTTTTGACTACTACATGTCAGCGCTGCTTTTCAGTACTAGGACTTGGTGTTTTGACTACTAGACTACTACATGTCAGCGCTGCTTTTCAGTACTAGGACTTGGTGTTTTGACTAGTTTACTAGAGCTAACTGGTTTGTTTTACCATATATAGTGGACACGTTCTTTGAGAGCAAAAACTGAATCCACAGTATTGATTAAAACTGTTGAATCAATTTACTCGTAATCAAATCACGACTTATTTTTTGTCTGAAAAATTTTGTTTTCAGTTTCTGCACTGGCTTTAAAAAGTTTTAACAGAAAACGAAAGAACGCATCAAAGATTAATCTTACTTCAGATTTGGCTCGTGTATAGCTTTGAATGGGTCTTTCATATTCAACAAGGTAAGTTTAATTTTGGTTTTGCTGTCAGAACTTCACATTTATGTTAAACCTCCATATAATAGCTGAAAAGATTAAAGTCAGCAGTGCTGAAAAAAGAAGAAGACATGTAGTTAAACATTTATCTCAGCATGCTGTCAATATTGTTATTGCATAAGTCATGGAGATATAAAGTGTTGACTAATGAAGAATACAACTTAATTCAAAGGTCCTCAGAGGGAAAAAAAATGACACTTTGCTGGTGGTTTTCACCGAACCAATAGTAGAACAATTAGAGTTCATGGACGGAAAAACGATACTCTATTCCTCATGAAAAGACTTGTTGATTTCAGCATTTGAAAAATATCTGATATCATTCATATGTTTGATAGGGCTAACGAAACATTGCAAATAGCGTAATACAACAGTTCCAATTGTTGGTTTACGTCCGGTTGTTTTTGGTTTCTTTTGGAGATAAAGTCCAAGGACAATTTGTCAAAATTAGCTTATTTCCGAATCCGTTTATTCATTTCAAATTATATATCATTAAATCTTTTTTTTCTGCGTGCAAAGAAAACAGCAAGCAATGAAAAATGCATAACTTTGACAAACATTCATGAAAAATGTGGATTTTTGTTTGATCACGACATTTGATCCGAATATTGTAATATTGTTTTAAATGGCTTAAATTTGATCCAAATATTGTAATACTGTTTTAAATGGCTTAAATTTGATCCGAATATTGTTATACTGTTTTAAGTGGCTCAAATTTGATGCGAAAATTGTAATACTGTTTTAAATGACTTAAGTTAGATCCGAATATTGTAACACTGTTTTAAATGGCTTCAGTTTCATCTGAATATTGTAACACTGTTTTAAGTGGCTTAAATTTGATCCGAATATTGTAATACAGTTTTAAATTGCTTAAATTTGATCCGAATATTGAAATACTGTTTCTAGTGGCTTAAAACAAACATTAGACATATTTAATTCGATACTTGAAGTTCAGTTGCTTACCCAAATATTAATCAACTGTGGGAACAAACAGCTAGACAAAACCAAAATAAAATGCTATAAATTAAAACAACGGCATACTGAAAATTTCCCTTCATAAGCGAACGTGTGGGACTCGAAAACAAAATGCAAGATAAATATTATTTATCAAAATTAGATATAAGAGCAAGGGACTAAAATTATTTGAGATAAAGAAACGTATTTATTTATTGTACTGAGTGTAGCTATGATTTGCATTTTCTGACTTTTTAGTGCATGTATATGTTTTACCCTATTTGTTTGTTGTGCCATTATTTCCTAAGATTCTTATGTGACTCAAACTCGAGTAATGCCATGATATCAATTCCACTTATTAATTTAACATACATAATTCCCTATTTCTTATGTGTGTTACAGCGAATTATGTTGCCCATTTTTGATCTAAGTGTTATATTAGTTGTTGTGAGATTTATTTTGGATTTCTTTTTTGTATCATGATCGAATCCTATTCTTGCCTTTACCAAAATTCAAAATTCTTGTACACTGGTGAATTCTTTGCGAGAGTGGATATTTTGTGTACTTGGAAGGGGGAGGGGCTGAAAGAGGGATAAAATCAAACCCCTCCCTTAAGTTTACCTGTTATATTGTCATCCATTGTTTTTTTTTTTTTTTCATTTTGTTGTTGTGTTTGCTTTATTTCATCCTACTGAAATGTTGTTTGTTGCTGCTGTTTGTTGTTCGGTTTTGAGTTTGTTTTAGTGTTATTGCTTATCATGTTTCTATTGCTCTAATGGCATGTTTCTATTAATCTAATGCTTTGACAAAAGTCCGGTTTGGCGAGTGTCTTTTTATTACTATCTTTATTGGGAGAGCAAATAGCACATCTATCTGATTGCTTTTTTATTGCAATGATTCCATTTTTGGAGTAAGGTCGTATATCCCTTAGAATAGTGTTTTCCAAAGTGTGGTACATGCACCACACTAGTGGTACACAAAAGGGTTTCGGTGATACGCGGTAGAAACTCAATAATTAAATTTGCATGAAAAAACAAACAAACATTTATGTCACAGAGTAAGGCAAGACATTTTTTTGTAATGCCTTAGAACAATTTGGTTTCTTCGATGAATACAGCGTTACTTACGGTAGTTCATATTTCTTAAATTATTTTTTTGTATTTTGTGATTGCGCAATAGAGCAATAGGGGTATGTGTTAAATTATATTCAAATAAATTTTGTAAGCGAATATATTACAATCATTCATTCAGTTATTCGGATTTAAAACTCTAGAAAGTTGTTGATCTGTTACAATTTATCGTTAAAGGCCTTATTTTGACGTAAAACAAAGTGGAAACATGTATTTGTTGATTTCCTCCCCTAATTTAGTTTATTTATTATGACCAGCTTCATATATTTATAGCTTGCTGTGTTGCTGGATGGGCTGAAAGAGCCAGAATGGCGAGTCCATGACCTGTAGTGTCGCAGAGCAGCCATTTTCAACCGACAGTGTATTTGTTACATAACGGAAATTGTTGAATAGGAATTCCAGATTTCAGAGAAGGCCAAGGAATAATGAAGTGGATTCGGAACCCCGGATAAGGACAATGTTTCCAAGGACACATTTTGTTGAACCAATCTTGTTTTCCTTTTTATCGAATGTTTGTGTGAACCATGCTTATTGTTACTACCCTGTAGTTAAAGTATGTGTGTGTTAAGGAATGAATTTTGTATAAATATTTTTATTTCATTAAATGTAATTATTAATATGATTATATTAATATCAGTCTAATATGTTGTTGAAAAACATCGTGTTTACTTGAGTCGTAAATGTGACTCGTGTGAGCACGTGCTGTGTATAATGACAAATTCATTACAAGTAAACATTCAGGAATAGCTATGACAACGATTGGCTGATACTTGGTCAGGCTTTCATAATGTCCAGAAGTATTACAAAATTGCATGCGTCCTCCGTGCGTGTGCACTTCAAACAACGTATTAGCTTCATTTATAGGTTGAGGTATGTTTGAAAGACAGTCAGTCGTAGTCGAGAGTCATACACAGTCGTAAAGTCAGTTTATTGCAACATCTTAGAGTTATACAACGTCTATTACCTTAAAAAAGGTATATTTGTGCTAGAAGTTGTCTGTTCGTATGTCTACGTAGAACATGTGTCTTGTTAGAGGAGCTAATTTTCTGAATAATTGTTTTTCTGGATAACAATATTACTGATTTGTACAAAGACATTTTCCCGAAAATATTCTAAATTGGAACAGAAAACACAAACTGTGCTTTATTGTGTAAATTCTGGAATTTTATGTTACCCTTTGTCTAACGTGGTCATCCGCCATTTTGGAACGAATTGAACTTCAGACTGTGTTTAGAACTTTTTACAGGACTTGTGTTTCTATTGTGAACAATTTGGATCATTTTTGTAAACCGTAAGTCTTGCTTAACATATTTACATTATTTCATGTTTTCTTGGAAAATAAATTATTTTTGTTAAAATTTACAAAGCTTGTCTTTTATGTTACTTTGAATGAACCGATATGTAACATCATTTTTATACTTATTTTTTAAGGTCATATGATTCTGTAAATTACACTTGTATTATATTAATTTGTATCGTATTCTTTTCATTACATAACTGGTGGATGTATGAACCATATTCTGTAATTTCATTGCATGTAGTAGGTGGGATTGTCAACTTGCGTATGTATTGTGGTAAACATTTTTTTAATTTCATAAACTTAACTCACTCGCATTGCGTTGTATTCACTCAATCCAATCATGGAGTACATTCAGTTTCAATCCCGTTACAAACAACGGCACTGGGAGAAGGGGTGAGCCTACAAAACTGATGTCCCAAAAAGAGGTAAAGAAAGGATACAAGTTTGTGATACACTGCCTTAGTATACATAATACATTTTCCCCTCCCCTATTTTACTAACCCAAAGCACTTTCTGGGGAGATTTCTAGAGCTCAAAGCACGCAAAGGACATCAGCTTGTATATAGTACTCTTCCATCTCGTCATATTCAGATCTGGAGAGCTGATTTTGATTTTCTTTGGACTATTACAAACTCTTTCCCTTTTGTTTTTAACTTCAGCATCAAAATCATAAGCTTTTCTCGTTCCATGTTTCAGTTTCAGAACTGAAGACTCTAAAAATATTTCAGAAAAAAAAACTGCGGATAAAAAATAAAAGTCTGAGAAGAAGCAGAAACATCAAGGAAGGTAAATATGAAAAAAAGAAGAAAATTTCAACTACGTTCCTCTTCTGGGATGTCCGTAGTAAATGAATAAAAACAAAAATGCAAAAGCTCATGTAGATGAATCGATAAGTATCAGTTTTACAAAATGTATTGTTTGCAATGCGTTTGTGATGTTCTCCATACAAGTGTGCGAGGCGTTTTTAAGTTAATGCACTTTTGATACGTATATATATACACATCTTTTTGTGGTGGTGGTTAGTCTTGTGACCAACACATCTTGTACTTACCCAGTTGGAGGCCCCGAGTGGCCTAGTGGTCTAAAGTGCTGAGTTACGAATCACTGCCATCTCACCTCTGTCTGCGTGAGTTCGAGTCTAGACTCGGATAAATTGGGTGAGAAAGCCTGCCAGTAACTTCTCGTGATTCGGTGGTTCTTCCCCGGGGTTTTCCAGGGTTCTTCCTCTACCATTAATACTGGCCGCCATGTATAGCCTATCTTGTGCTGAAAAATGTTAAACCCTATAACAACAACAACTTACCCAGTTGCTCAGCACCCTGAACGTATTTGGAAGATATCCAGATCAAGAAACATATCAGTATGGTCATCGTTTGGACTGGTTCTAATTCCAATGCTCCGAACCATGAGACTATCCCTATTATAAGACCTGCAACGAACGTGATTACGTTCTTCTTAAAGAACGTTGATAATAAAGAGTTCTGATATTGTCACAAAGGTCATTGCTTAATCATGTGTACCGTAAATACAAAATATAATGTATTGTATGTGTGAAATACATTGCACACATTTTTCATCTAGAATCATTTCTTTGATGATGCTTTATTTCTGATCGTCACAAGCCTGCTCAGGTTTGGCTGCATTTTTGAGATTTGCAACCCAAAATAAAAACTAAAACTTTAATTATTTTGCAGTGGTTTGGCCAGTTATAACGGAATAGACGGTTGTCACGGCCCTAGTTTAAATGCATTGCTTGAAAAGTATTGGGTTTTGCTTCTGCCTCCTTTTAATTTTATTATGTTTTATGCTTACATTTGTTTCATTGAATATAATGCAATTTTCTTTCAAACATTTGTATCCTTCATTATACGTAATATGACTGCCGACTCTAGGAGAGAATTGTTCGTGTTACATTAATACAAAACAGGGACTTTACATGTGAGGGCTTTATTCAGAACACCTGAGGGTCATCCTCACTATAAGATAAGAAGCCTGTCCAATAATGAGGTCATTTCTACTCGCCACGAACATGTATGCCATCTCCTCGGAGATAAATACATCGGGACAGGGGTACCCGCACACACACACACAGCGCAATCTTTGCAAATAATGGCTGTGGCTTGATGACCATGCTTAGTCATGTTTATTTTGTTTATACAATTTCAACAAATCTCCTAAGAATAAAGATTTTGATTGGACTGGAGTCCAAACCAACTAAAGCAAAGGATACAGTGTCTAGGCAATTAGTGATGTGCGTTCAGCAAAAACATATTACGCTAGCCAACGGGGCCCCGAGTAGCCGAGTGGTCTAAAGCGCTGTCCGTTACGGATCACTGCGTGGGTACGAGTCTCCGATTCGGCCAATTCGGGTACGTGAGAAAGCTTGCCAGTAGCTTATTGTGGGTGGGTGGTTCTTTCAGAGATTTTTCCCGGATTTTTCCTCCGTTAATACTGGCCGCCATGTGTAGCCTATCATGTGCTCAAAATGACGTTAAAGCCTACAAGAACGACGGTAGCGAACCAGAGCTGAGCAGATTGGATGATTGGAACCCGCTTTCCACCGATATAGCGATACTCGTATTCGTAGTGGCGTATAGTACCTGCCTATAGTACAGCACTAGAAGCTTGTATGAAAAGAAGCTCTTGTTCTCTTTGAAACAACATATGAGTGGTTCTCTTTTCTTTGTGCTATTTTTGCAAAATCATCTGCAAAAAGAATTGTCAACGTACAATTCGAATAACTTCGGAGCTTTTCTGTCAATCCGTAACAAATAGCAGTTCTTTAAGGCGCATTAATTTCTTTTTTGGCGGAAAATAAAACGTAAAGAGCAGCAAATTAGTACGCATACAACGAACCATTTCCTAACATATGAACTAAGGAACAGGTCGATTTAAACGTTCAAGCAAGAAATACATTAACTGAGAAATACTTCAGTAGTTTTTATATTACAATGTTACGAAATATTTCGTAACTTGATTAGGCAGTTTTCATGATTGAAATTCAAAATGTATGCATCTGCCACAATTTTTTTACCTACAGTAAAGTCCAAGATGCTCTGACATTGTGACAATTTACTCTCAAAGACTTCCAGGACTTCTGTCACCGGAATAATGTGTATTATCAACAATGACATATAGATTTCCAATTAAAAGCTAAAATTTTAAAGTATTGACATCGTTCCAATAACAATGCTTCCAGATTGGAGAGTCAAAAATATTGTGAAACTATCAAATCCTTCCTCGTTGTAGTAATTACTGCAGGTTTACGTTTATTAAAAAATTGTCATGACTGAATATAGCACAAGTTAAATGTGAAAATGATTAACTAGAAATTATCTAAGATGCATCTGCGACATTCAAGCTAAAATTTTCAGTTGTTAATTACTGAAATAACATAAACTGATCATTTTGTTTAGCTATAGTCGAATGAGATCTCTACAAATATATAAAACCTCCCCACTCAAATCAGATTTTGCAGAGACGTTCAATTCAATTCCCATACAACTTTAACATAATTATACTTTCTGGCAAAAAGGAACTGGATACATCACGATTCTTGAAAGAAAAATTAAACGTTTAAAATGGCAAAATTTAGTCGCTGCATGAATATTCCACTTAACTGTTTATTTGCATAACGGTGTTCTTGTCAGTAAAAAATTCTAGAGACAAATTGGAGACAGCACAATCAAAATGCAATCCTCAATGTACACAGATGCCTGCAAATTTGATTTTGTGTGACAAACAGCTTGTTTGGAAGTTGTTGATAAATATATTAACTCTATATTGATTTACATAAATTTGTCGTACAGCTGTAAGAATTTCTAAGTGTCCGTGTCATTTCCTACTATCTAACTGCGTATTAATCCAATGTGAGAGAAAGCAATGGCTATATCAGTAACGTCGTGTTGGAATGTACAAAGATACGACAATTTCGATTATACCAATTAAACAATGGTCTTAAAAACGCTATTTTCATTCTTTAGTGGTAGAATATGATTCGTGTGCATGAAATAAGTGTGGTTTTTTAACAATTAATCTTTGATTATATTCTCCAATATAAATATTTTTCCTTAGAATAGATAGTTATTAATTCATAGATTTATTTACGTTCAAAAAAGGGCAAAGAAAAATAAATTCTTTAATACAACAATGTAACTTAGCAATTTTTTCTCCGAATAATAATCCAATAAGCCTTCTACCTTTCCAGATATCCTACAAAATAGTACCGACTGACAATGATTTGAATTCTACCAGGTACAGAATTGTTGGAACAAAATAAATTTGGATACGAATTGCTTTTGTACTAACCATTTAAATTCCTATCAATATTTCAGCCATATAGCTGTGCAATAAACGAATGCAACAAGGATTACACTACCGCTACGTTTGAATTTTAATAATTTACTTCACGTGTGAACAGCTATTGGTTAAATAATAAAAGAACATCGTAAATGAAATATGCTGCACTTGGCTAAGGGTGGAATATTTTGTGCGTTAGGCTGTCCGTATGTAAGTCCTTTTCTGTCCGTCCGTGACAACGCACATAATCCATTTTCCACCCCAACACCACTTGGATGATTCTAATCAAAAATTGTAGACTAGTTTTGTAGTTCATGTAGGTGCACAATTAGGTTTTGGCTTTTGACTCGAACTCGTCTGAGGGAAATTAGAAACGTTGTCAAAAAGAGTAGGAGG
This sequence comes from Potamilus streckersoni, assembly GCA_016746295.1. Taxonomy (NCBI): domain Eukaryota; kingdom Metazoa; phylum Mollusca; class Bivalvia; order Unionida; family Unionidae; genus Potamilus; species Potamilus streckersoni. The sequence continues at coordinate 257,948 of JAEAOA010002230.1, read as the reverse complement.
TAGGGCTTCTTTCGTCATCGCTTCAGCCACCCACACTTTTTGTATGATCTTATTTAAACTTTTTAGACTATATGCGTGATTCATGAGGATGCGCAGTAATATTGCTCTTTTAAACGTACGGTCGATTTGGGGGACATTTAGTGAAAATTTGTCCGAAACTGATGTATTCTGGGAAATCAATTTGTCATCGCTGGGCGCGATTCGAGCACCTGCAGAAGAGGGGAGGGGGAAGTAAAAAATTAACATTTTATGGTCCTAATGTTTTGGCTACCATAAACGCAGATATAAAAACTTTGAACAACGACAGAGAAGCCATTTTTTTTAATAACACCTCCCCTAAAAATTAAACATTATAATATTAATAAATATGATTGAAAAGAATCAATGAAAATTGCTCTAAATTGGGGAGACTATTTAGTGTGGCCAGCAATGTGGTGGCTAATACTGTTGGATAGATGCCACTCTCGTGCGAAAGAGAAGCGGTCCTATAACATATGAAATATGATACGCTGCTGTGCGGGGGAAACACACAATTGTGTACCTTTCATGGTCGCCAGCTTACTGGAATACAATTTTCCTGGCCTCCAATACCCTACTCCGTGGTTAGCCATCAGCTCGGATCCACGGGAAGGGACTTGACACAGGGCTGGGTCTTATCGCATCGTACCAGGCCTTAAGACCTTGACGTTCAATACTCAGATACAAGCAAAGAAACCTCCCAATCCAGCAACACGACAAACGCACCAAGAAGGCCGCCACCAAAACCACAACCACTTATTAGATTTGAGAGAGGAATTGTATCTATTTGCAATTGATCCACTTCTGTTGTAATATTCTTTATTTTCTCTGTTGATTGCGAATGTTTCTTATAGTAATGATCTTCTTTATAGTCTGCTATCTCCATGTAGTATTGGTGAGGTATATTGCAATTTATCCACTTCTGTTGAATTCTTCTTTATATCTCTCAGTTGATTGCAATGTTTCCGTAGTGTATTTCTTCATTATAGTCAGCATTTTCCCCTGTCATTTAGTTGATGGAGTGCTTCATTGCAATTTATCCACTTCGGTTGTATTCTTCTTTATATATCTCAGTTGATTGCAATTTTTTCTCAAGATGCGTCTTCATTATAGTCAGCATTTTCCCCTGTTGTTTTTGTTGATGAAGTGCATGATTGGAATTTATCCACTTCTGTTGTATTCTTTTTTATTTATCTCGGTTGATTGCAATGTATCCGCAAATTGAAATCCTCATAATAGTCAGCATAATTCTGTTGTTTTAGTTGTTAGAGTACATGATTGCAATTTATCCGCTTCTGTTGTATTCTTCTTTATAACTCTCTGTTGATTGAAATTTTTCTTGATGTTTTCAGTCTTCGTTATAGTCTGGAACATATATAGTTGATTTTGTAGAAGCAGAACCCCAGAGCCATTATATGGGGTTTACTGAGGGTTTTTAGGATTGAATTGGCTCCAGGGTTCAACTATTTCCTGACGTCACAGCACTCTCCAAGGTCGCTCAAACACACCAGCAGCAAACAACAGTTGTTAATGATTAGTATTATCATATTTATTAGACTTTTATAATGGTAAACATGAGAATATCTCATACGGGTCAAATAACCTAGGTTGTGAATATTCCTATTGCTTTTAAGAGTTAATGATTTGTATACTAAGCGTAAAAAGGTCTAAATTTTCAGTCAATTTGGTAGGTCGGAGTGTCCCTTTTTATTTTTAGTTTTCAAGGTTGATAAGGAGGAGTGATTTAATAAATACCAATCAGGTTTCAAGGGCCAAGTGGAGTTGTAAATCAAAAGAGGACTCAAGTGGGTCGAAAATAGAGTCCTATATTGTATAATAAGACATGATTAAAGCGATAGATCAAAGCATAGATAAAATAACACATGCCGTGGTAAGAAATCGCTGTTCTGCACAGGTATGCCTACTTAGCGGATCCTACCCAAGTGTTTGCTAGTATATTTTCCCTAGCACCTGTTGAAACGACAAATAATAGACAGCAAAAACCATATATAGGTAAAACATACATTAAACTATTGGATTAAACATAAATTAGACTATATATTATGTGACAAACAGACAGCACAAGCCATGGTAAGAAATCGTTTTCTGCACTGGTTTTGCATTCTTTCGGATCCTACCCAGGTATATGCTAGCATATTTTCCCTAGCACATGTTGAAAGGCGACAATTAATAGACAGGACAAAACCTTTATATATAGGTTAAGTGTACATAAAACAATTAGGTTGAACATGGATTAGACTATATATTATGTTATAAACAGAGGACAGCACAAGACATGGTAAGAAATCGTTTTCTGCACTGGTTTTGCATACTTTCGGTTCCTACCCTGGTATTTGCTAGTATGTGTTCCTAGCACCTGTTGGAATGGCAACAAATTTAAGATAAACAGAACTATACAACATATATGGGTAAAACACACTCATCGAGTGAGTTTGTCGTTGTCCGGGGGGATGGGGGATTACGGGGAAATAGGTAGTGCTTCCTATTTCCCTTATTGAGAATATTTAAATTTTAATTTTTTTTTAAAACTGTCAGTCTGTAACTTATGTCATCAATATTACATATTATAACAATTAGTAAAATATATTAAATGTATTTAAAAAATTATATAGCGATGAGATGAGAATATTTTAAATATTTATATAAGAATTATTATGTAAATTATATGTACCTGTCGGTCGGACCAAAGAATTTATAAATCCGATAAAATATAATAAAGTAAATTATCCAAGTTATCGTTCAAACTGTTCCAGTATTTGTAAGATGTGTGATTCAGGTCCATTGCAATTTATCCACTTCTGTTGAATTCTTCTTTATAGTTCTCGGTTGATTGCAATTTATCCTTTAATATGTATCTTCGTTATAGTTTCTTGAGCCGAAGTCCAGGTGCATTGCAATTGATCCACTTCTGTTGTATTCTTCGTTATAGTTCTCTGTTGATTGCAATGTATTCTGCATAATTGTATCTTCGTTATAATTTTCTTTTCTTTAGTCTTGGTGAATTGCAATTTATCCACCTCTGTTGTTTTCTTCATTATAGTTCTCTGTTGATTGCAATTAATCCCTCATCTAATTCTTCTTTAATTTCTGCTTGTAGTCGGAGCTCCGAGAAACACGTCCTTCTTCTTCAGCAGCCGGCCTTCTTCCTTCTTTATATGCGGTGTTTTTTTTGGTCCTTATATGATGTGCAAATTTCTTTATATGCTGTGCTTTCGTACTTATATGATGTAAAAACTTCTTTATACGTGGTGCTTTCGTCCTTATATGATGTGCAATCTTCTTTATATGTGGTGTTTTAGTACTTACAGGATGTGCAAACTTCAATATATCCGGTGCTTTTGTCCTTATATGATGTGCAAACTTCTTTATATGCAGTGCTTTCGTACCTACAGAATGTGGAGACTTCTTTATATGAGGTATTTTTGTCCTTATTTAATGTTTAAACTTCTTTATATGCGGTGCTTTCGTACTTATATAATGTGCAAACCTCTTTATATGCGGTAATTGTGTCCTTACATGAAACGTCTTTATGAGAAACTTCTTTATGATAAGAAACTTCATTATGATGAGAAGCATATACGGAACTTGCGCAGGCGCGCCTAGGGTCCAAGCAGTCCGTTGATAAAAGCAATTTGGTCGACTTAAACTGAGTAATCAAATTTAGGCTCCGTTATCATCACCTTGTCAAGCAGATTTCACATGACATCTAAACTGTCTTCGCCACCAGTTTCTGTATCAATATATCTGCACACATGTGTACGAATATGTGATTAAATTGCTTGTGTCTAAGGTCTAAAATTCCTTTTTATTTTTTTTTGTTTCATTGTATTTAATTGCAATGAATATTTTTCTCGGATTTGGGAATTTATTTTTAATAGCGATATATTTTTAACACAAAGTTTGTTTATCCAAGACGAAGCTGTAATACGTGAGGGTTGCTATTTAGTTCGTCTTACCTTGATAACAAATTATCAGGAAGATAAAACGATTGGTCGGAATCACGGGCATACTTTCTCTGCGTGATCAATGTTTGTAAAAAAAAAAAAACTTTTTATGATTATTTTTTTTTTATAAGTGGCGCTCACCAGGTATTATGTACTTTTGAGAGAGTGATGTTTGTAAGGTGAAGTTGTTTGCATTTTAATCATGCATAGTGGAGAGAATGTTGGCATACCTATATGCTACTTTCATGTAATGTGGCTGAAATTTCTTTCGATATTGTATTTTTGGAAATTTTAAATGATATTAGCACACTGCTAACTAAAATGACTGCTCCCTTGTGCTCCAAAAATCAACCCGAATTTGTCTAAAGTACACTATTCTTGGCAGCTATTAAAATATGGACAATTAATTTTGCCAAACTAGACAATTCAAGCTTCTAAAATTGAAGTGAATGAATTACCAAATACATAAAATGTAAAAAAAAAAAGGAAATCGGCTCTATTTTTTACAATTTACCTCTGAAATTCGAGAAGTAAAAATGAGCAAGTAGAGCTAGCACTTTTTTGAAAGATGCACATCTGGAGTAAGGCCAAGTTGTATACTCTCTAACCCATATTACATCCATCAATCATACATCAAAATAAAGGGAATTAAAGGTTCTTTGAACAATACCTAAGGTATACTAAGTCTCTTTTAAATAGCCAGTATAACTAATGAGGAAACCCGGGGGAAATTCTTTTTCTTTAAAGTTCTAAGCTTATGCTAAATACGAAACTGTAGAGCGCCACCTTAGTGGAGTGACATTGATTTACGTGTAAATTTTATCGTAATAATAGACCACATGACCAATCTCGCGAGATTTGAAGTGATGTTTTGAGCGTAAATACGCACTATTAATATTGGTTTGGCCAGAGTTATTCAAAACCTTGAAGGAACAAGGTGTATATTGAAGGAACAAAGTGTATATATGTATTTATTTTAATTTTGTTGCCAGACTATTTTATTCTTCGTCTGATTTTTGGATTTAATAATTTATTTTCCTGGACACTCAACAAGTTGACTTTCTTATAAAGAAAATTCTGAAAGATATTTAAGGAAATTAATTCTGGAATTATTTGGAAACAAAGACTGTGATTCAAGTGAGGAATTATTGTCATTCATATATTGGACTACATCTGACGTCATCGCCCTCCATATTCATACGTCGTCGGGACTCGAACCTGGATTCTTATAGGACTATTTAGTGATAGGACTTGTGTTTTTATTCTTAGAATCATATTTGGATTATATTCAAAGATTGTAAGTCGTATTTACAAATTTTTACATTGTTGTCTTTGGAAATAACTTATTTTGTTGAAATATACAAAGCTTGTTGGCTTTCACTTATTTCTTTGCTACTGAGTACGAGCCCTTGTCACGTAACACATGAAGAAAGAAAGTTTATGTATGGAACGCCGAAACTTTCTTATATTCTATGGAACGTCACGCACGAAGAGACCTAAAGGGATTTATTGTCTTACTACACCGTTAATGTTCGTAGTGATTACAGTGAAAGAGGCTAACATGGCAGACTCTGTCTAATGTTCTCAAACGACTGAATTTAGATTCTTACATAAGGATATTTGAAGAGCAGAAAATCTTTCCCGATATTGTGTGCAAGCTATCATTGTCCTATTTTCAATGTTTGGGCCTAGTCAACAGGTCTGACATTATGAGGCTGCGATAGAATGCGTCAAATACGGAAGCTGTCAACCAGATTTGATCAGCAATCACCTCAGCCGCAAAGAATTTGGCATACCAAAAATTACTATTGAAGGGCTTCTCGAGACACTTTTTACTGTTTTGGTTATAAGCAACACACTGTCTGTTTCAGAAAGTACTATATATATTGAAGAATGAGACAATATAACCTCAACAGAGTTGATTTCTCGGATATTAGTGATGAAACGCTCGACTTTTCCGTTAATGAAATAATAAGAGTATTCCTCCATTGTGGTGAAGCAGCGATACGACAGATCTTGTTTGTATTATTATTTAATATTGTTTTGATTACATTTTTATAACACATAATAATCACTGCCTTATGAATACTTTATAGTAAAACGCTTCATAAGTTTAATGTTTAAAATATATTGATCTCAAACAATGACAAATAACGAATTGCTTTCGTTGACATTTACCAAATTCATCCTTTGGGTTGCTTTACCTTGGATGGGAAATCATGTGCCTTGTTCTACCTGGACGGAATTAATTAACTCACGACATTTAGTTCCCAGACCAATTTGCAAAGGACGTTTCGCAAGCTAAAAAAATGATGGCCAGTAACTGAATAGAAGAAAAAGGATACTCATATCACAATACGAGAAACATTGTACTTATATGTTAACACTAAATAAAATTAAATGATTATACCACTCAAAAATTTACAAATGTCCAATAGTTAGAGATGGAACTTCCGAAACGGGGAACACGAGAGACTTAGCGGTCTAAAACGATCGCCTTTGCCGAGCACCTATGTCCATGTGGATTCGAGTTTTAGGTTCGACTAATGTAAGTGAGGAAGCTTTCCAGCAGTCACATGGCTCGCAGGTTCCTACCTGGGTCTTTCCAGGTTCTTCCTCCATCAATCATACTAGCCGACATGTGTGGCGTATGTGTGCTGACAAATTTTGTTAAACCCACAAAAATCTCCAAACCAATGACCATGATGTAATTGGCTGCCTGTTTCAGGAAATTACTAGAGTCCCTAATATAAATGTGTAACAGTACATACCGCGATGATATTAAACGATACCTACCCATCACGTTTGAATCGTTTAGAGAATGGTTTTCGTTTCTCAAAAAAGAGAGAAACAAAATATAGTTATAAAAATCTAAGTCCAGACCCACTTCCACAGCATATAAAGAAGTCAGCACATCATATAAGGACGAAAGCACCGCATATAAAGAAGTTAGCACATCACAAGTACAAAAGCAACCCCATATAAAGAAGTTTGCACATCATATAATAAAAGTTGGCATAATAAAACAGCTGTGGCGTTCCATATGGACGCCTTCACAACTAAATGGTCTTCTTCGTGATTATGAATTCAACAACTTTTACGCTGAAAAAGAATAACAGCGATTATCTCAAAACAGAGTCTACTGAACTCCGTGAACCACTGTTTTGAGCTCTACAAGGAAGTTACACATTGTGAGCCAACTCAGTCGTAAATCTCAAATCTGCATCAATATTTTCGTGAGCCAAAATACAAGTTTACTGTTGATCGTGCTTCATACGTGTATTCGATATGGTACATTGCAAAGGAGAGGCCACGACAAATCTACGACGCTCAAATGAATAATACGCAAGCTCGTGGCATTATCGATTATTGATATTATTCATTTGCTATCGACTACTTTTGATTTTTTCAGGATTTAATTTATCTCCGCAGGTGTCGAAGATAATTACGTGTCCGCGAGTGTTACTGAGCGTTTTGATGGCGCAGCACGTGGTAGTCGTTTAACCGATCATGACATCCTAAGATACCTCGGTGAGAAGAGCATGTGAGACAAAATGGAGCTAAGCGATGTTACCGAGAACGCGGTTAAAATATCCAATTATTATTACAACAATAATCGGCGAAGTTATTCATTATTTTATTAAATAGCGACAACGAACTCATCGAACACAATCATAGGTAGATTTATCACTGAGGCATCTGCAGATTGCAAACGTCTTAGTAACAGACTTGTTATCCACGAGGCTGAATTTGATTTTCTCTTTAAGGACACTATAAGCGGTGGTACATTTATTTCGAACACCAGCATGAAGTTCACCGATAAAATCAACGGGGCATATAATTTCCTACTGAACTACAAATCTCCACAATTCGCCCATTTAAGAGCAAGTATTAACTTTTTATCTATGACTAATAGATTTGCTACAACCACAGTTTGAGTTACCACGGATTAATGTACATCAGTAAAAGACTCTTACCAAATCTTGATAAACTTCCTGTGTTAGGGCTGACTGAAAGTGCATATGCCGCAATAACAACACCGGATAAATGGTTCGTATGGCCACTGGGAAATTAAAAAGGGATTGACAAGATCATTTGATAAACTTTGGTAAGAATCGTACACTATTATAGCTTGATCCATTCATGCAGCAGCGTCTCTAGAGGGTGCCAAGAGGGGGTGTCTGCCCGCACCTAGTGACACCAATCAGAGGGGCTGACACCAAAATGACTCTCTATAAAATTTTTGAATTTTTGGGCATGAAGGAGGTCTATGGGGTTGACACTACGAATTACCGCACATGACTGTCTATAAAAGTTTTTAATTTTTGTGCAGAAAGGAGGTCCATTGGGTGACACCATGAGTTATCGCACTGGGTGACACCAACCCTAGTGACGCCACTGTATTCATATATCCGCCAGTGGATACTCGTTGTCAAAATGTCGTAAAAATAAATCAAAGGGCTGCTGGCGATCGAAATGATGCATTGAAGTTGGTTCTCAACTATTTGGTCACTGTAACGCTGTGTAGTGTTCATGGCGAGTTGGCTATGGATAAATCTCAGTGGAGTCTTGGATACGTAACGACGGTTCATAGTTCACAATGATTAACGATGACAAAATCTCTAGCACATATCGACGATCGCATCGAATGGTCAAATATTGAAGTAAATGGCACGACCCAGGCATATTTTGAAAAGATGTCGATGACACAAAACAAATATTTGTAGCAACGATATATGGCCAAATGAGAGATATCGGCTAAATTAGTTTGCCATTGATGATTGATGACCTCCAATCGGGTGCGATTTCTGGAAAATTTTCGTCGAATGGGTTTGTGTAACGTGTACGTGGATTGTTCTTATGAACATCTTTGCAGTTGTGGTAAAGATGTTTATGTGTCTGTTTTGGTAGCTCGATATAATTTCTGATCTATTCCGTATTTCGCGGGATGGGCTGGATTGTAATAAATGCTAACTAAGAATTTTCTCCATTTTGGACACTCTATTCAATAAATCGCCCACTCTTCATTAATGATACTCTGGGTTGGGTGAGATGGTGGGTTTGGAAACGGTTTTAAGTGTCCGACTTGCCACGGGAATAGAAGTCGAGATTAGTGGTGGGAATGGGATGAGTTTTGTCTTGCTGTCATTTTCACTTCTGAGTTATCTTCTTTCTTTATCACTTTTGCCGAAGGGGGAGTGGGCATGATCATTTTAACCCAAGCTTTGAGTTTTTCTCATTGGGGAGTTGGGGAAACGGTCAAGAAGGAAGATGAAATCTTACTAGGATTGGGGGGGGGCGCTGATAGTGTTTTTAAGACTTCTCGTACGTCTTCTTCCTCTGGCATACACGGGGCTGCGTCTGTTTTGGTCACTGGGGGTAGAGGTGATGGTGGCAATGGACATTCATCAGGGTCTTTAAATCCTTCAGGGTCGTAGTAGTTGTTTTGTCTAAAGCCTTCTGATGAAATATTTGAAGACATTGTAACATTTGACCGGTACGGTTGCAAATTTTCGGTTTCTGACAAATCTCTGATAATATCAACGGTTGTAATTCGTGTTGTAACTGAGACATCTCGGTTAGATGAGGATTTGGAGTTAAATGAGAGGGTTCTTGCCAATGTTTGTAAGGCACTAAAGTTAGCTTTCGTCCTTCCATCAGATTCCAAATTACACGTCTGAGATATTTTTCACCGAAAAGGTCTCTTTTATCTTCTTGATCCTTTTTATCTTGGACCGCTTTGTGAAGCATGAGCTCCCATGAGTCCTGTAATAATTATTCCCAATAGTCCTTTCACAAAGAGTGCTAAAACAAGTGCGCAAATCCTCCGCATTGCACCAATATCTTTTTCTTTTGACGGATGGGTATTTTTTGTTTCAAAATCTAGCGAAGAACGTATCAATACTTGTCTAAGCTTTCTTTCTCATGCTTGGACAAAGGCGTTGTTGCTTTCAATACATTCAGGCAACATTCGCACAAATATCGAAGACATATTTCGAGGCTGTTTGAATGAGATTTTTTTTTCGCATGGGTAAAGGGACTTTTAATAGGACTGACAACACGTCCCAAAGTTTAGCTACACGAGGCAGTCATTTCCTTTCCTTTTTGAGATGAGGAGGGATGGCTTCTGGGGGTGACATCTTTGTTCCGGAGCACACAAAAAATACACTAACGTGGGTGACTTGGCACACGTCCTTTCTTATTTATGATGTATTTTTTTAGTAGGTAGTAGGGTTTGTAACCAGTCTCGCTGACAAACACTTTGACTATCACATCAAGTAATCCGCTCTAATCTTTCAATACGCTAAAGTTCACCACTTGACTGGTGAGATAATGTAGAGTCAATCCTTCCACTTTACATTCGGTGTGCACTTATCCTCGTTGGTCCTGTTATTCGTAGCCGTAACCTCTTGTCGTTGGGTTGCTCGTCCTTCCAGACTCTTAAACGGTCTCCTTCGATGTCAGGGTGACAGTGACCAAGGCGATCTATGTAGATGCAACTGTCCGTGTCAGAATACAGGACCCGACCTCCTAACTGGTGTAAGGTTTCGTACAATTTTAAGAGAATTTATTCTGTCACGTAGGCTCTCATTTCGGAATTTGTCAGCCTTTACAAACTCCAGTTCTTCGTCAATGACTATAATCAAGTCTTCACGAACGACGTCCACGTGTTTCATGTATTTGGTTTAGTCGTGAATCATCTGGAAGTAGTGGGAAGTTTCTGTTAAATATTACGTCTTGGGTAAACACGATCGTTGTGCCATTTTTCTTCACAAGCAACTCAACATCACTTTGGCAAACAATCGCCTTTTTCATTTTTCTCCACGTGGTCTAAAATGATGCCTTTCTGCTGAAGAATTTTCTTTGAATTTCGTTTGGTCTTCGGGAGTGTGACAGCAGGAAGGATATCCGCTGATTTCTTCTCCCAGTTTCAAAAAGGCCTCCAAGTAGTCTGCGAAAATGCCTTCCTGAGTCTCGTCACCCTTCTGGTACTGTTCTGTCTTGGGTAAATGGTTAATTTCGATTACTTCTCACAATTGGTATCCCAGGTCCAGAGATTTAAACAATTCCACGCTGACACACATTCTTGTCAAGACGCGTTCTTCCTGTTTTTGTAAGACACAAAGGAAACACCAGTTTCCACTGGCAATGGTGAGGTAAAATGAGTTGGTACAAATCAATGGGAGGCAAGACGTTGCAACTGATCATTCCTTCGTATTGTCGAACATTGTCGAGGTCGATGTGTTCCGTCAGCAGCTGTGGGTGCCCTATGGGAAAGTGACAATATTTGCACACATGAGGATACTGTGAACACACGTCCACTTATTTGATTTCTTCTCCTTTCTCCTCGTCATCGTGGTACAGCAAACAGGTGGAATTCGTCCACCCGATTTCTCCATACAAATCGTCCTGCGGGTTTAGAGTGACCACTAATTTTTAACTTTAACCAATGCTTTTGAACTCGAGATCAGATTTTAAAAGGTGATCCTACTCGTGTTTCCGTATTCTATGATTTGGTATCCTTGCTGTTCTAACTTTAAGCAACGCTGACAAGTGGCTTCGTACAAGACATGTATGATACGTTGTAAAAATTAATTTTGCGTGTCAGGTTGCTGCTAACAGGTCGGACATCTGTGAAATACACATCCGTTAAACTCGTAAACGATCTTAAGGTTTTCTAAGCATCAGCCACTCACTGAATAATTTCCAATAGTCTTTTCACCTCCTCCATTTCTGACATGTTTCTTCCTTGTCGCACATGTAATGTATCCAGCTTAGAGCTTTAACCCAGTATCCACGTTTGACAAAATTGATCGTTTGAGGGCGGTTGACAGCAAGGTCTTCTCGAGCGTGAATCGTTTGTTGTACATCAAGGAACATGATTCGGCAAAAGGTGAAGGCATCTTTCAAAGGATCGACCCCTCCATGTTCTATGCACAATTCTCGAACTTTTCCACAGCAACGACGTAAAATATCCACGGCCGGTCGACTTTACTTTAACATTTCTTCCATAAAGTTGAAGGGGTCCGATGTGTGAGCTTGGTTCCAAGCGCAAAAAAGCTTCTCGTTGTTCGGTGCACATATTGTCAAGTTCTTTAGTAGTGAGCTTCACGCAAACGAGGCAAGACAGCGTGTTGATTGGCTGCAGTATTGAAAAAGTCCGGAAATAGCTTTTGGCTGTTTGTATTATTCCAAATGTTTTAGGCACTCCACTCAAAGGCATGGCCAAGTTCAAATCTCTAAACAGTACTTGTTCCAGTTGCATGGACATGAGTTTGATTCCGTTCATAGTCCTTTTAGGACTTTCGTGCTTTGTTCCGTATAGTATTTCAGAAGAAATTGTCAATCGTATCCAGACAAATCGTGAGCCATCAGCGTGGCATAACGATGGCAATCTCCGTAACGTCCGATGTCCTCTTGACTCCACGTCACTGTGTACTTGTAGGCCGTAGTTCCTAATTTTATAGCGGTGCGTTAATCCGTCTCTCGAATGTTATAATACTTGTCGGGTGTTGCTGGTGGACTTTGGTTTGCCGTAGACTCTCTCGGTCTGGATACAGCTGTGACAGATGTGGATTCTGGTTCACTCATGTCATCTTCCAATTTTCTGGCTTGGATTGGAGCCAAGATTTCAGCTAATGTGCGAGATTATAGGTCATGCGTCTGCCTCATACCTATTTCTCCTTTATTCTCGAATTGGTACTATTGTTTCATCTTGATTGCAAAATATCTTTCACTCTCAATCGTTTCAGCAAGATGGAAGAACCAATACAGATCAAACTTCTGATCAAAGCTTTTGCGACGTGTCATTCGAAAGTTTTCTTCAAAAACACCGACGGACTAATCCCCCTCCTTTGCAGATAAAAAATCAAGATACCTGCTATATATGTCAGAAGAAAAGACATTGGTCTTCTGAATGTCCACAATGTTAAAGCAAGACAGGCTTTAAGAGATACTAAGGTAAAGATACCTGTTATCATTAAAATTTAAAAGACACTGGTCTTAAGGTTGCCATATGAAAAAGGAGTACCGATCCAAGAAACAAGAGGAGCATGACAAGAGGGCTTCCGGATATGAAGAGATACCCTTCGGGAAGGAAGAACCCAGATCCCTTCTTGAAATTAAGAAGAGAAGAAAGTGAGAAAAAAGAAGAGGAGAGAAAACCCGTTAAGATAAAGAAATTCTGGAAAAAGAGACACTGAAAAGAAAAGAAGCTAATTAACTTTTTAAAGTGATGTGTTTTGAAATTTGCTTGTCACTTCTAAGAGATGAGACCAGAAAGACAAGCGTGTCTTGATTTTGATTTTTATTATAATAAGGGCCTACACCCACATACTCATACATGTGTATCATGGGAAAAGTGGGATTGGACGTTTATTTGATTTTGGCAAATGTTGAGTAATCACTTTTCGAGAGGTGGGTGGCCCTGAAAAGGACAATTGTGTGTTTGTTTATTTAATAAAGTGAGGAACGGCATTTTAACTGCCTTATCCCTCTGCCACAGCCAAAGCCTACTTCTTGACCTGCTACTGTCGAAAATTTGGTATAAATCAAAAGTATTGGCATCTCAGACGTAATTGGACTTTTGACGGGGTTGAACTTTTTGACCCGGGAAGGTCTCTTTCTGTAGGGTCGTATTAAAGAAGTCTGATACGTTTGTTTCAGACTCCTTGACTCTGTCAAAATGTCTAAGAGTACTAAAACACAGCCGATGCTTCCCAATTCTTCGTCTTCGTAGTTTCCGTCATGTTCTAACTCTATCGCATTTAATTTAATGCGCACAGACGCTAGCGCACCTATATAGCTTATGTTTGTCACATGTATATCTCTTCCAATTGGAAAACAGACAGAACTTTGTAACGCCTGCTAGGATTGGTGAAAGAAGTCAACCCGTTTCGATCCGCTCTTCCACTATAAAAAAATTCGCGGTTCACTTCATTCCATTCGCCCGTTCTTGTCACAAGATGTGGATTAATGTAGAATCGTCATAACCAGCCATATATTCTGCAACTGGGCTAAGTGGTTTCACCATCCGTAGAATTGTCTACTCTCCTATCGTCGATGCGTTCAACCCGGAATATGCTATGTATATTAGATCATCGTGGGTGATCATCAAGATCAGCGATACGGCTCTTTGGAAACAAAGAATTTATGTGGGGAGGCAAGGTTGTCTGACACGAGTCTTAGTCCAGATATCAGACGAAGTTTGAGGAAGACTAGAAGACCAGTATAATGCATTATATGATAACTCGATGGTGTTAAAACCCCCTCAGGTCTTTTTGAGGGCCATTCATATGTCTCGACAAGATGACTATTCTCTCTTATATTAAATATATGTTTGTCAATTGTATAGTTGCTTATGTGATACATTTATGTAGATAAATCTATGTCTATGACTATGTCTCAACACATGTTTATATGTCTATGTCTCTGTTGGATTTATCCCTACCTAGAGTAGCGCATATTCAAGTCTCTGTTCCTACCTGCTCCGTCCGATTGAGATCAGCCACATGCAACATTATTGCCATTGTTTCACTAGTGTCCAGTACCGTGACGTTATCCCTCGCCAATTTATTTTGTCCCTATAGAGTTCCAATACATTGTCTCTATACACTCACTATATTAAATTCCCCATTGTCCTTAGAGTAGCCCACCCATATTAAATTCCCCTTGTCCCTGGAGTGCCGGGACACTTTGTTTTCACATGTAAGTCCCATTGTCCTCAGTGTGCCCCTCTCCGCACTACACCTATCAATGTTAAACTCCAAGGGGGTCTATATTAGCCCAAAATGCAATGTTTTAATCACATAACGGTCATTGTTTCATTAGTGATGTCCAGTTGTGATAAAAGCTATTTCGACACAAACGTAATGTTCAAATTCAAAAGACTATAATTTACCAAGTGTACTGTTGATTCCCACAACTCCGTTACTGATCTAAACGCAATATTTAATTCCCATTTCTCAGACTTATTTATTAGCTTTAAGCTATTAAAAATTTTTAACAAAATGTCTGAAAGAAACAGAGACAGAGAGAGAACTTGTCATTCAATTGCAATTGAAACATATTATATTCTCCCGTTGCATTTTCTTTCATCATATTTGTGAGAAAATGGAATAAATTGGTCTCAAATGTATTTATTTATTGTGTGTGTGTGTGTGTGTGTGTGTGTGTGTGTGTGTGTGTGTGTGTGTGTGTGTGTGTGTGTGTGTGTGTGTGTGTGTAATGCGCCGTTCCGGGCTTGCTTTGTTTCTCGTGTATTTTATGAGCCTATTCAGAACCGGAAATGGGAGAAAAAATGGCGGCACATGGACGCACAAGCGGCTGGCCAAAATACAGTCAAGGCCAAAATGTCAAATTGGATAGCAAGTACAACAATACTGCAACTCTTGACAGAGTCATAAATTTGTAAGCTGCTCATATCTTTGTTAATTTGGCCAAACTTTTGCGCAGGTGTATTCACTCAAACCGGTTCGGCGGGGTTGGTGTTAGAAAGAGTCCTTGGGATGTGGGTTTTATTTGGATGGATAAACTGATTCCGTGTCGTCTGTGACCCTTTATTATATTATCCAGACAAACTCTTATTCTGCAAAGCAACACTGGCTTTAAGAATTACTTTCCTCATAACCAATAGGAATAACCTCCCTTTATAGGGCGTAAGTAATAAAGTACCACCTTTTGCAAGGAAATCGATGGAGAAGCATCCAGGAATTAATAACTTATCAATTTATAAATACGTTGACTCAGTCACACTTGAAAATTAAGCGACGGGGTTACAAAGGGATCAAAGGTGGTTCTTGTTGGCTTTTAAGTATTTTACCCCAAATTATGTGACCTTAATTATTGTTATGTATTTTTGAATTGTACTTGAGTTTCTTTAGATGTTTATTGAGGATTATGTAAGGGAAGTTTATGCTTGTTTTAGTTAAGTTCATGTCAGAATGTTGACGTAAGTTTTCTCCCAATATTTAAAAAACCCCACCAAAACTAAGACTAATAAAATGAAACTGAAATATATTGCAAGTCCAACTCTCCTTAGGATGAATGTGACATGGAGGAGTAACTTTAAAAACGGAGCCACAGAAAAACTGAAGTTTGATCTTGCATTCTAAACATGGTTGTTTTGTTGTCGCCACATATCCAAGAGAGAAGATAGCCTTCATTCTTCTTCATGGTGAAATCAAAACAACCTAAACACTACTGAGAGTCTATTAACCCTGGTAGTGCGGAATCCATATATTTATGGATGACGTCACCTGGCTGTGTATGCGGGAACCATATATTTATGGCCAAACGTCACCCAGCTCTGTATGCGGATACCATATTTTTATGGCACAGGACAAGAACGTATACGTATGTCCAATGTAGGCCAATCATTACTTGTGTGCTAATAATAGCTGGAAGATAGCACATGTAGTAGTCCAATAGATCATGGCTCTGCATCATTGTAACAAAAAAAATCAGTGAAACAAATATTACAACAGACTTATTTAACCGGTAAGGTCTGTTGTCAACATTGGCCATTAATGTAAACAATATGGTGGATATTAAGCAGTTACCGTCTCTTAGCTATCTCATTGTTAGTTGCCGCTGATTACCGTATATATGTATGGGATATCCAAAATAGAATATAGTTTGTTAGGGCTTTGTGTGGAAGTGTAGAGGTATAAATAGCAAAACGCAGTTTTCCATGTTTGAGAATTAATTTTCTGCATGAATATACCATGTGATGAGATTAAAGTGCTTTGATACAATCACATATTTGATATACAAGGGCTATGATATGGCCATCCCATTCAGTAACAACATCAAATTCCATTAAATCGAGCTTTAACTAGTAGCCAAGTTCATCAACGAGTCCGTCATGTACAGAGCCTTTTCTTATATTGGGGGATACATTGTATCAAGAGCGAGAGCTGTACAAGCTGGAAAGGGACAAACCATCATTTTTTCAGGGGTGTCATGTTTTGACAACTAGGTATTCCCTTCCCTACCTATCTGAATCTTTAATTATTTTTTTTCTTTTTTTCTTTGTTTTTCAAAAGAAAAAGCAAAGCATAATACTCATCTTGTAATATTTAGTCTCTCTTTCTCTCTCAGTAATTAAGTTGAGAGAGAGAGAGAGAGAGAGAGAGAGAGAGAGAGAGAGAGAGAGAGAGAGAGACCAGCTCTTATGACAGCCATTTGAAATGTATGCAACTTGGGAATTTAATAATCAAGTCCTTCGTTCAAGAGAACTTTCTACCTGGTGGTAATCTTTTCCTTTTTTTTTTCTCTTGTTAGTTTCGTTGTTTACAGAGCTAGTTTTAGAGGTAGGAAAATGAGCATATAAAGCTTGTTTTCTTTTTTGTTATATATTAAAATTGTTGCTGAGAAATCCATTTTATTTCAAATATTTCTGACAGGCTGCAGTTAATAATCATTGAAAACCTCACAACTCTTTTTCTATAATGTATAATCAATGAGAAATAAGAAATAATTATGTCAATTTTCAGTAAAAACGACTTTCAGGCTTCTCAAATAGTTCCAATCTCACTATCATACAGGTGTACTGAACACAGGTCTCTTCCAGTTATACAAATAACTTGTCCCTGGTCATACTGTTGTTTATTTCTGCTTCACTTGGCTGTAAAGATCAAACAGCTCACTTGGCTTGGTAGCACATTGGCAGCTGCTGATGTTTTGTTACCATATATGACCAAATAAAAGTACACTATAGTGTTTTGAGAAGGTCAAAACTAATGGCTGTGATAATATTTCTCTACCTGATGATATTATGTCACTGACAATTGTACTCAAACTAGACAAACACCACAAGATGTATTTAAACAAAAAATAAGATTATAAAACAAAGAAAGATATTCTAAAATTAAAAGTGATGTCATATATTAAAGAAGGCATTGATTATAAAAGCTATTAAAGAAATCCAAGACATAATGTATCTATTCCATACTAATGACACACATTCAGCTTGCATCTTAATACAGTAGAACCTGTCTTGAAAGACCACCTCTATTACCAAAAATTATGGTCTCTCAAGACATGTGGTCTCTCATAACAGGTCACAATGCTATATAATCAATAAATTTGTGCTATGAGAATTTGGGCTCTCAAGACAGGTGGTCTCACATAGCAGTGATCTTTCAAGACAGGTTTTACTGTAGATAGTAAGGGATATATATATATGAGGAGCCATAGCAGACAAAAGCTGTTCCAATGAGAAAATTGCAATTGTAATTTCAGTGTCGTATGTCAAGAAATCCAATACCATGTGTTGGATCAAATTGCATGTCCTTAAAGTTCCATGTGATAATAATTTTTCTTTCATAATTAAAGCTTGATAATACTGATTTTTTTGAAAAAAAATGCTGCATTTAGTTGAATAAAAGATTCTGACAACAATATTATTTTAAAAAGTTTTTTAAATCTTTCAAACACTAACATTATTTTTGGCAACCAAAGTAAATCTATAATTACATTTCTTTCCAGTAGGATTAGTATTGGTTCCTTAGCAATGAACTATGTGAATAAAATTATATTTTATACTGAGAAAATTTGTGAATAATAACTACACAAGATACATGTTTAAAAGTTAACTTTTATTTATCTAGCATAGGCCTAAAATTAATGAACTGAGGATATGTGATACCTAGAAGAAACAAAACTGTTCACATACACATTTGAAATAAAAACATTTGATGAAAAAGTTTGCACTTTATTTGTATTTTTGTAAAAAAAAATACTTTTTCACACATTTTCTCTATTTGGTTGCTATGGTAACAATGAACACACATCATTTTCACTGACATTTTCTTGTGTTTGCAATTTGCGTGTATATATAAATACATCACTGTATACAATTTCACAGCAATCTGATGATAAATAACTAATTTTGAATTGTTATATGGATTTATCCCAAAAAGTTTGTATTGTTCTGAAACAATTTAGCATACACAGACAGAGCAGTTAAAAATAAATCAGCACTGGTTTCACGATCATGCAAAAACAACACAGCACTACCAGGGTTAAGTATGAAGTTTAATAATGACAGTTCAGTGATCTTGTGAATGAAACTGAAAATTGCTTGTGGATTTTTTAAAATAAATATCCTAGCAGTGATCTACGAGAATTATGCTACTTTCTTTATGGGTATACGTTAATTAATCACATTAGATTAAGATTAATCACAGATTATCTTTTGTCTCAGTCTCAGAAATGACCTGCCAGTAATGATCATTCAGATCCTCAGACTCCAAAGAATTGGAAACTTAGTAATAATTATGAGGAGGAGAATAAGTCTTCTAAAGTTATCACAAATCTTGGGTAATGGCTACAAAATACTATACAAGTGTTTATCTTTATTCAGCTTGAGACAAGAAATCTTGAACATGTTTTCTCCATGAATAACAATTCCATATAAAAGATCATGATTAGAAAACGAGTGATGCCTAAGATTTCAGTTTTGACTCCCTAAGATTTTCATTTGATCTCTGGAGAATTTTTTGTGGTAAGGATCAAATCAATCTTCAGTTTTGAAATCTCTTGAGAACTATATGCCAATATTTGTTGGGAGTCAATTTGAATTTACTTGAGTACAATCTTTATTGTATTAATAGCTTTTTTAAATATGCGTGAATAATTTTGTTACAGCCTTTTATTTTTGTATTTTCTACTGAATTTAATGAAACTAATATCATGCACCAAATTAACATGTTTGTTTTAAATAAAAAATGAAGCACAGACTCTTAAGATTTTGCATAAACCATAATAATAAATTTTTTTATAGTATGCCATATTACTCAGGTATTCAGATAATAGTCTTAATCATCTGTGAATATGACAATAGGTGGCATATGAGTCAGTTCATGAGAAAAGCAGCTGCATGACATACAGTTTCAGTTTTAACTTTTTTTTGCATTTTCTGATTGAGTAATGTTTTAAAACCATAATAATATAAATTTTTATAGTATGCCAATCTTTTTATCCACGGGCTGGAGAGGGAATTTAAAGTATTTTCAAAATGCAGTGTCATAATGTTATGGCTCCATTGCTCAGACTAAAGTTATAGTTTAATTGGTTACATAAAAAGAGTCATCTGCAATTTATTGTTAAAACTGATTTCATAGTGTGAAGTTATGTCTAGGTATTAAATACAGAATTTTTAGTTAGCTGATATTTATGATGCTACTTTCAGTGGTCAAGCTTGACTTGAATTTAAGGTAGAAGTGAGAACCGAATAAGGAGAAGTAGGAGCAGATAAAAAACTGCAATATGTGTGTGTGTGTTTTCATCCTCTTGTTTGATTTATGTCATCTGTTTTCACAGAATTTGTATCCGAGTCTAATGTTGGTTTTAAACAATATTTTATTTTCAAGTAGAGTTTTAGATAAATTATAAACACATTTTGCAAGTGTATAAAAATTATTTATTCATTTGCAGTGTATTTTGGCCACATGACTTTAAAAGATCACTAGAATCTATACATTGTAATGAATTTTAACATGATCGGATGATGATTAGATTATAGTATTGTAATTGCATGTTAGTAAAAATGCTTAGATCAGACACCATGAAACTGTGAATGTTTTAACATTATTTAGGTACTTTACTAAGTTTAAGAAGTTTAATGAGAGAGAGAGTCTGCTTTTCAAAAAAAGGATAAAGAAATCACACACAAGATTTACAGGTTTCATTTTGTTATTAGAATTTAAAAACATGCCAGATATGATTATTTTATTTCAACAAGTTTTAAATTGTTAGATTAATCTGTTACCACAATGAAATATCAAAACTGCTATTTAAAATACAACCTCTACTAGTCTAGTCTATGTTCAGTACTTATGTTCCAAATATACGTCAATGTTTAGTACTTTTGCCCGAAATATATGTCTGTGACTTACTTTGTTAGAACTAGACTTACTCTTACCATAGACCTTCTGCTTTTATGCAGACTTGACAAAGCGTGAAAATCTGCATTTCATTTTTAAAAAGACAGCTTTAAAAGTATAATTTGAATTGCTGGTTTGGTCATCTGACAAGTTTAATTCTACCAAACGGACCAGGATAAGTGATAGTGATGGAAGAAAGGAGATGAATTTATATTATTTTCAGTTTATTTGGTATGGTACATTCTTTCAATCTACAAAACAAATGCGCAAAACTAATCCCAAATGTCAGTTAAATACTGTTTATTAATTTAGTTTAATAATTTGTTACCTTTTGACCCTTAATGTTTTTGCAGGTATCCTTTGACCAACTACACCTTTGGCACTAAAGAGCCACTGTATGAGAAAGATGCTTCTGTTCCAGCTCGCTTTACGAGAATGCGTGAAGAGTTTGATAAAATTGGAATGCGCCGATCAGTTGAAGGGGTCCTCATAGTACATGAGCATGGTCTTCCACACATTCTACTTCTCCAGCTGGGAACAACATTCTTCAAACTGTATGAAATTATTCAATTGTTTTTCAGAAGTTCCTACCATGAGGCATTGTTGTAATACATTCATGAGCACAAAATGAGACATAGGTATCACTTACTGGCAGCAGCATAATGAAACTTAAGTACCATTTAGCAACAGCAGTGCCATTGCTCAGAATAACTTTTCTCAAAGTAATTTTGAGGGCAAGTAAAAAGATTTACATGCAGTATCAAGCCTGGAAAATTTTATGTGCAGTGTAAGAAGTCGATAATTGAAGAAATAGCTATAAAGAGAGGGAGCCTATGCAAGCCATTGACAGGCCATGAGTATTATGGCATATCCAAATTTTGGAGTACTGACAAGAACAATAGATCATTTAGAGCTCTAGTTGTATAGTTAGATGCCCAGATGTTCTCTAAATCTAGATTGGGTCCAACCTATGTTCTAAGTGACTGCTTGTGAAGCAGGGTAAAAGAAGTGTTATAAAATTTGCATGAAGGAAACCTTGATCATACTACCACTTTCTACATTTTAATTTTGAAGTTCTTAAAAGACAACTGATAATCATTAATGTTCAGACCTTTTTGGGGTTTTGTTTATAATTATCCACCACCACTATTTTATAAAGATCACCTCCCTGCTTGTATTGAAAGCAATCTGCTTTGCGTAGAATGTGAAACATGTGATTTGTATATTTCTTGTGGTACCTATGCAGTTGTTTGACAGTGAAGTTAAGTGAATTATTAAAGCATTCATTGTTTTCACCCTTAAGGAACACAGTTTATTACATTGTATTGTAATACATTTAGTTCAAAAAGTTGGTGGCCACTTTCAGAAACATCCACTGTACTAAGATATGAACTAATTTACAGAACTTTTATTTATTGATTTTACTGATTGTCATAAAAAAGATCAGAGGATGTCCAACTTAATTTCTGTCTTTAACTTTAATATAGCAGCTTTTGGAGATTTTTGCATTGTGAAGTAAAGTCCCTGAATACTTATCTCTACAGATCATGATGAGACTGTCCTTTAGCTTGAATGCAAAGCTGAAAACATACACTCAGACTTTACAATAATACCCATGTTTGTTTCTGGATTATTGCCTTAATTGTTATATTTCAGAGCTTTTAAAGTTCCAAGAAGTGAGCACAGGAAGGTTATATAGGCCAGTTGTCCCACATGCTTAGCCAGAAAAATGTGCAAGCATGGTTTATTGTTTTGGTTTTAACCAGGTGTGGGACTTTGCCGAAAGTTGCTACACTTACAGGGTGAGGAAGAAGGGCCCCTCGTCATCCTTATTGTTAGTGGATGAATCCCTTCATTCACATACATGGTCTGGATCTCTTCTTGTGTTTAGAAAAGAATACTGCCCCTTGAGGCAAGAACAGCTTGCAACATTCATGATTTTGAGATCACCGAGGATCCAAGGCTCCCTGACACATGTTATGATGCTAACAGAGCAGTTGATAGATTGATCCTTATTCCCTCCCAACGGATGAAAACAGTTTCTTTGGCTGCATCTTATGAAGACCATTCTGTTGATTCTATACTAGGAGCATCTACTGAAGTTTTCCCAGGGACAAGAATTTGTCAAGTAGTCAGAGGGATTGTCTGTCTAGTCTTCTGTGATTTTTCTGCTTTTTCCTGTTGGGAGCTTTGCCACTAGAGAGCAGATGAATAGCTTTCTGTGTCTCAGGCAAGGTTGGAGGGTCATTCAGTGCTTCATTGATGAGTAATTGAGGCAGACATTTGATGGATGAAGAGTTATATAAGACGCTGTCAAAATGTTCTGCCCATCATTCAAGAATCTTATCTTTGTCAGTAATTAGTGTGTTACCATCTGCGCTGAGAAGGGGTGATGAGCCAGAGGATGTTGGTCCATACACCATATATATATATATATATATATATATATATATATATATATATATATAGAGAGAGAGAGAGAGAGAGAGAGAGAGAGAGAGAGAGAGAGAGAGAGAGAGAGCAGCATTATCTTATTTATGTGCTCCATGTCTCAGTATGCTTTTAAGTTTTTTACAATGCCTTATTTTCAAGTTTAAAAATATGTCGTGTTTATTATCAACCCATTTTGTACATGTATACAAATTACTATATTCATACCCATTCTATTACAATGCTTGTAGTATATGTGTTTGGATTGAGATACAAGCAAATTGACTTAAAAGGCACAGCAGAATTGTAATTAATTTTAACTGAAATCAGTAACAAGGTTAGAGTCTAGTAATTTCAAGTTAGTAAAAATGCTTAATAAACTACTGCTTAATTATTTTAATTTATACAAGTTTTGTGTAAAATTGCAGTCAATAAAGATTTCTAGTATTCTTTGAAACAACCCCTAAATCATGGACATAGCAATAAATTTACAAGCGACTTCATAACATACTTTTCGTCCTGATTTCCTTGTTCCCAAAAACACATCACTGTAACTATTCATAGGCAACACACAGAAGCACTGAAGTAAATATATATCTAAACCTGACCCTTTTTCCCCCAAAAACCGAAACATCCAAGAACATGTATTTCACAAAGCGCGTGCGTCTATTTTTAAAAAAAAGAGGGCTTTTCAATAAATATAGGCCTTAACTATTCACTTTCTTGCTAGAACTGCATATTTATGGTTGAATTATTTGTCTACCTACTGGTATTAATGATATAAAATGGTTAGATAGTATTTGCTACTATATATTATATATATATCTTTTGTAATTTCGTGAAATTTAATTAGGGTAGGTCAAGAAACAACCTTGACCTTGCAGCATTGTTTCAAATTCCACAAGAGATTGTCCAGTGTTTTTGACCTACGTTATTAAATATTTCAGCTAAATCTACTATTAAATAATATTTAATTTTTGTTTTCATTATATTTATTTTGCTGAATCCATTTGCCCAATTATTTACGAATACAGTTTAATGATGTAGTATATGGTGCTTCCTTTCAGACAAGAGGGGGGTTGTTTCATGGTCATGAATCTATTGCTTGCTCCTTTGGGAGGTCCAGCCAGTTTGCCAGTTAGTGTTGTATTCACTGCAAAGCCAACACCAGCCTCACTTCCTCGGCCGCACCAAAAAAAGTGCATCTTGAGCCCCTTTCACATAGCTCACCTTCTCCTGCAAACCAGGTCTCACTCACTGTATCTGGCAAGTTCCTTTCCTATTAAGGTGGTTATTTTCTGGGGTCTTTCCGTGTAGTCTCTGCCCAGTATGGTGTGCACATTCCATGCGCCAAGTGTAAGAGGAACAATTTTCATCTTCTTTGCATTTCGACCGCTGAAGTATGATACCCGCCATTCGCAGTAAGCTGGCTAGGGGGGTTTTGAGCAGGCAATGTTTAAGGCACCTTTTTTAGCCCCATTGTCATGCCAGAGAGGTAAGCAGTGCATTCCTGAAGAGGGCTGCTCAGTATTTCAGGGGGCTGCCAGACTCCACTGCTGCTCTGTTTCAGTGGTGACCGATCCTAATGGCTTGAGCTGCCTGTGTGCAGGTTTGCAACTATGGCTGCCAAGGAACTCACACCTGCCGCTTCGTCGCTAGTCTCTTGCCACAGGACTTTGCTGGTTGATCAAATGGAATGGGTGAATGACAAGAGTGACTTGCACTGTGACTTTGTATTAAGTGAGGAAGAGTTGCGCAGTTCGTTGTCCTCACTCTCACCCAAAACTATCTGAGATCAGCAGCATGACAAGGTTGAGAGGCCAGAGATGGAGTTGAGTGCTGTGGATGACCAGGATATCCTATGTGTTTTCTTGTGCTCTTAGCGCTACAAGAGTGACTTGCACTGTGACTTTGTTTTAAGTGAGGAAGAGTTGCGCAGTTCGTCGGCCTACTCTCTCACCCAAAACCATCTGAGACCAGCAACACAACAAGGTTGATACAGCCAGAGATGGAGTTGAGTGCAGTGGATGACCAGGACATCCTATGTGTCTTCTTGTGCTCTTAGCGCTACACTGTACTTTGCTGGTAGTCGCCTTTCTGCCTGTTGGACAGCTGGTGGTTCCTCCGCACAGGCTTCCGAATCCAATCTTCACATTCTAGGTAGACAATACCTAAACTCACACGAGTCTGAGACCCATTGGTTACCCTCAACCTGGTTTAGCTGGCCAGTCGAGGCCGTTTACTGGGGTGTGGCCACTGAGCATGCCACAGCTTCTTGGAGCCACAGGTGAGAGTTCAGAGCTGTTGTGTTTATTTAGATCTCAAAATATTTCACTTAAAGCAATATTTTCCTCCTGGTCCAGAGGTCAGCCATTGTCTAAATGTTCTGTCATGTCTTCCTTTCTGATTGGATCAGCATTGTTTATTAGCATTGGAAGCTTGATAGTGTTCCTTTTTCACTCTTTTGATGCTGTTCATAGTTGTTGCTTAATATGTTTAACCAGTGTTTTAAATTACTGGTGTAAGCGTGAGCAAGGGACAGCTAAATTGAAGCATTTTGAACAATGCAGCAGCAATGAAACAGTGTTTCTGCCTACATAATTTTTAGTCAGTCTTTCAAGTTTAGTTCATCTCCGCCAAAGGATGGCTGATTTTTACTCCAATACCATCATGGACCATATTTGATCCTTTTTTATTACTTACAAAATTTGTCCCACTTTTAGCCTTAACTCACCAGATTATAGCAGTAAAGCAAGCAGTTAACAGATTTTCATGTATGCTAACCGTAATCCCATTGCTGGACCAGCATCATTGCACCAGTTGCATTGACTTCTGGAATTTCTGATGCCTACTAGTCTAGTTCTTGCTGGTCCTGTTATGCAAATAAATATCCAAAATGGTATTTTGTCTACCTTTGGTAGCACCATACACATGATAAAACCAACTGAGCACTAATTATAGGTAAATCAGACAATCTGTTCTCCATTCAGGTCATGTGTTTCACTATGTACACAAAATTTACAGCATTTGATAGAAGTAGATAATCTTCATAAGGTCATACATAGGGGAAAAATATTACTAGTTTACTAGTCTTGCAACATGAAAATAAAGTTCCCCATTTCATCAGCTTGATCAAAGATTTCTGAGACAAATTAGATTTTTTGTTTTCAATATGCCCGATAGACACCTAACTTAAAAAACAGTAGGGGTCACATAAAAAATTAGATGTTTGTCAGGTGCTCTGAGTTTTTAGCATAGTATATCTAACACTGTTTAAGGTCTGACATACTCTCTACTTTAGATAAATAAAGGAACAAGAGTTGTCTTTCTTTTCATTACTTCCTATGCTGTAAGACAAATGCAACTATGTTTGCTGTTTAGAATACAAAAATACAAAAAGCTATATAAATATTGATTGAGGCTAATATGCCTGAGCATCAGACCCCTCCTCCATCATGATAGTCAAGTGATGTATCATATTTAATAATTCAGATTTTGAGAGCAGTACATACATGTGCCATGGGTTTATCTGCAGGTGACAAATATTTCCCTTTTTTTTTCAGTCCTGGTGGTGAATTAAGCTCAGGTGAAGACCAGGTAGAGGGATTAAAAAGGCTGCTTACAGAGGTAATAATCCCTGAGAAAAAATATCTCAGTTCTTTAGCTTATTATATTTTACTTTTTGTCAATTGTACCACTGTAATACTTCTTACAACATATCCAATGTACTTTCTACAGTTGAGAAAATGGCATGATATACCATCCAAATATCAAGATCATCTAGTTTTCCAGACATGTATTGGTAATAAATTTCAATCCAAATATCAAGATCATCAGACAACATGTATTGGTAATAAATTTCAATATTAAATAACATTTTTGGATGCCCAATATATTTTGAAAGCAATGAGAAAAATTCTAGATGGAATATAGGAATGCATTACCCATACTCAGAAACAGGTGATTGAATTGATGACCACTTTGATTACTCAGTTCCTCTTGCCCTTGACTTTATCTTATATAGAGTGCATGAGAATGGCAAATAACTAGATCTGAATATTTGTATTTCTTTGAGAGATCACTGTATTCTCGCCATTCTGTGGCTTGTTCTGAACAGTTAATTGTCATGTTCTTGTATGCAAAGGGTGCTAAAATATTTTTTCCTTTACAAACTGCATTAAAATTAAATTATGCTTCCATTTCTATGTAGAAGCAGTCATATTTTAAGGATAGAGATCATCAGTCTCTGTTTATCATCACCATTGTTTTCACTCAGTGAGCACATAGAGAAAAAGAGAGAACTTATTGTGTCTAGTTATTCCTAAATGAAATTGGTGCTGATCTCACTGATCATCTACTTGTTCTAGTGATAGACATGGGTCACCTATCTACTTGTTCTAGTGATAGATATGAGTCACCTATCTACTTGTTCTAGTGATAGACCTGGGTCACCTATCTACTTGATCTAGTGATAGACCTGGGTCACCTATCTACTTGTTCTAGTGATATACCTGGGTCACCTATCTATTTGTTCTAGTTATAGATCTGCTATGTAAGTTCCATTCAACCTAAATCTTCAGCAACAATGGTCATGGGTGGTCCTTCCCTGCCCAGATTCTCCTCTTCTTCTACACGTTTGGCTTTTATCAGGACAGCCTTGCGAGACAGACAATTCAAACCTTTGATTGTGGAAAGAATCTTGTGAGCAAGAAGTCCCTCCACTCAGAAAACTTTTGAAGGTAAGTGGTATGTTTTCAGGAACTGGTGCCATACCAACATCATCCCTCTGCATGTCTTAATCCTTCATCTGGCTGACTTTCCCTGGCTCTCAGAGGAGAAACAGTCAGCTCTAATCTCTGTCAAAGGCTAATGCCCCGTGATATCGGAAATATTCTGGCATCATGGCAGACATGATTTTAGGCATGATATTGACCTATCTGATATTTTAGCTGATTTTCGTCTCAATCTACCAAAATCACTCTCTCTGATTCCAAATGGAACCAGTCCTGGGTTTTAACAAGGCTCGATTCAAATCCATTTGAGCCCTTAGCCCCAACTTAGCAGACGTTACTATCATACAAGACATTTTTCCTGATAGCCATAGCTTTTTGCATGCAGGGTAAGTAGGCTGCATGCCTTTTACATTGTGGGGTTTAAGCTTCTGCATGCAGAGTAAGTGAGCTGTATGCTTTTTATGTCAACCCGAACTGTCTTCAGTTCAGATTGGAGGGTTTTGTGGTTCTCTTGACACAACCAGGCTTTGTGGCCCAAAATAGGTTAACATCCATTAGGAACCAGAGAATCATCATTCACATGCTGTCTTCTATTGACAAGTTGAAAACAACAGCCATGCAAGATCTTGCTTGTTGTCTCAAGCACTACTTGAAATGCAAAGACGAGTTCTGGCACTCACAAATGCCTTTTCTTCCAGTTTGACCTGGAACACAAGAAGTCACTCCTTAAGCCCTTTCTTCATGGCTGACTGAAATGGGTTGTATGCTTGGTGTGTCTCACCAGACAGAGCTGCCTCACAAATATTACTGCTCAGAATCTTCGAGCCATCTCTGCAAGCCTGTTTGGTTTTTTTTGTTACATGTTTTGAAATAAGATATAATAGAAGATGTTGACTGGCATGCATGTTCTCAAGCCTTCATCTCAGAGATTTAGTATTGCAGAGGCAAACCTTGATTCCAGTAGGTCATTAAGCAGCACTACAGATGGCCACTAGACCTGTCAAAATCAATCAACACCACCTGTTACCTTCACTGGATTCACCAGTAAAATTTTTACAGTAAAAAGATTTAAATCATTGTCTTATCCATAGATAAAAGTCACAAGTGACCCCAGGCTGTGTTGCTTATGTAATTAGGAAAATTAGTCAATATTTACGTTGGGAATCCAGTTATTCTTCCCTTGAAGAATACCAGAGGTAGGGGACAGATGCTCAGGATGTCCTGCTCCTATTGCTTATTCTCCTAATGTGATATGATTGGGTTACATATTCGAAGGAAAAAACAAATTTTTAAGTAAGTTATGTTTCTCCAAGAATAGTTGCCCAATCACATTACTTAAAACCCTCCCAACCTATCTGCTGTATGAGTCTTCTTGGTAGTATCTTGCTCAGCTAAAACATAAGTGATACCTGATGGTGCCAAGGACTAGGTAATCAACAAGAGTTATTGCCCCTGTTCTGTTTTGCAATGGGTAAAGACAATTTTCGTTTTTTTAGTAGGGCTGGATTTGCAAGGTATCAAGCTAATATTTCTAACATAATTTGATTGGTTAAGTATTCAGTGATAAATATAATTTGCTTAAAAATTTGCTTTATACAGATGATACCAAATCACCATCAAATACAGCTGTTATTAAAAAATGGAATATCCTTTTTTTAAAAAAAATTATCCAACAGAATTTGACAAATTTTTTACAAAGCATTCTTCCTGAAGGGCTTTAAAGATTTTACAAATTATGCCAATTCGTAAGGAAATATGGCTGCTGATGTTATTAATAGATTTATTAATAGATATAAATTTTAAAAATTCTTTAAAACAACTGCTCTAAAAATGTATACAGAGAGTTTGAAGTACTTTATTGTACATAAAATGCTGTTCCACCATCAAGAATAGTCACAATGCTAAAATGGTAAACATTTTCAGATCTCTCAGCCAAGCTTCTCTTGTATTAGGTTATTTTGTTGATGTCAGCCAAATGAACAGTCTTAGCCAGCTTGGGTCTCTTGTTGAATAATGAGATCATAATACATAATATTCTGAAGAAAAAGATTTTCAAGAATGAACCTGGATAATCGGTTTTCTTTTACAGACATTAGGTCGACAAGATGGGGCCCCCATGGATTGGGTGATAGAAGACACAATTGGTAACTGGTGGAGACCCAACTTTGAACCACCACAGGTAAGTTAGCATCATCAATTGCCATTCTACTTTCTAATTTCCTATGTAAATGCCCTGTATTTAATGGTCACCTGCAGTCAGTGACCAGGTATTTTGTAATCAGACAATGGTTTCACCATGTCTTAAGCAGTCAATGGAGCTTATCAGCAGTTTCTGCTCGAAGTATCTAAATAATACACATCTTTTGCTTAATTAGCAAGGCATTGTTTAGGTAAAGGCTTGTCATGCAAATTTATGTTAAAGCATTTTATATCTCAGTTTTGTTTACTCCAGACATATCCAACTGAAAGTTAGTTTCAAAAGCAGTACAGTTTTTGTCTTACAGGAGAAGATTGAAGTATTTCATTTGGATGATCAGAAAAGAAGTTGTGTTATCGTAGCAGAACTAGAAGACTCTTTTAGTGTCATTGTGATAGGTATAGTTAGATATCTTCATCAATTTGCCTTTGAATTGAAGCTGTCTCTCTCAAGAAAAAATGTTTAACTCTAGAGATAATTTTCAGGGGTCATTCAGTATTCAAAATGTGTTGGTGCAAAGGCAGGTGAAGTTTCAGTTCATGAGTCACAACAAATAGCTATAAACAGCTTCTTACGAATTTCTTTTCATCATAGGTTTCTCCAGCAAACTATGATCAGTGTATATTTTTTAGTGGGTGATGATTTCATTTCATGGATGGATTAACCTGAGCAGCACAGTAATCTTATATGAACATAAATTTGGGAGAGATCAACATATACCTGTAATTATGATTTTGTTGTAAAGTAAACAATCTTATTAATGTAATAATATTTAATAATAATATATTCAAAAAATCAATTTTAAAAGGTGAACCCGTGTACAGTAGTCACTTGTGTGCAACAGTCTGATTTGCTTTTTCTCATGAGTGACCCCTTTTGACAAGTTAGATTGTCTTGAAGAGAAAGTTATCAAAACTAACTGTTGCTGTAGCAGTGGCATTCAAAACATTTTTAAAGGTTGTATCTTTTGAGAATATAGTCTTTGAAAAATCTTTATCTGCACACCAAAAAATGCCCTTACCCATGAAAATGGGGATTTTTTTTATTGCCATAATCTGGAGTAGTGATTATAAGGACAAAATGTTTTTCTCAGTCTGTTTAGAAGACTCTTGTGACCAAAAGGGCAAAGTCAGAGCATTCTTCTTTCATTATCAACTGCTCCGGTGGCCTAGTGGTTAGAGCATCTGCCTCGAATGTGGGAGGTCATGGGGTTGATCCCCGGGCGAGTCATACCAAAGACTTACAAAAATAGTACTAACAGCTGCCTCGCTTGACGCTCAGCATTAAGAAGTTAGTGTTAGGACTGGTCGGCCTGGTGTCAGGATAATGTTACTGGGTGAGACATGATGTCCCAGTGCTAGACATCGCTATAAACTGCCACACTGCAGACATCATAGCGATATGACTGGAAAGTTTTTAAAGCTACATTAAAAATCACATCATTACCAGAATTAAGAGTAGATTCCACTTTGCTTGAATAAACACAAGTTGGCAGAACTATATGGGTATAAAACCAAATTTAGATCCAGGCTTAGTAACCCAGAGCTTAGTGCTCTACGCTGTGCAAAATATTTATAGTCTCATTTGGTGCAAAGTGTTTTAAAATGCAGTATGAGGTCTGTTGCTTTTTAAAGTTAAAAGTGCTACATATGAAAACTTGAAGCAGTTACTGATGTTAAAAGACAAAGGGGTAAATAAATCATTTTGGACATATGCTGATTTGAATTTTATCATGTTACATGTGGATTACTCTTTTTTTTTCTGCTCAGATTACTCTATTTGCCCACTTGGATTACACTTTTTCCTTGCCAGGGGTTGGCATGTATGGTTTGTATATACCAAAGCATGCCAGTAGCTACCCATGGTTTCTGATTCCTCCTGTGTTCTTCACCAGATATACTGGCTGCTCTGTATAGCCTATCATGCTGAAAAATGGTGTCCCCCACCAATCCATTTTGACCCAATGATTGTTATTGCTGGGTATTTGTTGGATAAGATACACTGGAGTTGTAACACTGAAGGCAAATAGAACAAATGAGACTGATTTCACATTGTTAAGTCAAGTGATATTTAAACTCATTGGTTATAATAAGCTATAAAACTGTTGCAGGTTTCAAAATGATAATAATAAAGGTGGTCATGATTAATGATGGAGATTATTACCAACAAATACAACAGAAATACCTATTATGCAAACTGTGTTGTGAAATGACCAGTTGATATTATAATTTGTATTGGTTGTGAAATAATGAATCCTAGTTTTTGAACTTATTATTTGTAATATCTTCTTTCTTGTTAAATTTAAACTGTATTACATACGAGCTGGACACATTCTACATACATGTAAGTTGGGCTGATCATTTCTATCAGTAATGCCTTGTGTATAGCACCAGATTACTCAGCCATGTGTTTGTCAAGGCTGTAAAATCATTCTCTAATTGTATCTTGATGTGGTCCGAGTTCAAGGTCTTTGTGAATGAAAAAGAAAAATGGTTTAGTTTTTGGACTTTTGTTGGAGACCATGTATCTTGACCAAAGTTCTTGGATGGCCTGCACATATGGTATCGAGGAGACCATTTAATTATTGCTCAAGAAAAGTTGATTTTGCAGAATAACTTGTTTTAAAAATCAAGTTCCTTGACAAAACTTTGTGGAATGAATAGATTGCAGTTAGAGTTATAAACAAACCTTTAGGGTTTGGGGTTTAAAAGTCAGAACTCATGGTAAGTCTAAATTTAATGTCTTAATGTGTGGAGGACTGTTAATCTTGACATGCATATGGTGAGCCATTTAGTTTGGAAATGTTTAATGTTAGCATACACCTTAACTCATTAAGGCTATTTAAGTACTACATGCTGTCATCAGTGACCACCTGTAGATAATTATATTGCTTTGACTTTCTAGTTGGAGCATTAAAACTTAATCCTTCCTCCCCCATTGAGCCTACAGTGAACAAGGTCATAAAGGTCACAATGGCCATGATGCTGGGTCCATGGTGGACACAGTGGATGGATTAACTGTCCACCATAACTGTGGATTTTTTTCCAGAAGAATACAGTGCATGTTCAGTATTAATATTGTTTATAATATTATCTACAGCAGTTACACAAGTAAACTTATTATTGAGGTTGATCATTGTCAGATGAAAGCTTTACAAGCTGATATGGAGCAATGAAGGCAACATCATTTAATCTACAGAAAGCTACATACATGCTTAAAGAACACTGAAATTGAACATGTGAAGTTAGAGGTCTGTTTGTACATGGATGCTGCCAAAGAAAATTTGGTGTACTTTTGGGAGTTCTTTCCCCTTTCATCTTTACCTTAGTGATGCTATAAATGACTTGATTATGAATCAAGACAATATTCTTCAGCACACAAAAAATTGAAATGTAAATCCTTGTCCTTGTCACAGTGTATAACATGGTATTACTTTCATTTTAGACAGTTTTGTATTGGGCATGATAGTACATTATTATTCAAATACACTTACTGTTAATTATTCAGCATTTTCTGAAATGAGATATCCAAATGCTGTACATACATGGCACTGAAATCTTCAAGATAAATGGTTTTACAAAAGTGAGTTATACTTTTTATTTTTCAAGTAATTTTTTTCTGTGTTTCCATTTTCATATACACTACCATTCATAGTTACTTAAAAGTTGAGTCCAACTACAAACTGTACAGATCCAGATCTGCCATTGTATTATGTGATGTCAAATCTGAGTCTGTTAAGTTTGTTAAGAGTAAAACAAACAACATTGACCTTTTTATATTGCAGCATTATGCATTGGTAGATTAGTGTCTATGTTGTTTGCTGTTGGACTAAAAAGAAAATGAATATATGTATAGTACCTGTTTACTGTATGTAAATATTCAAAATCAGATCTAGCAGACTCCATGAGAGTGGTAGCATGCTATGCTTCACTTTTATTTGCTGGTTTATTATCAGTACTGTAAAATTAACCAATATTAATATCAGCCTAGCCAGAATAACAAGAATGTTTTGGATCTTTGACATCAATAACAGTGCCTTAATTAATACATGCTTTGATTGTAGAAGCAGTAATGCACTCTTGTAGTGCTACTTTTAGTTATGACTGTTGAGTTCTGTTAACGAAAAATTATTCAAATCAGAATGTGTTTTGCAAATATTCAAATTAAAAATAAAATTTTGAGATATTTCTTGACCAGTTGAGTTGGCAGGCTTTTGTGAAAGGAACAATGTGAAAATGTAATGGATACAATAATGAATTAGTTCACAAGGGATTAACTTTAAAGCCCACTAAATAACTGAACTTTTTGACTCTTGCTCACAAACTAAAATTTTTGACAACGTTGCTAATTCAATTAAGAAAAAAAGAAAATTAATCAAGATCTCCAAAATGCCATCTATTCAGATATAGATGATAGTTTAATGTGTTATACAGCTTGGGCAGATGGACAATAAGTACCAAAAAATGAATGATGAATTTCAACAGATGTTTAAATTTCCTCAATACATTTAATGAATATTCAGATAGGAAAGTTTTAATTCTTTTCAGTTTTATCACTGTTAATTATTCTGTTTATCACAATGGCAGATGAAAAAGAATAAACTTGAACAGAAATTAAATTGAATTTTAACCTTTAAAATGGAGGCACTTTTGTGTATTTACACCACTGATAGGGCTTTCAAAACCAGGTTAAATGTTTCATTTGTTTTATGCAAGTACAACTCATTTTATGCATTTACATCATTATGGATTTGACCTAATCATTCATGTTTAAAACATTAACACATTGTTATAATAATTCCTATTGACATATTCAAGCGTTATGACCATATTTTGGTAAGGGGTGTGGGAAGGAAAACCGAAAAATCACAAGATCCTTTCTTTGCTGCCATAAGCATCACAGTGTTCCAGTATATGGAAGTCAGTATTCTATAAATCACAGAATCCACCATAAAACTGCAAATATGTACCTTTTTTTATGTTTTCTGCTTTAATTTTCAGTACCCATACATCCCTGCACATATCACAAAACCGAAGGAGCATAAAAGATTATTTCTAGTACAGTTACCGGAGAAAGGTATGTCAAAATATTTATATAAAAATGTGATGAGCTTCTTCACCAGATAGTATAATCATAGGATACAGCTAAAGTTTGATCCTTTTCATCCTGATATGAAGACCTTACAAAATAGTTCAGTTAAAGTAGGTTGACTATACAATACTTGTGTTTATTTTTTAGCTTTCCTACAAAGTCAGTGAGAGATATTGTATTACACCAGGCATTGGCATCCACACATGTGAAAGCATACAAGTATGTACAGCCTTACATCTCAATTAGACAAATTGATGCATCTTTATTAGTTCTATACCTTTATAGGCAATAAAGGTCACTGTGACCTACATTTTACACCTTACTGACTTAGGTTATTTGTTCTTAACTCCTGGCATAAATTCGTGCATGCCATGTTTTGAAAATCCACAAAGAACCAAGTTATTTAAGACTATGTGCCTTGACCAAATGTCCATATCATTGAAACCCAGTAATTTCACATTCTGTACTTGAGTTTGGGTCCATTATTATTGGAGAAACTATGTTTGTATCAGATTTGATATACAGCAGTATATTGATGAAGCCTTGAGAGTATTTGTATAATGACTAGTCCTTGAAAATGTTTGGGAGCTCTTAGTGACCAAGTGGTCTAAAGTGCTCACCATTAGGGAATGACTGCCATCTCACCTGTTTGTTCCAAACTTGGACTAGACCAATGTGGTTATGTGAGAAAGCTTGCCAGTAGCTCCTTTTGGGTTGGTGGTTCTTTACAGGGTTTTTCCACGTTCTTCCTCCACCATTAATACTGGCTGCCATATATGGCCTATCTTTGCTGAAAAATGGTGTTAAACCCAACAACAACAAAAAAAAACAGTGTTTGATTGTACAGTGTGAGCCCCGATATAACATGATTGATGGATCCATAGAACCCAACAATGTTTTGCTATGACCAACCAAGTCAATTGAAGAAAATGTTGCTTGAACCCAAACAAATGATAGAGGAGGGGTTTAATAAAAGCAGGCACATGAATTTATGCTTTTGATTAAATGATGTCAAAACTAGTCTGAAGTTTAATTTGCATACTGACAACTTGCATTTATGTAATACAATCCCTAATGCATTAAGTATTAAAAAAATCCATGAATTTGATTATAGGTCACATATATATATATATATATATATATATATATATATATATATATATATATATATATATATATATATATATATCAGTCATAATCCATTAGAAAAAACAAATAAAATTGTAGCTGGTACATGCTACATGTACCTGTACTTATATTGGCCTAGATTTTGGTCAGCTGGAGACAGCCATCATCTTGTTGAGGCTACCTAGGGGATGAGGCTTTTCATAGGGAAATTAAAATGTAATGAGAATGTAATTTTTTAGGCAGCCTCTACATTCATCGTTTCTCTTCACGAGAGAAACTCAAAGCGATCCCATGAAGGTGGTAATATTACTGAAGGTGATATGTCTTTTACTCATAAAGCAGGCAGTGATGATTATATAAAAGCACTACTCTCAAGGTTTCAATTCCAGACTGTTTCTGGTGATGAATTGAGACATGTGATTGACTTAGATCTGTTTAATAGGTAGATAGATAGGTAGATAAATCACAAAAGACAGTTTTTATTTAAATGATGTATTGCTGCAAATTGCTGATTCCATTTTTTTTTTTTAATAATAAATTTTATTATTCCCCGTAATAGGTTGACCATTGGGTCGGGGAACCATCCCAAGGTCACCTTACAAAAAAATTTCTTGTTTCCAGATAAACTAGGGATATTAAATATAATCTATATTAAAAGAAAAAAATAAAAGACAACACATACATGCACACACTCATGCACACATGCATATAGCACAATGTAGGTGACATAAGCTTTAGAAAATAGTGTTTTTTTCCTGTTTACCTTCTAATCAGATACAAGTTACCTATTTATCTGTTGAGATCCATTTCTTAAGAAATTGGTCCTCTTCTTTGTTTATCTTAGCAGCATATTTTTCAATGTTCTTATACATTACAGCTCTCTGCTTAAAAGCATAGATGGAAGGATTTTGCATATTGAATCTACAAGTATAAATGTAATATTTTCCCAAAATAAGCAAGAAATTACACAAACTGTCCAGTTGTTCACCTCCTAAAAGTATTTTTTTTTTTTTGACATATGTACAATATTTTGGCAAGATGGTGCGAAATGATCAATAAAACTGTACCAGAACTGTGAAGTAATATTGCAATCATAGAAGAGATGTTCAATACTTTCATTCTCTCTCTTGCAAAACGTACATTTGTTGTCGTCCAATATGTTTATTCTTTTCAAAAAATCATTAGTAGCGATTATTCTGTGGATTAATCTAAAGTTAAAAGATATCAATTTGGTATCCTTGGTACAAAATTTCACCCTGCTATAAATCTCAGACCACTCCTCACTACTTATATTTGTATTTAATACTTGCATCCAAGATTCTTGCTTAGCAGTATGTTGCCTTTTAGCGCTTTTTAAAAGATCTTTGTAAACAAACTTGAGTGAATTATATTTTTTCAGATCCATTATTTTATCCTCCTGCCTTTAAAAATTATGTGCTAAATGGTTTTCTATGGCTTTTTTCCATGCTTTTGGAATTTTGGATATTAAGGAGAAGTATTTGACAATTGAATCAAAGGCTTTTTCAAAGTCTACTAGTAATAATAAACCATATCTATTTTCATTTTCAAGTTGAATCATGATATCATATAGTAGCCTGGTATTTTCTCCAATAAATCTTCCCTTCATAAATCCTTTTTGGGTATCACTGATTACTGAGTGAAGAACCTTTTTGTTATTGTTGCAATGGCAATCAAAGCAATCTTATGGTCAATATTTAAAAGTGATATAGGTCCCCAATTTTGGAAGAATCTTCTATCTTATTCTTCCTTTGGTAGACATGTTATGACTCCTTGAGTGTGAAAATCTGAAAGTTTTCCTACAGGGTATCCATAATTTATTGATCTACAAATGAATCCCCCAAGAGACTTTCAGAAGAATTTATATAGTG
Source organism: Potamilus streckersoni (assembly GCA_016746295.1). Taxonomy (NCBI): domain Eukaryota; kingdom Metazoa; phylum Mollusca; class Bivalvia; order Unionida; family Unionidae; genus Potamilus; species Potamilus streckersoni. The sequence goes on along the minus strand of JAEAOA010002230.1, from coordinate 219,608 downwards.
AATCCATTTGAGCCAGGACTTTTTTTTGTTTCCCATCCGTTTTAGAGACAAACCCTATTCATTGAATGTAAGCACACCTTCGCACGAATCTCTTTCCTCTTGACTGAGTTTAATATTGTGATTAAAAAATCTATTTTGGTTAGATAATCTATTTTGACTTTCTTGAGTCTACTCGTCATCAAGCTAAACAATTCTACTTTTGTACAATTTCATATAAAACTGATTTTAGGCTTCTAAAATATCTATTTGATCAGATAATTTTGTCCCATCATCAAAAATAATTTTCTTTATTGTCTTTTTGACGTAATTTCTTTTTTCAAGATTTAAAAAGTACCTTGTGCTTTTTTCTCCAAATTCATACCATCTGGCTTTAGATCTTAAGATAACGCCCTCTATGTACTTTTTCCTAGATTCCTCTAATGCTGCTTTCTTTTCCTCTAACTTTTCTAATGTTTCCCCGTCTGAGCTATTCAACAGTTCCCCATAAATTTTTATTATTTCTTGTTCAATTTTTTAAAAATTTTCCTGTTTCTCTTTCGTTTTCTTAATAGAGAAACATATAGTTTCAGATCTTATTTTCATTTTCAGTATTTCAAAGAACATTTGATCATTACAGGAAAGAGAAACATGGAGGGAGTCATATTTATTTCCTCCCTACATAATATTCATTTACAGTGTCAGCTATACATTTTTTGACTAAATCAGTATACTCAATGTTCATCAACAGTTGGGCATTAAATTTCCAATATCCTTTTCCCCTTGAACATGTTGAGAAAGCCACACTCAGAGCAATAGCTGAATGATCAGACTTATATCCAGGTAATATACACGCATAAACTGTAATCATATGAATGTCTTCAGATACGAGAAAGTAATCAAATCTACTTAGTTTCAAGGAAAATTTTTGCTTTCAGGTATACATCTTTAAGTCTTTATCAAATTTTGCCAGGGATCAATTTGTTCCAATTTTTTTTTAGGTCTTGGATCACTGCTCTAGACTGTTGGTGTTTGTCATATAAAATATTATAAGTATCCAAGTTTAAGTCCTGAACAGTATTCCAGTCTCCACACATTATGATTGATGAGTTTTCAAGAAATAAAATCTCTTAATTTGACTTTCTAAAGAAGCTAGGATTTTCTTCATTATAACCATACAAATTTCCAAGGGTTATTCTGTTGCCGTTAATTGTAATATCTAAAACAATAAACTTTCCTTGACTGTCAATCTTTCTCTATGAATTACAAATTTGAACGTATTTCTAAAAAATATTGCAACAACAGCACTATTACTAAAGTAGTGGCTAAATATACATTTGTATCCCCTTCAGCTGCCCAATATATTTCATCTTTCTTTGTACTATGAGTTTCTTGCAAGCATACTATACATTCTTTTGATTTACCCAGTGAAAAATATCCCTTCGTTTAAAAACTGAGCCATGCATGCCTCTAACATTCATAGATTTAATTTTTACGTTATTATTTATGAGAGTGGCAGAAATTTTACTTATACATGTTCTTGTACAGGAATGTATGAAGTAATTATCACCTTGAATTTATCATATGCATGGTTTTCACATCCATACTCACACAAAATACTAATATCTATAATAAAAATGTCCATGGTGTTACAATACATGCTGTAGATTTGGCTGCAGTTAATATTGATACTGTAAACGATAAACAACAAGTGAAACAGCTCCATTTATGATAACTCTTCATTGCCTTAGAGCAGAATGGGAGTATCCAAAAGAAAGGTTCACCTACCTATTTGGCTATTTTCAGGATTTTATAGAGTTGTATGTGGCACTTATATTTTCTCATCAGTATCATCATAAATGTCAAATTTTATCCTTTTCCCTGATTTGGTTTTACCATACACAAAATCGTTAAAGTACCACGCATTATCAATCTCCTGATGCCTGGATAATTTATTGATAAGTTCAGTATTCATCTTCGTTACATCCTCTACCAGTCTAATTTCTTTGCTCTGTTTAAAGTCTTTCCACTTCTTGATAATTGAAAGTTTACAATCCAGACTCCAGAATTTGACAATCACTGGCCTTGGCAGTCCCTGTCGGCCTGGTATCCTATATACAGCCAGTAAGTCCCTGATATCCAAATTAATCTTTGTGATTTCTTTCAGCATTTTCGGAATTTTCTCTCTCTCAAAATTTTGTTATCCTCTTCCTCCAGCCCTAAAACTTTGACATTCAGCTTTCTTGAAAATTGTTCCATTTGGTTTGAGGCTGCACTTGCTTGTTTTGATCTCCTGCAATACTCTTTCATGTCACTTTTCATTTTATCATTGTCCATTTTTGCCACTTGTAATTTTTCTCGCAATTGGTGGTTTTCGAATTCCAGTGATTTCCACCCTATCCATCAGCTCTCCTGTCCTCTCCTTTACTACCCTTTCACTTTCTACAGCTATCTCCTTTATCATATCTTCCTTCACATTCTCTAACAATTTCCTCACAATGGTTGGGACAATTTCTGTAAGGTCATCTTTTTTCTCCAAATCAGCAATAACAGATATAAAATCTGCTTTGGAAATGCTCTCTTTGAGGTTTTGCTTCATTTCATCTAAGTCCAGCTGAATTGTACTCAAACTTGATTCACTCAAACTTGTGTCAGATGTCTCCATTAGGGACCCACTCTGTAATCTGGTTTTCATATGTTGCTTGTCTTGTTCTTTCTTTCCACTCATGCTTGTAGCTAATCTTGTTTGGACTAAAATTTTCTAACTACTGATTTGTGACACTGATTATTACTAACCATGTACCAAATAATTCTTAAAATGAAAGCAAAAAATTGTCAGTTAATAACACTGAAATAAGTAAATGAGTGAGTCAAGCACATCAGGTAGAGAAAGGCTCAAAACTGCACCCAGTAAGCTCCCTCTTCTAGTCCATCACATATGAATTTGAGTGGAAAAACTTTTTTTTTCAAAATTGAGTGTGATCCACCAAAAATGTTATATACCCTGCATTCCTTGAATATTCACATATCATCCCAACAAATATGAACCATTTCACTATAAAATAAACCACTTATAACCGTCAAAATCTACAGAGCCATTTTTACTACCTTTCACCTTTAGCCGCCATTACTGCAACCAACATGTGATTGACTTCCATATGTTTAACTAATTCATTTTAGCCCCTAAATTCAAGATTGAAATTGGGGAAAGGTATATTAATTCCATGTTCTTTTTTTCCTTATCAGCCTAAGCTCTTGGGCTTTCACAAAAACATTACATGATGACCTCCTCCACTTTGATGGCATACCTCTACTGTATAAGTTTGGTTGTGTGCCATTATATGAATAATTATTTGCTCATTCACAGTCTAGGGTGAATGACAAATGTCAGGAAATTCTACCTTATTCCCTTTCAACGTTTTAGCCATCTCTGGAGAATTTTCATACACTTCAGTCTTGTGTATTTCCCTCCCAAGCATAATTGAATACATTATTATGCATTGGAGAGTAATTTAGACAAAACTTTTATCAAAGTGTCAGCAGATTTGTTGTGCCATGGCTGCCTTTAAATGAACCCATTACAAATGGTCTTTCTAACCCAATTGTCATAGGCCATCTAGATCAGAATATTATGATCTTGACACACACATTTTTAATTGGCAAGACAGCATTATTGGACAGATGCTGGGCCATCTGGTTGGGGAGCACATTTACTACTAAAACTAACCATAGTTGACGGCAATTTGATGTGTCAAAAGATGGCTCTTCACATCAGTCTCCTGGAAAGGGAAGCCACTTTCGATGCCATCAACAACTGAATAAAACTCTTGAGCAGACAAATAGTCCTGTTGCTGCAGACAGTTCCGTAGTGGTCACATACATCAGGCAAGGATGAAATCCTTGGACCTATGGGATTACCTTCAGTGGTGTGTCCAATGTCAGGTAAATACCACCACATACCAGGATGGCTCAACATTTTAGCTACCTCATTGTCAAGGAGAGGACAACTGCTTAACACAGTGGTATTTTCATCCTTCCATGTTCATTTGAGACTGCACACTATGGGAATACCCATTGATAGATGTTTTTGCAACAAGGTGAAACAACATTGCCCACCTTCATGCCTACTTTTCCTTACCCAGAAGCATGATCTGTTGATGCTCTGTTAGGCAGCTGAGATGGAATGTGTGTTTGATTTGGAATTTTGACGTAGCTTTAAAAAAAAATTCAGTCGTATCACTACAATGTCTGCAGTGTGGCAATTTGTAGTGATGTCTAGTACTGAGGCATAATGCTGCAGACATGTAGTATGATGTCCCACCCAGTCACATTATCCTGAGACCAGGCTGACCAGTCCTAACACTATCCTCATAATGCTGAGCGCCAGGCGAGGCAGCTGTTAGTACCATTTTTATAAGTCTTTGGTATGACTCGACCTGTGATAAAACCCATGACTTCCTGCATCTGAGGCAGACATCTCAATCCTGATACCAAAAGTAGTTTAAAACGTGACAGACTTGAACTGCCAGATAGTTCTGATCACCCATTTATATTGGAGCAAATCTTGGATCAATGATCTGATCTCCTGATCACAAATTGCCTTGTTTCCATCCATGTCAAGAAAACTTCTCCTTCAAGACTGGCTCTTGTCAATAATGATTTGCACAGAAAGAGTTTAGGAACTTAAGTTGTTGAGAGGATCACAACAGCTAGAAGACCTTCCACGCTGAGGCATATAACAAAGGTTTAAATGAATGGCATCACACCATTATCTGCCTTCATTCTTCAGCTGGCTGACTTCTTTTCTTTTCTTTAAATACAAGAAGTTAGCCACCAACTTCATAAAGTGGTCAATGGTTTCAAAGAAATCTCATGGTGAGATGATATTGGACACAGCAAGGACCTTTCTGACTTGCTATCCAATTTTGATCTGTCCATAACATTCTCACTCTATTCCCAAAATGGAATTTCCCCTGGGTGCTTACATGGCATAACTAATCCAAATCACAGGGGTAGAGGTAGAATGCTCAGCATTTGTTCTTCCTCTTACCTAGTCTCTTAATGTAATGTGATCTGGTAATGTTTGTTAAGGTGAATGCATATCATTTAGTAAATTATGTTTTTCCAATATTACTTACCTAGTTGATTTATAAAAAATCCCTGTCACCCTTCCCTGCAACTTAAGTATCCTTTTAGGTGTCACTTAAGGAAGAAAAAAAAATATGTTTTTAGCCAGGTATAATGGTTGCCACTCAGCAGATAGCAAGGGGAGTTAATCTGCAAGAGTTGCTTCCCCAGATATATATATATATATATATATATATATATATATATATATATATATATATATATATATATATATAACTTGCAAAGCTTCATGTTTTGTATTTAATTTCGCATGTAGAACAATAAAAAGATCTTTGGTCATTTATACTTGGATTTTGAACAAATTTAGTATTAGACCTGTTTCAAAATGGTAAATACAGGGAATTACACAAATATCTCATTATAGGTGATGTTTTTTGACAAATATTAATAATTTTTGGAATTATTTTGTCATGAAAATCAGATAATGTTAATAAAATGAAATTCATTACATTGGAATTTCTCTGCATACCTAAGTATAAATAAGTGAACTAAATAAACCTGATTTGTTTTTACATTACATAAAAGTAAGAGAGAGAAAAAGGAAGTTAATGGAGATTTTGATTTTGAATACTGACATCTGGTAGTTTCAAACATCGTATAATATATGCCAAAACAAAAAATACAAGGAAACAAACTATAATTGTTGGTGTGATATGTTTGTTTCATGGAATATAAAATCTGTATATTTTTATTTGAAAATTAACTAACACAGGGAAGGATTAATCTTGGACAATTTTTCCTACATTGTTCATTGGAGCAATATATTTTATTTAGTTTAATTGCTGACAAGTAAGAAACTTAAGTTGTTTTTTTGCTGGGTTATAATTGGGGCTGTTAAATATGATGCTCCAAGTCAGATGGTTTTGTGTTTTGTATTAAATGTAATCTTTCCAAGCCGGAATTTACTTTGATTTGATGGCAATTCTTGTCAGTATTTTACAATACTGTTGACAATGGCTACTGCTTCGATTTCCATAGAACATCCACTGAAGTTGAATCTATTATAGGGTCAAACTATTTAATTTTCCAAGGATGCTTCAGGATTCATTTTGAAAAGCTTGAAAACAGTTGCCTAGCTGTGATTTGTGTGCATGTTGGGGTTGAGAATTTACTCTATACTTAATTTTACTTTAAACTTTTTTTTTTTAATGAAGGAAAAATGAATATTCCAGTTCGAAAAAAAGCAAAGTCCCACACATGCTCCCCAACCCAGAAAATTAAATAGTTGCTTTCTTACAGTACCCATGCAATAAGTTCTCTTGTTTCTGAATCTGTTTGCTACTGGCTTAAAGTATTGTATTCCTGTGAATACATGCTGTTTTTAACAGTATGTACTGCCATTATTGCTTAAGGAACAAGCACATGCAGTGTATCCCCCAGGGGTGTAAAAGTGAGGGTTTAAGAAAACCTTGGTATCAGAACTAAGGGTCAAATAAAAAATGTGTGGGTCAAAATGTACTGACAAATTTTCAAAAAGTTAAAAACCAACAAAATATGCCATGACCGCCTGACATTGTAATCCAAATAATGGATTTGTCTTTGCAAGTTTACAGATTTTTTTTTGTTGTGAAAGAATGTCTTGGGGGATAATTTGTTCTACATTTATTTTGTGGCAAGCAAAGGCAGCTTTTTAAAATTCTTAAACACTGACACCAAAGAATTATTCACTTTTGCAGTCTTCACAATCACGTGATCAGAAGTCACACTGGTAGTCCCAATGGATGTGCCGTATTACAATCATGGGAAATATTTTCACCAATTTTCATTAAACTTTTATCCACAGCTACTCTTGTGTGGATTTCTTTGTTTCTTTCATTTTCGTGGAGATCACTTACTCGTGCAACAAGCATTGAGGTTAAACATCTGGATGACATCTTGCTTGATTGTCTTAATGTGCCACACTGATTGTCTTTGAAGAAGTTGTCAGTAATCCGGAAGTCTAGTCCAAAATGTCAGTGAGCACTTTGTAATTCTAATGAATAATTTAAATAAATATTTCCTTTCAAACAATATCTAAACACAACTAGAAGTAATTTTAAATACTGAACAATAAATGGGAATGATCAATTGTTTACCAAATACTTTACATATACATTTCACTTATTGGAAAATGACACTAAACTGTAAATCCAGAATGCTCGTAAACAAAGTTAGGCCTTGAACTCAAATTTTAGTAGATGTCATGTTAACATCTTAGAATTATGGCAAGAACAGGTTGACAATACTCCATTTCACAGTCATGGACATGATAAAAGTCAGGTACACAATATAACTTTAATATACATAACAGAATCAATACTGTGTTGACTTTATTATTATGGCTGGTTCAAAAGTTGGTCAGGAACTAAGGGTGATGGCCGCTTTCCTTGACTTCTTTTTGGAGTGGAGTCCAGGTCTGCCCATGTAGGTGGTCCAGAGTGACACCATCATGCCTTACCCCTCCCTACTTGTCAGAATTTTTTTTTAAAGGGTTATTTAAGCTTGTCATTGTTACTGAGAGAACTGTACCATTAGCATTTAAGAAGACAGAAAGTCTGTTACAATTTCAATTGCAAATATATACTGGCAGTTATTAGCTAGTTTATATTTAATAAGAATTAAAAACCTTGCAGCCCTTTTATGGCACATGTACCCCTTGGTTTCATGAATTATAAAAGAGAAATAAATCTGATTGCACTAAGATAGGAGTAATAACTGGAATATACATTTTCTTGATAAAGTTGCAGACTGGATGTTCCTGTTTTTGTTTGGATATCTCCAAAGTTATTGATTTATTTTTCCAGTTTTTCATTTTTGGTTTTAATTACTGGTTTGGTAGCACTTAGCAGAAAACTCATTACCTTAAGAAATGAATGCTCTGGTTGGTCAGACGTGCCCATTCTTTAATGCATTAGCTTTCAAGAACCAGTGAGGCATGCTGCCTTAAGTATATAACTTTAGTGAAACCTGTACATTAAAGGTCTTTGTGTACAGAATTCATAATCTTTATGTTTCTGAGTGTTGCATAAAAGTATAGGTTCTTACAGTTAATCCAATTCAGTTTGAAATAATTTACTGCTTTCAGCAAGAATAGAAGTAGCACTGTCAGTAGATGTGACTCAGAACAATGAAATGGAAAGTAATTGGAAAGATACCATAAGAATTTGATTGAAAATGTTAATGCACTAACGTGCTTGCACTTTTATACAGATCATTAAATAATTGTTTAAAATTAAAATTTTCAAATCTTCATCCATACCTTTCCTCACAGAATGATCATTGACTCAATATGATATTATCAGCTTCCAACATTTGGAAGTTATATCAGCTGTGTTTTGTGTGAAATCTTAAGTGTAAACCTCTCTCAGTTATGGTATATGCTTTATTTGCAATTGACTGTACAATCTTCCTTTATAAAGCAAACATTGAATAAACTTAAAAGACATGGCCTTTTATTGACAGTTGACCTAAACCCAAATTTGACAAGTTCATTTGCAGTGCACTTTTAAAACTTGTTTCTTTGTTAAAATATAAGTTACAGATAGAATATAAGTTACAGTCATACTTTTTGTATGTAAGAATTTTAAATTAAGACTACTTTGCTTCATTTGAGCCAATTCTCTTTGCCCATACTAAATGGTGAACCATTTAAGTTAACTGAGTATATAGATGTTAATGTGTCCATTACCATCACTGTACTTCTTTCAGTGTGATTGAAACAAGATCATGTCATTCAATACCAAGTGAACCTAGGCTGTAACAAGACTTGTAGGAAAATGGTCTACTGATTAGTAAATTCCCAACCCATGCTGGACCACAGAAATCTGCATACATTTGATATTGCTAGTGGTGAGCTTTTTGAGAGGAAAATATGAGCATGTTTGGTCTGAAGATAATCATTTCCTGTGTTAAGTTGATACTTCATTATTACCATATACACCACTCTCTTGATAACTCGCAGACATCGGGGGTCCAAAAACATCGACCATGATATAAGCGAGGGTGCAAGTTATCGAGGGACCTATAACAAACAACAAAACTAACAAAGGGATTGAAAGGGGGTGGGTGGGCTTGGCATGTTACAGTGTTGAATACTAAATTAATAATCGTGCTAAGATTAACAGTGAATAAATATCTTTTTATACCAGTGTACTTTGTTTAGTTTTTTTCCTCACAGAGTGACATTAATTTCAGGATGACTTGCAGTATATTGATCATCAAAACATTATTCCACATGGTTTCCATTCGTTTAGCACATGTACGACTCACATTGTGTACTAAGTTTCTAATTTTTGCTGTGAATGGTATGCATTCTAGTTTTATTGTTTCATCCAAAGTAGACTTTTCTAAAAATACAAAAGATCGACACATTTCGAAAAAACAATGTTGATCGAACGATGTTTAGATTTTTAATGCGGTAGAAGTAAAATGGAAGAAAAAATAAATTCGTAAGGGTTAAGCATTACCAACACAAATTTAACGATTCTAAAAGTTTAAAACAATATAAATTAGAACACGATAACACTTGTGGTTTGTGACATGTTGATGTGTGAACCATGCGTACACAGCATCATAGAATTCGTTATCGCTTGCAGTCCGTGCTTGTTTTCGTTTCATCCCTTGATCTGAATCAGCATCATGTGAGTAATTTCTAAATTTCGGCTCATCCTTAAGCCAACTTCTAAATGTTGACTCTGCAATTTTTACTTCATTGCAAATTTTTGATCTCGATTCGTCAATTTTGAACACTATCTATGATGCACAGCTTTTCAGTCACTAACTACGCCTTTCACATAATTCCTTTTCTCTCCATGGTCACATTTACAAATGATTAGGATACATTACTAATATTATATTCTTGAATGATGTTAATACATAAAATGTGAAAACATTTTCGATTGGTCAAGTAAAACGAAATTTAATAACGGTAATGAATAAAAGAACATATGCTCCTATTGGCATGCTTTTGAACTTTATTTTATTTTACTTGATTGATTTGATACAAAAGACATATTCAAAGTGATAAAACAACACAGGTCTCTTTTAATTGATTCTTTTATTGCAACAAACACTTCCCCAAGTTGTTGATGGAAACAAAGCCAGCATGTAATTATGTTCTCACAGAAGTACTCACAGGTTTCAATGTGACAGTCGACTGACTCTTTTCATGTTTTCATATAAGAGAATATATATGTTGCAATTATAGTATTGAGGCGAAATTAAAGGATTATAATGTGAATTTCACCTAGCAAAACATTTAATTGGTTTTTATTTCATTCTCTGTTGCCACATGTTAACATTTACTAGAATGTTTCGTTGGCGCTGTTTATTTACAGTGTATTGACTAGGGCTGTCAAAAATCACGAAAAACCCATCCGGGTACCTGTTGCAAATTTTAACGGGTACCCGGGTACCCGTTTGCATATGAATGACATGTACAACCTTAGACCAACTAATTGTTATCTCCATTTCTTTAATATATTTTATGGCGATAGAGGCTGACCGTGTACTACTCGGTCTGATTCCTCCACACCGATGTAGCTGCGAATTGTCTGACCCCACCCTGTTAATTAATAAATTTATTTAGAATGACCTTTGCACACAAATGGTAGGTATAATCCAACTTTTACTGATCACTGTGATCAGCCACATTAAAAGCTTTAGAACACTAGCATTCTTAAAGTATAAGTCCTTGTTAGAACAGACCATGTTTATTCATCTGCTTTTGACCGAAGATTTGAATTACCCACGCATGTGTGCCCCAGTTATACCACGTGATCACGCAGTCACATAAGTGTTATTATTTTGGAATTATAATTCTTAATAGTTATGGTAAAAACATAGTGTCAAAAATAGAAATATCGGTATATGTATGATGGCTAACTTTAGAAATTCACAGATCTAGTCGACTAGAAAAACAATGAGCAAAGATTACTTTGAGGCATTACGAATATTTCAAAGAGTCTAGGTGATGGTTGTTCATAATATAAATTGTGGGATTTCTTTGACATGTTTGTTCGGAAATCAAAGGTATCCATCAGGATTTCATTAAAAAGAGCACGCAATGTACCGATCATTTAGCACCCACATTCAATAGTTATTGTCTACAAAGAGGTTTATTACCTGTGGAACAAATGTTTTAACCTTTGTATATAATGCCTCGGAGATAACGGAGATAACGGTTTGTCTGGTTGCACGATGACACTGAATTTTATTAATCCAAACAGACTGTCTGAAGTATTGTTCATTTGTAGAAAACAGAAATCTGGTTTCTAATTATAGCCATTGCTGTCACACCTGTTTGAAGTGATTGGAGAGTGTGGTGATTTTCTTTTCTTTTTTTTAACGGGTACCTGCGTTTACTTTTCAATACCCGGGTTTTTCTATATGTTCGGGTACCCTGTTACCCGAGTACCTGATGACAGCCCTAGTATTGACAACTATTTCTCTATTTAAAAAAAAAAAAAACTAACATAATATGTGATATCTTATTAGAAATTGCAAATTTCACAATATGGATTCTATCTTTACGGGCAATAATCACCATTTTCGGGCAATAATCACCATTTTCGAGGATAAAAACGAGCTATATATCAAGGTTTTATTTACCAATTTACCATTTTTTATAGTGACTTTTTTCACGTTCAACACATTTTAAAATATATTTTCTTTGAAAAAAATTGGGAGCCATGCGGGACACCACTTATAAGCTAAGGGGTTCATGACTTATCCAGCGCGAGTTATCAAGGGAGTGGTGTGTGTGTATATATATATATATATATATATATATATATATATATATATATATATATATATATATATATATATATATATATATATATATATATATGTCTTGACAAGAAATCAAATCTTTCCCCATAGTGAAGGTCACTAATATTTATTAACTGTGGTTCATGAATTTTTTTAGTAACTTTTATTTGGCTTTGATCAATGACGTTAGCATTGTGTCTGTTCTGTTTTAACCAAATATAGTTTGTATTGCTAATAATAATAACAGACTTTATGCCTTTATAAAATTAGTAGCACAATGTAGATTAATTTTATATTTCAAGGCATCAGAAAATTCAAGTTACAGATTAAACCTGATAGTTATCTTCCTTGAGTATTGTTCTGCTAATTGTAATACTGGAAAAATAGTTAATTGCTTTTAAAAGGAAATTACAGTAATTCCTTTAATAATGATTAGATTGTTAAAATACATTTATAGTGGCATATATAGAAAATTTTGAAAAATATAAAGGATATGATTCAATACAATGCTGCATAATTTTGCTAAATCCTGCTTAAAATTTATACTCCATGGTTTCTTTGAATTCCATTTTTTCAGTAGAGAATATGCTCAGACTTTGTACCATAACTGTTTGGTATCAAACATGTGGTTATCAAAATCAAATATGTAACATGAGTTGTCAAGATCAGATATCTAACATGCTGTTATAAAGCACAGAGGAAACTCATTATTGCATGTAGTATCTTTAACACATAATTTTATTAATATAAATGTTCAGTCTTTACAGATCAAGCTTTTATTTCATCTTGCTTTTTAGAAATGACATTTTTAAACTGTAATTATTATACATATGGTTGCATAGAGAGTCTGTTTTTCTTCCTTGACTATTACTGTTTATGCACACTGTGTGTGCTAACAGGCTTTTGTATACCATTACCCCCATCAGTGTATCCCCTTGGGGTGTAAAAATGAGGATAAAAAATACCCCTTGGTGTCTGAACTGGTTGTCAAATAAAAAATGTGGGGGTCAAAAATGTACTGACAAGATTTCATCTGACCATACTTTTTTCTGCTGAAACGGGATATTGCAACTTGTACAACATGCTCACTCTCTCTCAAATAAACCAACACACACAATTAACACACAAATGCATTGTCCATTCAAAGGATAAATTTATTACTTCATTTTCCTTCTAGTTTAAAGTTGTATCTTTAACAGTCTCTTCATAATCCTTTTGTAACAATATTTAAGAGTTAAGACCAACACATTACATATCAGCCAATACAAAAATCCAAATAAATCTTGTAACCAAATGAGTTAATTCACTGCCTGTCATAAAATGTGTACTACTGGTATCATCGGTTTCGTTGTACTTCATCCTAAAACGCATTTGTTCAAGACTTAAAGAAGCTAATGATTCATCTTCTCTTCAATAAGTTAATCTTCAACTTTTAGATTTTGTCTTCGTTGGTAACAAAATCAGCAATGACCCCCTGAAATTGTAATCCAAAAAAATGGATTTGTCTCTGCAAGTTTTTTTTAAAAGAATGTCTTTGGTAATAATGTGTTCAAAAGATATATTTTGGTGATGAAGGGCAGATTTTGTAAAATTCATAAACAGTTAGAAAAGGATTATTCACTTGTGCTATCTTCCCAATCATGACATCAGAAGTCACACCAGTAATCCCAATAGATGTGCCATATTCCAGTCGATGGAATTATTTTCTCCATTTTTCATTAAAGTCAGATCTCCATTTACTCTTTCATATTCTGCTTCTTTCACTTTTGTGGCTAATGATTCTTTGTTTACGCCATTTTAATCTGGAAATCACATTTTAGTGCAACAAACATTGAGGTCAAACATCTGGACGACATCTTGCAGAACTCGCTGAAATTGCGTTACAGCTTGCGAGATTATGGGAAGCTACACTGTCATAATGTATCCTTTGCTAGCCTGGTTCTCTGCTTTGTATGCTCCAGTAGCAGAGTTCAGTGCAATAAGCTTACAAAACAAGAAACCAGACTGCTTATGATCGAAGTATACATGATGCCATCCACAATCCAATGCATTTAAATATTAAATAAATCCTGATTGCATTTTGCAAATCCTATGCATTAGAAAAATGAACAGCAAAAATTTGTGCGTCAATTTTCTCCAGTGTGTGTCTCAGATGCACAAATATTTGTGTAAAGGGAAATACTGCTCTCACCCACACAAGGGCAAGAATTCCATCTTTCAAAGAAAATAAAATTCCTTGAGATTTTAAATGCTTTTTTCTGCTTCATTCAGTTACTGATAATTCACAAAAGAAGGTAAAGATACTAATGATTTATTCCATACACTCCTACTATGTGCAATTAAATATATGAATTTCTTTACAGAATTGCCAGTATTTGTTCGTAACAGTTATGTTTTTTCTAATAATTTTGCAACACCTTGCAGATAATTTTTTCAGAAAATTTTGACTAAATTTGAAAGTTTAAATACACCACTCCCTCGATAACTCGCTCCCGGATAACTTGCGAACCCGCTTATAATGCAGTGTCTGGCATGGCTCCCGATTTTTTTCCAAAGAAAATATATTTTAATATGTGTTGAATGTGACAAAAGTCATGATAAGAAATGGTAAGTTGGTAAATTGAACCTTGATGCTTAGCTCGTTTTTGTCATCGAAAATGGTGACTATTGCCCATAAAGATAGAATCCATATTATGAAATTTGCAACTTAATAAGATATCACATTTTATGTTAGGTTTTTTTTAAAATAGAGAAATAGTTGTCAATACACTGTAAATAAACAACGATCAACAAAAAATTCTGGTAACTGCTAACATATGGCAACAGAGAATGAAATAAAAACCAATTAAATGTCTTTCAAGGTGAAATCCACTTTATAATCCTTTAAATTCGCCTCAACACTATAATTGCAACATACATATTCTCTTATATGAAAACATGAAAAGAGTCAGTCATCCATCATCCGTCACAGTCACATCACAGTCACATCGAAACCTGAAACTGGTAATTCCATGAGAACCTAATTACATGCTGGCTTTGTTTCCATCAACAGCTTGGGGAAGAGTTTGTTGCAATAAAAGATTCAATTAAAAAAGACCTGTGTTGTTTTATCACTTTGAATATGTCTTGTATCAAATCAAACAAGGTAAGTACAATAAAATAAAGTTCAAAGGCATGCCCATAAGTTCTTGTATTCATTGTTCTCAAATAGAGGTTAGCTTAAGGATGAGCCAAAACTTCCAAATTACTTACACGATGTTAATTCAGATGAAGGGATGAAATAAAAATGAGCACGGACTGCAAACTTTAACGCATTACATGATGCTGTGTACGCATGGTTCACACAGCAACGTGTCACAAACTGCAGGTGTTATTGTGTTCTAATTTATGTTGTTTTAAATTCTAAGACCCATTTTATTCATGTTAGTAATGGTTAACACATGTTAATATATTTTTTTTCTTCCATTTTACTTCTACCGCATTAAAATTCTACACATCATTCGATCAACATTGTTTTCTTGAAATGTGTCGATCTTTTGTATTTAAAAAAACATCTACTTTGGATCAAACAATAAAACTAGAATCTATACCATTCACAACAAACATTAGTGACGTATTACACAACGTGTGAAGTCATACATGTGCTAAGCGAATGGAAACCATGTGGAATAATGTTTTGATGATCTCTTCAATATGCTGTAAGTTATCCTAAAATTAATGTTACTCAGTGAGGGAAAAAAATTAAAAGTACATCTATATGAAGAGTTATTTATTCACTGTTAATATTAGCATGATTATTAATTGAGTATTCAACATTGTAACATGCCAAGCCACCCCCACCCCCATTTTGCCGCTACGTCGAGCCTAGTGTTAGTTTTGTTGTTTGTTATAGGTCCCTTGATAACTGTCGATGTTTTTGGACCCCAATGTTCGCAAGTTATCGAGGGAGTGGTGTACTAGGAAGTCGGATTATGTATACAATATTATTACGTATAAATTATGTGGAATGTTAAAGGCCAGTTATATTTTTATCTCACCTGGCCAAGGGCCAGAAAAGATTTTGACATGACCTTTTTTCAACCAGCCATCTGTCCATCAACAGTTGATGGAAACATCATTTCTTGTTAGATATTGGTCAGGTTTGGTATGTAAGCTTGTAGCATAAAAATCTCACAAGTTTTGATTATGTGAAGCATCCACACATATGAATGATGTGACCTTGCATTATATTGAACACAATTTATGAGTAACTTCCTCCAGGTCACAGGCCAGATAAAAGATTTTTTAAAACCAGGCACTTTGATGCAAATTATCAGATAAAACCAGGTCCTGGGCCAGATCTAGCCCAAGGGCTGTATTTTGCCCACCCCTGTCTACAGCCATATTTATGATCCTGATTTGGATAAGTTTCTGTATGTCTTATATCAGTCCCCTTATTAAAGAGTATCTAGGTTGATCAGATGGTGGAAATCAAACCTGCAAGAATTTGGCAAGTTGTCCAATGCATTAATCACTTAGTCACTGCTTCTCCCCTGTGTAGTGATTTCATTGGTATGCAATTTAGTACACCAGGCTTAGAACCATAATCACAGATTAAGGATCAACCTAATAGACTGCACAGATTACCAAATTATAATGCCATGTAGTTGCATATTCATACAGGGGTGGGGACTGTGAACATTTTCTGGACATGAATCAGGGGGCAAAGAGAGATAATGGGGAGAAAGCTGGTTTTGTAAATGATTTGTCCTTTGAAAGTAATCCTATGCATGATTGGTCTAGGAAAAAAGGTAAATAACACCAGAATTCAAAAGCTGCAGTTATGTGCTCCAAACATTCTATTGTCAACAGTTCCAATATGTGCATGAATTTTCACAGTTGATGTGTCAGCTACCAATGTGAGTTTTGTCAGGTCAACTTTGGTCTCTTGTTTTATTGGGGTGGGGGTATTTCTTAAAATAAAAAATTCTTTATACTTTTTTTTAAAATGTTTCCAAATTTAATTGCCAACAGTGAAAAGAAACCCATGATCTAAACATGGAACTGCCTGTCAATTATTATTTAAATTCTTGTGAGAGCTGTGTGATTGTAGATAACAACTAAAGCATTGTCTGAAAAATGAACTTAGGAAGATCTTGGAGGGCTTAATTTATGGGCAGGAGACTGTAAATTTCCAGACAATAGGCAAAGTAGAAAAAATACCCACTAATGCAAAATTTAGGAGCTATTTTACATTGATTTTGTTCTTATATACTTCATAAGCCTAGTTAGTAATATGGTCATCAGTTAGGTCAGAATGTAAGTAATATCAGGCCTACTCAGGTCTCTTGTTATATCAGCACTTTTTTCATTACAGGAAGCCATCATGGTTCAATGAACATCTACTTGTTACATTTAATTGGAGAGTAATGAGTCTTCATAAATAAACATTGCCAATGCTTTATGCAACCAAAGTCCCTACTTTTTTGTCACCTTTTCAGTTGTTGGACTGATCAGAATTCTTAGCTGCTTAATCAATGCTATGGTAATAGAGTTATCCTCATTATGCTATTGGATACAAACTTGTGCTGCATATCAAGTAAACCCATCAAGAAAATTATTCCAATATAAACATGATAACTGATGCAGTGTTACACTTTAAAGTGAACCAGATATATTATGCCACCCCAAAAAGCTAGATTTCCCTTTACATTTAATAAATTATGATTTATTTAGCATTACATGGATACATAAAATGTCCCCCTAACAGGTCACTCATGGGATAGCATTACATGGATACAGAGACACATAAAATATCTCCCCTGACAGCTCAGTCATGGCATAGCATTGTAGATATGTGCAGTGGGACCTGCAGATCACAAAGCTTGATTTAATAAATTTCTGCACTCAGTGAACAGTGATTTATTGTTGTTATAAAACTTTTATTTTTTTCAAATATGCATTATGCTGGTTCCTAGAAATTTTAATTCAGCAGATGTCAATTGAGGTTATTGTTTGGTAACCTTTTAAACAAAACTCATAAACTACTCAACTGAATTTGACCAAATTTGACTTCATTCTGGATTAGAGGGTAAAGATGTTAGTAGCAATGGCAGCAAATAATTGTTTTGGCTACTTCCTTATATTTTGACAATGATTATTTTTTACAATGTTAATATTGGGGATTCTTTTTTGCAGCACTCTTTGCCGTACCAAGAAATTACAAATTAGTGGCTGCGCCACTATTTGAATTGTATGACAACTCAGCTGGATATGGCCCTATAATATCCAGTCTTCCTCAAGCTTTGTCCAGGTATGTGCACAATGTATTTCTTTATAAGCGGTTTTGAAAGTGTTGAAAGGAGACAAAATGGCAACATTCATTTTGCCAAATATATTACATGGTAAATGTAAAATTGGACATTTAAAGGAATAGGGAACGTACATGTTGGTTTCTTATTATTTGATTGTCTGTTTTGCAAAAATATATTTTATCTTATTCCTATTTTTCTTTCCAAATGTTACCATGTTCACATCTGCAGAAGATGGTAGAATGCCAGAATGGTCCATGTGCTTGTTTGCAATGTAGTTCATCAGTGATTTCCATTTGGCAACTTTAGGTTTACCATTGTCCCCCCCAACTGTGTATTAATTACAAAAGAAAGAGCATTTGTTGTATCTACAGAGTGTTTCACATAGCAACAACTGATTCATTACATTTTATGACTGCACACTGGGGGAAAAGGATGGGGGAAGGCACAAAGAAGTTTATCCCATGTCAGAGCCAAAGGCTCATATTTTTCTCAGGTGATAGTGAAAAATACTTGAAATTATGAATTCCACTTTATTTTAAAAACATAATACTATTACTCTAACATTAGCACCATAGACAACTCTTTCCGAGATATATATGCTCAAGGAATATACAATGTACGCAACATTTCATTCTCCACAGCACATGGGTAGGGGCTGTGATGATAATGATGTAGAAGCATGAGAATCTGAGTTAAACCAAGTTCTATTTTATGCAGATATTATTGGCTAAATACCTCAGTTACATTATGGACACTACATTAATGGAAATTAGAGTGCATACAACATATTTATTTATCTCTGCATTCCATCGTTTGTTATAGGTTCCTCTTATTCACTGGGGTTTGACAGTCGTGGTGCTACTGGCACTCAGATCTGTCAGTATATCAACCCCCCGGCCCAGGGGTAGAAGAATGTCTTGGACTGCTGTCAGCTTCATTCTTGCCATAGTATTTAAATATTCCAATTCTGCATGTCCTTTTGGATCAACTTGGATCAACTTTATACTGATCTTTTGAAAAATGCAATCTGCAAAGTAAAGTCTTTGAGTTACCAGCTCAAAGTTCTCACGGTGACAGCAATTGATCCAAACCTTTTGTCAGATTTTGTCTTTCGTAAATGGGAAATTTCCAGTTGAATTATTATTGCATCCAAACACTGCACAGTGGGGCATTTTGGAAATGCTTAAAAGACGAATTTGAATAAAAGCACTAAGAAGCTGTCTACTCTAAAGCACAGTGAATCAACAGGATGTGGAGCAATGGCCGATAGCTACAAAAGATCCTGTGACGTCACATAAAGTCAGCCTGGTTTCCACCTGACAAATATGCATATCGTAAAGCTTAAGGAATTCATACCCTATACTGTACTGTAAATCGTTTTTGGTGAGATTAGGTCGCCTCAAACTATTATTTAATTTATCTTGGGCAACAATCAAGTAATATAACTGTAACTTTAATTGTATGTTCCCAATTCCTTTAATAAGTTCATCATTTTTGAGGTTTTGTTTTCGCTTAACTCATTAACCTCTAGCACCGTGTTTATGGGGTTGCCTACTTCTAAGCTCTGTAGTGTTAAGGTCATGTGCAACATAAAGTGGATGGTTTTATAGAAAGGTACACAGATGTAGCTTTACGATGATACCAAATAATATGAATGATCTAGTTGTACTACAAAATACAGAGGGAAAAACATCATTTTTTGGACCATAGTAGCCCATTGTTGTGTTCCTGTTTTGTGTCTGGATTTTAGATTATCTTAAACATATAAATATGAAAAATGGGGTGGGAATATTTGGAGGAAGTCCTGATTAGAAAACAGACTGCTATTCTTTCTAAGTTAATTTGTAGTCCAGTTTGTTTTATCTCAGAGCTGAAATGGGAAACTGTTATCCCTTGTATTATATATTAGAAAACGATATGAACCCAGTATCAGTGCAGGTTTGTGGACTGGTTTAACTAATTACAAGAAGTTGATTTTACAGAACATTCAGTCCATGTTTATACAACAGTATATAATTTTGAAGGATTTTTGTCAAAATTTAAATCAGCCCTTTTGAAATGTTTTTTAAATGATGGATTTTTAACCAGGTCATCTTAAATAGATTGTTTGAAACATCTTGTTTGGGACTTTATTGGCACAGATGAATTCAGTGTTAAACTCCATATTGAAAAGTTTCTTATAGCTACTTCTCTAGAATGCATGATCTTATAAACATAGAGGTTTTGCTGAAAAACTTCTTACAATGTCAGCTTGGACATAAATGAAATTGTCTGATTTGGCATTCATTATGGCCACCATGTCATTGATCTTGAAAATATTTTTAATTGCTATTCTTCCTGATGGAAAGTTATATCGAAATGGGGTTTCACCAGAAAAGTGAGATATCTAGCTGGTCTTGTTATATTGAAATGGGGTTTCACCAGAAAAGTGAGATATCTAGCTGGTCTTGTTATATTGAAATGGGGTTTCACCAGAAAAGTGAGATCTCTAGCTGGTCTTGTTATATCGAAATGGGGTTTCACCAGAAAAATGAGATATCTAGCTGGTCTTGTTTTATCGAAATGGGGTTTCACCAGAAAAGTGAGATATCTAGCAGGTCTTGTTATATCGAAATGGGGTTTCACCAGAAAAGTGAGATATCTAGCTGGTCTTGTTATATCGAAATGGGGTTTCACCAGAAAAGTGAGATATCTAGCTGGTCTTGTTATATCGAAATGGGGTTTCACCAGAAAAGTGAGATATCTAGCTGGTCTTGTTATATTGAAATGGGGTTTCACCAGAAAAGTGAGATATCTAGCTGGTCTTGTTATATCGAAATGGGGTTTCACCAGAAAAGTGAGATATCTAGCTGGTCTTGTTATATCGAAATGGGGTTTCACCAGAAAAGTGAGATATCTAGCTGGTCTTGTTATATTGAAATGGGGTTTCACCAGAAAAGTGAGATATCTAGCTGGTCTTGTTATATCGAAATGGGGTTTCACCAGAAAAGTGAGATATCTAGCTGGTCTTGTATGAAATGGGGTTTCACCAGAAAAGTGAGATATCTAGCTGGTCTTGTTATATTGAAATGGGGTTTCACCAGAAAAGTGAGATATCTAGCTGGTCTTGTTATATCGAAATGGGGTTTCACCAGAAAAGTGAGATATCTAGCTGGTCTTGTATGAAATGGGGTTTCACCAGAAAAGTGAGATATCTAGCTGGTCTTGTTATATCGAAATGGGGTTTCACCAGAAAAGTGAGATATCTAGCTGGTCTTGTATGAAATGGGGTTTCACCAGAAAAGTGAGATATCTAGCTGGTCTTGTTATATCGAAATGGGTTTTCACCAGAAAAGTGAGATATCTTGCTGGTCTTGTATGAAGTGGGGTTTCACCAGAAAAGTGAGATATCTAGCTGGTCTTGTTATATTGAAATGGGGTTTCACCAGAAAAGTGAGATATCTAGCTGGTCTTGTATGAAATGGGGTTTCACCAGAAAAGTGAGATATCTAGCTGGTCTTGTTATATCGAAATGGGGTTTCACCAGAAAAGTAAGATATCTAGCTGGTCTTGTATGAAATGGGCTTTCACCAGAAAAGTGAGATATCTAGCTGGTCTTGTTATATCGAAATGGGGTTTCACCAGAAAAGTGAGATATCTAGCTGGTCTTGTTATATCGAAATGGGGTTTCACCAGAAAAGTGAGATATTTAGCTGGTCTTGTTATATCGAAATGGGGTTTCACCAGAAAAGTGAGATATCTGGCTGGTCTTGTATGAAATGGGGTTTCACCAGAAAAGTGAGATATCTAGCTGGTCTTGTATGAAATAGGGTTTCACCAGAAAAGTGAGATATCTAGCTGGTCTTGTTATATCGAAATGGGGTTTCACCAGAAAAGTGAGATATCTAGCTGGTCTTGTTATATCGAAATGGGGTTTCACCAGAAAAGTGAGATATCTAGCTGGTCTTGTATGAAATGGGGTTTCACCAGAAAAGTGAGATATCTAGCTGGTCTCGTTATATCGAAATGGGGTTTCACCAGAAAAGTGAGATATCTAGCTGGTCTTGTATGAAATGGGGTTTCACCAGAAAAGTGAGATATCTAGCTGGTCTTGTTATATCGAAATGGGGTTTCACCAGAAAAGTGAGATATCTGGCTGGTCTTGTTTGAAATGTGGTTTCACCAGAAAAGTGAGATATCTAGCTGGTCTTGTATGAAATGGGGGGTTTCACCAGAAAAGTGAGATATCTAGCTGGTCCTATTATATCGAAATGGGGTTTCACCAGAAAAGTGAGATATCTAGCTGGTCTTGTTATATCGAAATGGGGTTTCACCAGAAAAGTGAGATAGATATCTAGCTGTTCTTGTTATATTGAAATGGGGTTTCACCAGAAAAGTGAGAAATCTAGCTGGTCTTGTTATATCAAAATGGGGTTTCACCAGAAAAGTGAGATATCTAGCTGGTCTTGTATGAAATGGGGTTTCACCAGAAGAGTGAGATATCTAGCTGGTCTTGTTATATTGAAATGGGGTTTCACCAGAAAAGTGAGATATCTAGCTGGTCTTGTTATATCGAAATGGGGTTTCACCAGAAAAGTGAGATATCTATCTGGTCTTGTATGAAATGGGGGGTTTCACCAGAAAAGTGAGATATCTAGCTGGTCCTATTATATCGAAATGGGGTTTCACCAGAAAAGTGAGATATCTAGCTGGTCTTGTTATATTGAAATGGAGTTTCACCAGAAAAGTGAGATATCTAGCTGGTCTTGTATGAAATGGGGTTTCACCAGAAAAGTGACATATCTAGCAGGTCTTGTTATATCGAAATGGGGTTTCACCAGAAAAGTGAGATATCTAGCTGGTCTTGTATGAAATGGGGTTTCACCAGAAAAGTGAGATATCTAGCTGGTCTTGTTATATCGAAATGGGGTTTCACCTGAAAAGTGAGATATCTAGCTGGTCTTGTATGAAATGGGGTTTCACCAGAAAAGTGAGATATCTAGCTGGTCTTGTTATATTGAAATGGGGTTTCACCAGAAATGTGAGATATCTAGCTGGTCTTGTTATATCGAAATGGGGTTTCACCAGAAAAGTGAGATATCTAGCTGGTCTTGTATGAAATGGGGTTTCACCAGAAAAGTGAGATATCTAGCTGGTCTTGTTATATCGAAATGGGGTTTCACCAGAAAAGTGAGATATCTAGCTGGTCTTGTATGAAACGGGGTTTCACCAGAAAAGTGAGATATCTAGCTGGTCTTGTTATATCGAAATGGGTTTTCACCAGAAAAGTGAGATATCTTGCTGGTCTTGTATGAAGTGGGGTTTCACCAGAAAAGTGAGATATCTAGCTGGTCTTGTTATATTGAAATGGGGTTTCACCAGAAAAGTGAGATATCTAGCAGGTCTTGTTATATCGAAATGGGGTTTCACCAGAAAAGTGAGATATCTAGCTGGACTTGTTTTATCGAAATGGGGTTTCACCAGAAAAGTAAGATATCTAGCTGGTCTTGTATGAAATGGGGTTTCACCAGAAAAGTGAGATATCTAGCTGGTCTTTTTTTATCGAAATGGGGTTTCACCAGAAAAGTGAGATATCTAGCTGGTCTTGTTATATCGAAATGGGGTTTCACCAGAAAAGTGAGATATCTAGCTGGTCTTGTATGAAATGGGGTTTCACCAGAAAAGTGAGATATCTAGCTGGTCTCGTTATATCGAAATGGGGTTTCACCAGAAAAGTGAGAAATCTAGCTGGTCTTGTATGAAATGGGGTTTCACCAGAAAAGTGAGATATCTAGCTGGTCTTGTTATATCGAAATGGGGTTTCACCAGAAAAGTGAGATATCTGGCTGGTCTTGTTTGAAATGGGGTTTCACCAGAAAAGTGAGATATCTAGCTGGTCTTGTATGAAATGGGGGGTTTCACCAGAAAAGTGAGATATCTAGCTGGTCCTATTATATCGAAATGGGGTTTCACCAGAAAAGTGAGATATCTAGCTGGTCTTGTTATATTGAAATGGGGTTTCACCAGAAAAGTGAGATATCTAGCTGGTCTTGTTATATTGAAATGGGGTTTCACCAGAA
Organism: Potamilus streckersoni; assembly: GCA_016746295.1. Classification (NCBI taxonomy): domain Eukaryota; kingdom Metazoa; phylum Mollusca; class Bivalvia; order Unionida; family Unionidae; genus Potamilus; species Potamilus streckersoni. The sequence continues at coordinate 195,382 of JAEAOA010002230.1, read as the reverse complement.
AAGTGAGATCTCTAGCTGGTCTTGTTATATCGAAATGGGGTTTCACCAGAAAAGTGAGATATCTAGCTGGTCTTGTTATATCGAAATGGGGTTTCACCAGAGAAGTGAGATATCTAGCTGGTCTTGTATGAAGTGGGGTTTCACCAGAAAAGTGAGATATCTAGCTGGTCTTGTTATATTGAAATGGGGTTTCACCAGAAAAGTGAGATATCTAGCTGGTCTTGTATGAAATGGGGTTTCACCAGAAAAGTGAGATATCTAGCTGGTCTTGTTATATTGAAATGGGGTTTCACCAGAAAAGTAGATATCTAGCTGGTCTTGTATGAAATGGGGTTTCACCAGAAAAGTGAGATATCTAGCTGGTCTTGTTTTATCGAAATGGGGTTTCACCAGAAAAGTGAGATATCTAGCTGGTCTTGTTATATCGAAATGGGGTTTCACCAGAAAAGTGAGATAGATATCTAGCTGGTCTTGTTATATTGAAATGGGGTTTCACCAGAAAAGTGAGATATCTAGCTGGTCTTGTTATATCAAAATGGGGTTTCACCAGAAAAGTGAGATATCTAGCTGGTCTTGTATGAAATGGGGTTTCACCAGAAAAGTGAGATATCTAGCTGGTCTTGTTATATTGAAATGGGGTTTCACCAGAAAAGTGAGATATCTAGCTGGTCTTGTATGAAATGGGGGGTTTCACCAGAAAAGTGAGATATCTAGCTGGTCCTATTATATCGAAATGGGGTTTCACCAGAAAAGTGAGATATCTAGCTGGTCTTGTTATATCGAAATGGAGTTTCACCAGAAAAGTGAGATATCTAGCTGGTCTTGTATGAAATGGGGTTTCACCAGAAAAGTGAGATATCTAGCTGGTCTTGTTATATCGAAATGGGGTTTCACCAGAAAAGTGAGATATCTAGCTGGTCTTGTATGAAATGGGGTTTCACCAGAAAAGTGAGATAGATATCTAGCTGGTCTTGTTATATTGAAATGGGGTTTCACCAGAAAAGTGAGATATCTAGCTGGTCTTGTTATATCAAAATGGGGTTTCACCAGAAAAGTGAGATATCTAGCTGGTCTTGTATGAAATGGGGTTTCACCAGAAAAGTGAGATATCTAGCTGGTCTTGTTATATTGAAATGGGGTTTCACCAGAAAAGTGAGATATCTAGCTGGTCTTGTTATATCGAAATGGGGTTTCACCAGAAAAGTGAGATATCTAGCTGGTCTTGTATGAAATGGGGGATTTCACCAGAAAAGTGAGATATCTAGCTGGTCCTATTATATCGAAATGGGGTTTCACCAGAAAAGTGAGATATCTAGCTGGTCTTGTTATATCGAAATGGAGTTTCACCAGAAAAGTGAGATATCTAGCTGGTCTTGTATGAAATGGGGTTTCACCAGAAAAGTGAGATATCTAGCTGGTCTTGTTATATCGAAATGGGGTTTCACCAGAAAAGTGAGATCTCTAGCTGGTCTTGTTATATCGAAATGGGTTTTCACCAGAAAAGTGAGATATCTTGCTGGTCTTGTTATATCGAAATGGGGTTTCACCAGAAAAGTAAGATATCTAGCTGGTCTTGTATGAAATGGGCTTTCACCAGAAAAGTGAGATATCTAGCTGGTCTTGTTATATCGAAATGGGGTTTCACCAGAAAAGTGAGATATCTAGCTGGTCTTGTTATATCGAAATGGGGTTTCACCAGAAAAGTGAGATATCTAGCTGGTCTTGTTATATTGAAATGGGGTTTCACCAGAAAAGTGAGATATCTAGCTGGTATTGTTATATTGAAATGGGGTTTCACCAGAAAAGTGAGATATCTAGCTGGTCTTGTTATATCGAAATGGGGTTTCACCAGAAAAGTGAGATATCTAGCTGGTCTTGTATGAAATGGGGTTTCACCAGAAAAGTGAGATATCTAGCTGGTCTTGTTATATTGAAATGGGGTTTCACCAGAAAAGTGAGTTATCTAGCTGGTCTTGTTATATCGAAATGGGGTTTCACCAGAAAAGTGAGATATCTAGCTGGTCTTGTATGAAATGGGGTTTCACCAGAAAAGTGAGATATCTAGCTGGTCTCGTTATATCGAAATGGGGTTTCACCAGAAAAGTGAGATATCTAGCTGGTCTTGTATGAAATGGGGTTTCACCAGAAAAGTGAGATATCTAGCTGGTCTTGTTATATCGAAATGGGGTTTCACCAGAAAAGTGAGATATCTGGCTGGTCTTGTTTGAAATGTGGTTTCACCAGAAAAGTGAGATATCTAGCTGGTCTTGTATGAAATGGGGGGTTTCACCAGAAAAGTGAGATATCTAGCTGGTCCTATTATATCGAAATGGGGTTTCACCAGAAAAGTGAGATATCTAGCTGGTCTTGTTATATCGAAATGGGGTTTCACCAGAAAAGTGAGATAGATATCTAGCTGTTCTTGTTATATTGAAATGGGGTTTCACCAGAAAAGTGAGAAATCTAGCTGGTCTTGTTATATCAAAATGGGGTTTCACCAGAAAAGTGAGATATCTAGCTGGTCTTGTATGAAATGGGGTTTCACCAGAAGAGTGAGATATCTAGCTGGTCTTGTTATATTGAAATGGGGTTTCACCAGAAAAGTGAGATCTCTAGCTGGTCTTGTTATATCGAAATGGGGTTTCACCAGAAAAGTGAGATATCTAGCTGGTCTTGTTATATCGAAATGGGGTTTCACCAGAGAAGTGAGATATCTAGCTGGTCTTGTATGAAGTGGGGTTTCACCAGAAAAGTGAGATATCTAGCTGGTGTTGTTATATTGAAATGGGGTTTCACCAGAAAAGTGAGATATCTAGCTGGTCTTGTATGAAATGGGGTTTCACCAGAAAAGTGAGATATCTAGCTGGTCTTGTTATATTGAAATGGGGTTTCACCAGAAAAGTAGATATCTAGCTGGTCTTGTATGAAATGGGGTTTCACCAGAAAAGTGAGATATCTAGCTGGTCTTGTTTTATCGAAATGGGGTTTCACCAGAAAAGTGAGATATCTAGCTGGTCTTGTTATATCGAAATGGGGTTTCACCAGAAAAGTTAGATATCTAGCTGGTCTTGTTATATTGAAATGGGGTTTCACCAGAAAAGTGAGATATCTAGCTGGTCTTGTTATATCAAAATGGGGTTTCACCAGAAAAGTGAGATATCTAGCTGGTCTTGTATGAAATGGGGTTTCACCAGAAAAGTGAGATATCTAGCTGGTCTTGTTATATTGAAATGGGGTTTCACCAGAAAAGTGAGATATCTAGCTGGTCTTGTTATATCGAAATGGGGTTTCACCAGAAAAGTGAGATATCTATCTGGTCTTGTATGAAATGGGGGGTTTCACCAGAAAAGTGAGATATCTAGCTGGTCCTATTATATCGAAATGGGGTTTCACCAGAAAAGTGAGATATCTAGCTGGTCTTGTTATATCGAAATGGAGTTTCACCAGAATAGTGAGATATCTAGCTGGTCTTGTATGAAATGGGGTTTCACCAGAAAAGTGAGATATCTAGCTGGTCTTGTTATATCGAAATGGGGTTTCACCAGAAAAGTGAGATATCTAGCTGGTCTTGTATGAAATGGGGTTTCACCAGAAAAGTGAGATATCTAGCTGGTCTTGTTATATCGAAATGGGTTTTCACCAGAAAAGTGAGATATCTAGCTGGTCTTGTTATATCGAAATGGGGTTTCACCAGAAAAGTGAGATATCTAGCTGGTCTTGTATGAAATGGTACTAATCTGACCTCAGATATTGCTGCCACAATGAACATACTGAAAATCTTGTCTCCTGACTATATGATCATATCACTAAGGTCTTCCCTAATGGCTCTAATTTGTCCCAAAAAAATGCTGTTCACCAGATATGCTTGCAACTGTGGCTGGTTAGAAAATCTTGTTACTTAAGATTATATCAGAGATGATTTCAACACTCATTGGTAAAAAGGCAAAAATTATCTTTTCATGCATTACTGGAAATTTGTTTGGACAGTAGATTGTCAGTTCTTAAGTGTCCTTAAATAAGCACTGGTTTCCTTTCAGAAGGCTTAATGATTGTCTGATGGTGGTGGTGGGGTAACAAAACTATAGACTTGCCTCATAAAATGATGACCATTGTCAGTAGAATATTGTAAATTTTCAAGTTATTTCTGGTTCCCTTATACACCCTATGAAAATCTATTAAAATGAATTTGTTCTTCTAAATTTGAATAATTTTATGCATTCCCTGTGAAATAATAAGGTACTTAACACAGCCATAAGTGCAGTAAAATCTGTTTTGAAAGATTGCCGATTGTGAAGTATCACACCTTTTGAGATTCTCAGTGAACATTTATTGATTATATAATGTTATAACCAGTAATGAAAGACCAAGATTTTTTTGGTAGAAGATGTGGTCTTTTTTAAGATTGGTTCTTTTGTACAGTGGTCCCTCACTTAATCACCCCAGAATAATTCTGGGTTGCCTCAGAATAATGCAGTCCTTTTGGATCCCATTACATTGAACAGTAATAATACTGTGTTTAATATACCCCAATGTTAAGCACCTCACTATAAAAGTACCTTTTATAAGGTGGGTGTGATCAAGGATCCCAGTATAGTATGTATTAGTATTTTGTATATTATACACCATTATAAGGTGCCTCAGTATAACAACCCCTTTTTAAGGTGGATAAAGTGGGTCCCCACTATAATGTGCTGTGTTATAATGCAAATTCAGATATAACACAGTTGTGGCATGGCTCTTGAAATTTCATTCACCTTTTTACTAATATTTTTCTTGTAAGCGAAAAATAAATTCAAGTACGTAAAGTAAATTCTGTAAAGTTTTATTGACATATTGGAAAAGCGATTTCGTATAAATTTGAATATAAGAATTTTGTGGCCTGGCACCTGAAATATCATGTACATGTATTATTATCGTACACGGAAAACATTTCTTTTTAAAAGTGCAAAAAATAATGTGTAGAAGTTTATTATCATTTTGGGGAGAAAATCACATATTTTAGTATAAAAAGATTTGTGTGGCTCCCAAAATTTCATTTATGTTTTATCCGGTATTTTTCTTTAAAAAAAATTATGTACAAAAGGTAAATTATGTAACGTTTTTTAATCATTTTGGAAAAGAGATTGCTTTTAAATTTGAATATAAGACATTTGTGGCGTGGCTCTTGAAATATATACATGTGCATGTTGTATTATTGTACATAGAAAAAATTTTTCTTAAAAGTGCAAAAAATAACGTGTAGAAAGTTTATTATCATTTTGGGAAGGAAATTATGTATGGATTCTAATATGAAACGATCATGGCATGGCTCCCGAAATTTAATTTCCTTTATTATTACCATTGTTTTTGACGTAAACTAAAAAAAATAAGTATGAAAAGTAAATTAAATAATGTTTAATTATCATTTTTGAAAAGATATTGCTTATAAATTTGAATATATGACGTTTGTGATGTTGCCAGACCTACCAACTCAAATAATTTTGCCGTAAGTCTTAGGAAAATTACCCTTTAAAATATGGACTTATGATATATAAGCAAAAACTACAGAAAAATTATCATTGCCGAAAGATCTGGAAAATTTGTTCATCAGGGTTTGATTTGGATCTGGATGTCATATTAGAATTATTGAAATTCGTTAGGGAACCAGACTAACTTTACATCAGCACCTCAGACGCTTTGAACTGCCACTTTTTGTTCACGTGAAGTGCCTGCATGATCCAACTGTTGATTATAGAATTTGCTTAAAAATGGTGTCCAGCAAGCAATGCATGTTTAAGATGGAAGGGAAAAAAAGCCTCTTAAAAAGGATTAATAATCAACATCGAAGAATGAAAAGGAATATTCAAATTATTTTGAATAAAAGATGGAATGGACACAATTACGTTTTTGGACATCATGTGCCAATTTAAATATGATTTGTGGCAGGAGATAATGATTTCGTCATGTGCAATGGTAAAATATAAGAATTACCTTGAGCTGCATAGAGGTTGGAACTTGAGTTTGTGCAAAAAAAAGTATACACGTACTTTACAATCTCTTCAGTTGATCATAATGTTTATTTTCACTGCATGTATAGAATACTGAACTTTTAATTATGTTTTCTAGCTTTACACTTGCAGTTTATAATATTTTTTTATACCTTACTGAAAACAGGTCAAACTTACAAGAAAAAATCAACAGCCTTACTGAGAAAGACTCATCAGGATTGGCAGGTCTGCTTTGCTCCCGAAATATCACAAGTGTTATTCTGTACACAGAAAACATTTCTTCTTAAAAGTGCAAAAAATAATGTGTAGAAAGTTTATTATAATTATGGGAGGAAATCATGTATGGATTCTAATATAAAACGATGGCGTAGCTCCTAAAATTTATAATTTTAAGAAATTTCTTACAGTTTTGTGCCAAAAAAAATCTGAACCCATGTCAGGACCTTTTGAGAACTTTGGTCTTTGTTTATTGTTGAAAGATGACTGCTCATAAGTGTTGATCTTCTTATTATTGGTTCATGAGCAAGCTAACTAACAGATCTACTTTGTATTTGTCTACAATACAATCATTGCTCAAACAATATCTGACATGTGTTATATTAGCTGCATTCACAACTAAGTAATAAACAATGCAGCCGTTGATAAAAGATTCTCACCTGAATTTATAAATCAATTAATTTAAGTACCTTGCTCATCATCAAAGTCAATTACCAGGCTAAACTTGTTCAAATTATGGGTCAATGATTTATAAAACATGAAACAAATGCAAGCTGCCAACATGTGCATGTGACTTGGTGGTGGTGTTTTACAAATCAGTTGACCAGTGAATAATGTCATTCATTCCCTTCAAATACCACCCTCTTGTTTATTGCTGTAGTCAGAAAGCAGTTGAAAATTAGAGTTTTTCAAACAATAAAAAAAGTATTACAAATCATGGATGAGAAAATTTAGCTGTGTGAAGTTTATGCAGACACCGTTATTTAACCTTCTGATGTACTGTTTAATCATTCATTATATTCTATTTGCTATTTTTTTTTCCCATTGTAATCAGTTGCATGCCAATCTGTGACAAAATTACTGAATATTTTAAATATGTGTGCAGATATTTTTAATGGAAATATTTGTATTGTGGATTTGATGTATATGATGAGATTCATGGTGAGTACACAGTGTTGATACTCTATTCATGCTATAGATTAGACATGTATATGTAAACTATACATGTGTATGCACCAATGCTGGTTCTCTGAATAAAGTAATATATCTGCAATATATTATCACTGCAAGTGTTTTTATCATTTAATAAACATTTATTTAAAATGGTTACTGTGCCAATGAAGCTCACGTTTTTGTGCCCGATTTTATTAACCCCACCCCCTCCAATAACCCTGCAAATTGTTTAGTAACCTACATGGCTGCTTATAACAGGTTCAGGTTCAGTTCATAGGTTCAGGATCAGTTCATAAGCAGTCAGGTTCTATGTCTACCAACTAGCTTTATTGTGGGGTCACACTATATTCATGGATCCCATTACATTATGTAACAGTAATCTGTATAATGTACCCCAGTAAAAAGTGCTTCAGTATAACAGTACCTTTAATAAGGTGGGCATGATCAAGGATCAGAGTACAGTATGCAATAGTAATACACCACTACCTGGATAGCTAACACCCAGATAACATGGGAACCCATTAAAAAAATGGGGTCTGTCATGGATCCCATTTTTTAAACCAGAAAATACCCCAGAATTTAACTGTATTTGTTGAGCTTAAATCACTATCAAAAAGCATAATCCAAAGTGAGATACAAGAAAATACCTTGAATCAGGTCAACCAAATGGCATTGCTTCCAATCCATACAACCAGTTATGGTCTGATCCAGGGGCAAGTTTTTCAGACTGTAAATGTGTTTTCCTTTCAAATCAAGTCATTGTATATACTGGTATATGGTGGGTATCCAGGTTATGAGCTAAGGCATGAAACAGGATCTGTGATGGATGTACAGTTACATATATTCTCATATGCCTATTAATTATATATCTATCAACATTATGGGCCATGGTCAGTTTTCTTATCATGGTGGCATAGCCCATGTGCTGCATATATGTCTAATTTTGTTTCTTCATCCCCTTCCTATAGATAGTTATAGACTGGGGATCCCAACAGATTTAAAGTGATGATACAACTCCTTTGACAGGGTCTGGATCGGAAATGTGTATAATTTCTTTTCATGCCCTTCATCCAATATATGGTTAGAAGGTGGGGATCGCAACTACTTTCAAGCTATCACTCAAGAGCAAACCTACAACTTAAAACTATTATTTAAAGACTTCCAGGAGTCTTATTCCAAAATTTTAAGTTGTGTCTTTAATAGTGTAGGAGATAAATTGCATTACTAGTGTAGAGACAGACTTGAAGACATAATCCTAACCTTTTAAACGTTGCAAGGGGATAAAAGTCCTAGTAAATGTTTCTTTACTTTTTTTAAACATTATGTCTGTCAATGATAATTGTAAAGATTTAAAATACTATCAATGTTTAGAGAAAAATCTTTGGTTTACAAAGTACACTTATAAAACAGCTTTTCATTACACAAGAAACAAAAAACAAATTTACCTATCTCTGAACCTAATGACAAATAATAACTCTGCATACTGATAAGAATTTTGTTTTAATTTTCAGTAGTAATTATACTTTCATTCCAACTGTAAACAACAGAAATTCTTGCTGAAACTTTTCTTTTTATATAACAAAATATATGATAATCCATTAGTTCAGATTATGTACATTTTATATTCAGTTGTCATGGTTATAAAGTGCACTTAGTGGATGGGAAAAGGAAAACTTCAATAACAATTTGTGCAAATTTCATTTGGTTACTGTTATTATTATTATTTTTAATTTTATTATTATTATTATTATTATTATTATTATTATTATTATTATTATTATTATTATTGTTGTTGTTGTTGTTGTTGTTATTAGTAATAATATTATTACCTCAAGTTTCATAGTTGGAAAAATAAAACTTCTATACACTTTGTGGCTTTTGTGTAAAATAAATCTTTTAGTTTTTTGTTTTTTTTTGTGAAATTGCCATTAAGTAATTTCATGTTATTTGTGAAAAGTAGAGTCCTTCTGATGTTTGGGTATTAAAAGTCAACCAATAATGGCAACAAAAAAAATGTGATTCCTTTCTTTCAAATGATAATTTGAAAAGGTAATTGTTTATATTATAGTACTAGATAACAACACTATTTTACATGCCAAGACATTCATACAAACTGTCATTTTCCTCTTTTCAAGAACAAAAATGTTAAGTACATTTTCAGAGGGAATGGGAACAGAAATTAAATCCATTAATTGGATGCACTGTAGGTAAAGTGTGTGTATGTGGACATATATATATACATTGGGTTGGGAGACACTTTCAAGTGAGAGTGTGGAGTGTGCTCATGAACTTATATAACAGATTCAGTGCCATCATTTTTTGGTGATGCTGTGAAGGTATATGGGTTGGTGCGTGCAGGCAAGGCGATGGGTGCCATTTACTCGCGGTCCTGGGTTCGAAACTCCATATAGAGTATGAATTTAATTTCTCTAACCTGTATGATATTATTGTTTGTATTAATATATATATATATATATATATATATATATATATATATATATATATATATATATATATATATATATATATATATATATATATATATATATATATATAGATGCAATAAACTGACACCTAACAGTACGAAACTAGTAACTAACTAGCCTAAGCACTTTCGACTCTTAATGAGTCTTTTTCAAAGGCAAATACAAAACATATATACAACAAACAAATAAACACAAAAACATTGTGTTTGTAAACCTCTACATGGCTGTCTTCACATGTGCTAAAACTATAAATAGTTGTATTTATAGTTTTAGCACATGTGAGGACAGCCATGTAGAGGTTTACAAACACAATGTTTTTGTGTTTTTTTGTTTGTCATATATATGTTTTGTAATTGCCTTTGAAAAAGACTCATTAAGAGTCGAAAGTGCTTAGGCTAGTTAGTTACTAGTTTTATTTCTGTTCCTTGGTGGATCCAGTACGCTTGAAAGGGTTGTTGTTCTTGAAAGGGTTGTTATTGCCATATGATTTGTATTCTATATATATATATATATATATATATATATATATATATATATATATATATATATATATATATATATATATAAAATTGTGTCTATAGATAAATAAATAGATGAGAAAATAGAATGATTGAGAATAGAATGCCTATCTAAAGAACAAAAACATTTCATAGCATCATGTTAGCTATTTTTCTTTCCAACAGATTCATTACATTTATTTGTAAACTTGGACAAGATTCCTTTTTTGTCTTAGTCAAATATGATAAAAAAGCAGGACTGGTCAGGACAGATGAGTGGATTTTTGGAATCTTGTCAGTTTTCACCTCAAAAGAGGAAGAATTTTCATTGATCCATTTTTTAGCATGCGAATGGACAAAAAGTTCAACTTTTGAACAGATTTTCATTTTTTTAATATTAAATCATCTCATCAAATAAGTTCTTTCAAAGTAATTTGTTGCAATCCATACTTTCCTTCATATGTACCACAAGTTTTCATGCATTTCTTTGGAGAATATTGGGATTGCTGGATTAGGTGGCAGTCCTCATCATTGTTGAATCTTGGAAGACTATGTACATGTAACTGTTACTGGATCCAGGTTTTTTTGTTCAGAAACATGATTTTGACTAGATCTGAAAAATGACCAGAAATTTAAGTATAACACATGTAACTTGGTAAGCATTTGGTGCAGATTCTTCAAACATGGATTTCAATGAGACATATTTGTTTTATTCCATCTTGACAACTTTAAGCAGAACACATCTTGTGGAGAGAATCAATGTATTGTTTATTGTCTTGTACTGATAGAGCCAATTTAAAAAATGTTTCAAGTTGCACTGGTTTTAAAATCAGGGTAGGTAGGTAACATTTTATGTGTGTGTGTATATAATCTACTAAGCACCTGAATTAAAACAAGCTCAGTTAAATGCACAAAGGTATTTAAAGAATTTTTATATGGGTTGGCAATGACAAATTGGCAAGTGTCCAACCAGAAACAAAAATTTTCATGTGCCTAATCATTTTGGAATTACTTTCACACATATTCCACTTCAATAAACAACGAATCCAGCCAACTCTGCCTACAGGATCAGCTGATGAAATTTACAGCAATATTATACATCTGCTGCCCTATATGAGCCAGTTTACATTCACATGACACATTAGTACAATAGATAAACTAGTAATGATTTTGTTTGGGTGGGAGTTTTCAGTGAGGGATGGGAAACACCCATACGCTCTGGGGGTAAACCCACCCATGTGGGATGTTCACATGTATACTTGATTTGTTAACAGATTCAACTCACTGAATACTTGAACAGTCATGAAAGCTTGAGTTGCTGTAATGTAATGATTTATTTATTTACACATCTGAATGACATGAGAACAGCAAAAATGTGTCTATGTCATTTGCTAGCATCAGTGGTATCACACAATAAATTAAGGACTTAACTTAGTTACTCTAGACTCCCTTTAAAATATGCTTTGATATTGTGATGGTAACCAAACCCTGTCCTTTCTTTATTATTGAATTTGATTTACAACAGATCCAAGTTCCACACTAACAGCTGGTATAGTTAGCTATCAATCTCCTGCACTTGTTACTGCTCCATTGGCTTAGTGGTTAGAGCATCCACCTCTGATGCGGGAGGTCACAGGTTTGAAACCCAGCCAAGTCATACCAAAAACTTTAAAAAATGGTACTAACAGTTGCCTCACTTGACACTCAACATTAAGAGGTTTGTGTTAGGACTGGTCTGCCTGGTGTCTGGATAATGTGACTGGATAGGACATCATGCCACATTTCTTCAGCATGATGCCCCAGTTCTAGACATTACTATAAACTGTCACACTGCAGACATCATAGTGAAATGACTGAAAACTTGTTAAAGCTACTTAAAAATCATAATCACACACATACACACCACACCTGCACTTGTGTAAAAAATGATAAATATATAAGTGGGTGGTAAATGTTTCAGTAGTTATTTGCACTTTTAAAGAAATCCATGTAGCTAATTATTAGAGACATCCATATAACTAATCAGTAGAGATAAGTGCCTTTTATTTTTAAATACATGTGTAACAGAAATCTTAGTCATTACTAACAGGGTCTAGAACCATCTTTTTGCTTGTGAAAATACAAAGACCTTGTGTGGTTTAATATTTTTTTCTCAATCAAATATAAGGTGTTCTTTGCTGATATGTCCATATTTGAAACCATTAAAAGTAATAAAATTTAGCACAAAAATGTCATTTTTACTTGTATCTTCTTATGAAAGCTTAACTTTTGTGAAAATAGAACCCTTCAGTAAACTTTAGTAATCTCAATGTTAAATGTGTTTTACAGTTTGCCAATAAGACTTCATTTGCTAAACAATTTCTCTTTTCCTGTGAAATCATTGGTTTATTGTAACCATTGTCAGTAATAATTGAGAATTATAGATATTGCTTTTAATACTTTGGTTTTGGAAACCAAAAACCAAAATATTAGCATATTACACTATTGAAATATGGTTTGTAAACAATTCTTTAAAAAAAAAAATTAAATTTGTAAGTGTGACATTGTGTAGTGAATTTTTTTTTGTGTGCATATTTGTTACTTTTTGTTTAGTGACTTTCTGTCCATTTACCTAATAAATTCTGAAATGACATTTGTTAGATCACAAAAATTTCATGTTTTATGATTGACCAAAGAGTAGGCCACATTTACCCATGCATTTTGAAGACGTTTGAGATGTAGGAATGAATCCTGCTACATTCATCAAGTTCCAGAACAGCCATTAAATTGTATTAATCATCACTTACCAACAAATGTTATACACCAAGCCAAATTCATTTCAATACCAACTTATAACTAACTATACCAGCTGTTAATGTGTCTTTCATCAGTTTTACTCAATCTACACCATATGTGCTACACTGTAGATGAAATTGAATTAGTGCAAAATACAATTTGTTCAACTGGACAGACAGCTGAAAAAAGTGACATCCATCCTCACCCGCCACTTGTAAATAAGAGCAGACAAGTAGAATTTTTGAGCCTAACATTCTGCCTCTATCTCTCAGATGCATGGAGATCTTTTATGGAAAGTAGCATATTCTACTTTTTTTGCAAACTAAGGCTGTGCAGCACCACTTTTGTTGAAGACATTTTTACTTTATGTATACAAGACCTGTAAAGTTCTCCTCAGCAAGTTTGGGAAATTGATGACAACTCTCTCTCTCTCTCTCTCTCTCTCTCTCTCTCTCTCTCTCTCTCTCTCTCTCTCTCTCTCTCTCTCTCTCTCTCTCTCTCTTGATCTCTCTCTCTCTCTCTTGATCTCTCTCTCGATCTCTTGATCTCTCTCGATCTCTTGATCTCTCTCGATCTCTTGATCTCTCTCTCTTGATCTCTTGATCTCTTGAACATGAAACCAGCTATACGAATGACTAAAATAATTAATGTTGTCTTTTTTCAAGTGCTTTATTTTCATCACAGTTTCATACATATCAAACAAATCAAATAAATAATATAAGAAGACATGCTTATTTTGGAATGCATTTCTGACTGCAATTGTAAGCAGTTTGAGACAGAATTGAAATGACTAAGGGAGCTCAGAATACTTTTGGGATGAATATTCATGTATTTGAATATTTGGCTTTTGTACACAGTGAGCTATGGCAGAATTCTGTAACAAAAACAAGAAATTAAGCTATGCAACATTGAGTTAGTTTACAAGGCAACAGTTTCTGACCTGTTAAATCATCAGATATGTAAACTCTTGATTCACAAGGTAATTCAACCTGAATGTACAAATTCTGTTTTGTTAAATTGCTAACATCTCTATATTTATTGTCATTCAGATTCACTCAAAAGAGATAACTTGCAATATAGCAAGGTGATGAAAAAAAACAGAATAGGGGTCTTATCCAAGTCAGCAAAAATCGGGAGAACCAATATACCAGGTATCCAAATGTCATTATAATTAAATTGGACACATATCCAATTGTCATTATAATTAAATTGGACACATATAGAAATGTCATTATAATTAAATTGGACACATATCCAAATGTCATAATTAAATTGAACACATATCCAAATGTCATTATAATTAAATTGAACACATATCTAAATGTCATTATAGTTGAATTCGACATGTATCCAAATGTCATAATAAAATTGGACAGTATCCAAATGTCATTATAGTTAAATTGGACACATATCCAAATGGCATTATAATTAAATTGGACACATATCTGTGCAATATGGATTATGAACAAAACACATTCCAGAGGTTTTTAAATATTCAGTGCATTGAACTGAAACGATGCTTGGCCTATTTACCATCTATCTTCAGGACTCAGGAATATTTATGATGATATTGAAATGAAGATAAACTGGGAATGTTGATGATGATGATGATATTGAGATTGAAAATAAACTGAGAATGACAATGATGATGATATTGAGATGAAAATAAACTGGGAATGTTGATGATGATGATATTGAGATTGAAAATAAACTGAGAATGACAATGATGATGATATTGAGATGAAGATAAACTTGGAATGATGATGATGATATCGAGATTGAAAATAAACTGAGAATGACAATGATGATGATATTGAGATAAAGGTAAATGGGGGAATGTTGATGATGATGATATTGAGATTGAAAATAAACTGAGAATGACAATGATGATGATATTGAGATGAAGATAAACTTGGAATGTTGATGATGATATTGAGATTGAAAAAAAACTGAGAATGACAATGATGATGATATTGAGATGAAGATAAATTTGGAATGATGATGATGATACTGAGATTGAAGATAAACTGAGAAAGTAATGCCTGTATTCATTTATTTTTCATCAAAATCGTTTTAATCAAATGATATGACATGTAAATATTCACAAACAAAAACTAAAATGACTATTTTAAACATCTCTCATTTCTTCCATTGTCCCCAAATTAGCCTAACTCAGATATTGGAGGGTCATTTCATCTAAATATTACAGTCCATGAAGGACCCTTAAGAGCATTTTTGCTGTTGTCTATCATATAATATTCTTTATATCTGACTTGTATCTAAACTTCATAACTATAATTATTTAAACATGAGAACAGAACTTTCATTTGATAGTATTCAAAAAACTCTCTTGGTCAGAGTTAACTTAAGGCATAAACAGTTAAATTTGATGTTTCATTTTCCTGAGATCAAAATGACTTAACTTTTAAAATTTTTGTTGCTGGTTTTAATAACACTTTTAACATGATACTGATTTTTTATGTGAGAAATAATAGATAAGTGCCTTTAACACATTAATGGCAGCTAACCCAGTCTTTTCTGGAACAGTATTGAGTCAGCCGGTATCCCTGAATAATAACACTTAACCAACTGAGCTACTATTGCACCCACCTAGTGAGAAGGGTGAAAAAGAAACCAAAATGCTGATCAAAACTAAGAGTATTCCTTGAAACTTTAAACTTTGATAGTTAAAAATAGTAAGAAAATTAGTATTAAATGAGTATGCTTATAGGGATTAGAAAAACTAAATAATATAAAACACTGACTTGATATTAGCAAGAAAGGAAGTGAAGATTTGATCTTATTTTCATGCAGAAAAAAAATTAACTTTGGGTGTGTTTAGTTTGATGGTCTGGGCAAAGTAGCTTGGAGAAATGTTTTTTTTGACAACTTTTCTGGCATCATAAAACCAGAAAACAAACTTTACCTTTGTTTTACATAAAAATTATACAACTATTTAGGGTGCAAACTAGAAATGAAGATTATAATTACATGACCCAATCTTCCCTATTTCCAATGTGGAGACTTGATACATTGGCAAGAAATATGAATAAACTAGGAAAATGATGAAATAGATCATTATAGATTTTGAATTTGTCACATAAAGTGGAATTCATAATGAACAAATTTTGTTAATTTTTTGTCATAGCAAACAATTTTCTTAAGTCCAAATTGTAATGTAATTTTAAAAAGAAACTAGTGTAAATAATTCTAAAATTTTAACTATAATGTGGAGTTCTATTACCGACTTGTTCAAGTCCACTACTTTTCCACATATTATATTTTATTATATTATTGTTATCTATTTTTTCATTTTGTCACTTTCTAAAATATGATGATTTTATCATGCATTACACCCCTTAATTATGATATCAAAAATCCTCATTGATTTTAGTGATAGAGAATTTCATTATGAAAAATCTTTTTTTTACTATTGTCTGTATTTTATTTCCTGAAAATTATTTTTTATTCTTAAATCTTCCAGATCTGCAACACAAAGAAATCAGCCAACTGTTAAAAGATTAAGACAAATTGTATTTCATTGACCTTATGAGTCATAACCCTGCTAGAAACTGCTGAAAAACCCCAAGAAATACAGCTCCCTCTTTGTTCTTTTTAAGATACAGTAGTAGTCTTTTGTGCGCTCTAATAATGCCCAACCTCCATCTCAGTCTTAGGAGCAGGAAATGTATGTTTGCTCCGCCAGATTTAGAGTAATTTCCTTGTTAATTATACCCATTAGACAAAGAAATGCCAAAATTGCTGATAGTCCAGTTTTATTATTTCACATCTGAGCATGTCAGACTTTTTTATCATTTGGAATAGCAGAGCATTTTCAAGGTTGACTTAAACAATGAAAGGAAATTGCCACTTTCCAACTTTTTTATCTCATATTTCAGAGAAAGGAAGTCTATTGCAGTATTATATGATAGAGAATTTATTAATTTTTTTGTTGACTTAATTTGATGTTAAGGGGCAGGTCTAGATTTACGATAATTTGATTGTAATCCAGAAAAGGCTACTATTCAGGGCTAGATTAAGTGACCATCAAAGACCTTGCTGATATTTGTTTATTTAATTGCATGTATGTTAGACATGACTTTAATAAAACTTGTGATGTGTAATATTTTGTATGCTTAATACCTTGGAACACAGATGTTTTCCAATACAGTATACTTATTATTGATGTAACAAAATTTTGGCACAAAATTTAAAACATACATGTACTTGTAAAATTGTGTATTGCCTAACAAATAAACTAAAACATGTAAGGTATTTATCAGGCGTTCACTAAAAGACCATATTATGATGTCTAGTTGGCCCTAAATAAAAATGTTTCTACTTGCTGCCAATTTGAGAATCTTGTTATTTATGTTTCTTCTAAATGGAGGGAACAACATTGACCCAGTGGTTAGCATGCTGGACTTATGACCTAAAGAGTACAGGTTTGAATCCTACCAATGGACTAGCCTACGTCAGATACCTTAGCATGTCCTTTGGCAACACACTTAACTCCGTTTACCTCGGAACTAAATAACTTGTGTTGCTGTGGTTTGAAACCAAACCTTTGCAATGGACAATTGTGTTAACTTGTTTTTAAAAGACCTTTTGAAAGTCTAGTTGGTTCTAAATAAAGAATAGTGCACTAGCACATGCATTATGGATGCAACGGTTGCCAGCTTGAGAATTTGGCTACTTCTTAAAGGATTATTGTATCAGTATCTGGTTTTTACCAAAAGACTTCTTATGGTGTCTAGTCAGTTCTAAGTGAAATTGTGTTGTTCAGATATCCAATACAGCCACCACAGTGCTTTGTTGAAAATCCCATTATTGCTACTCCTGAACAAATGGTCACATTAATAAGGAGTTTTTGCTAGAAGACTTTTTAAGAAGCCTGATTGATGAAAATGGTGTTTGCACATCAGATGTGTTGCCACTACAGCCATCTTGTTATTGCTACTCATGAATTTCATATAATCACGGGGTTTTACTCACAGACATCTGATTGGCACTAAATCAAAACTGCTGGTTTGACATCCATTTTGTCTGTCTTTTTTGGACAGTAGAGCATAATTTCAGACAAGTGATTCTTCTTTTTCAAAGCACTAATTTGATTGGACCACTCTGGTGGCCTAGTACATACATCTCAGATGTAGGAGATCATGGGTTCAAACTGTGAACGTGTCATACTAATGACTTATAAAAATGGTACTAACAGCTGCTTCACTAAGCACTTTGCATTAAGAGGTTAGTGTTAGGACTGGTCAGCCTGGTGTCAGGATAATGTGACTGGGTGGGATTTCATACTATATGTCAACAGCATGATGGCCCAGTACTAGATATCACTACAAAACTGTCACACTGAGGACATCGAAGTGAAATGACTGGAAAATTGTTAAAGCTATGTTACAAATTAGAATCACACACACACACACACTATTTGATTGGATATATCCATGAGTCAATAGACTGTTGCATATGTTTAATGCCATGTGATGTAATTTGAGCGAGTGGTGCTAATAAGTGTGGACTGATTAAGACTTAGGACAGCAACAATGCAAGAAAGGTACAATGATCTTCAGTTGGAAGAAATAGAAAATGATACAAAAATAAGTTTAGAATGGGACTGGTTAAAGCAAAAGTTTTTTCAGTCATGGGAAGACTTGCAAATGCTCCAGTGCCGACATCTGTGCATTTGAGAAAAAGGGACTATTCCAGAAATATTTTGCATATTTTCTGTTGTGATCTTATATGTAATGGAACAAGAGATGGGAATGGTTAATAAGTCTCTGGAAAAACTGGATTAATTTTACTTTAAAATTTCAACTTTGGCTTAAGATAGTTATACTCAAAAGTTTTTTGTCAAATATTTAACAAGTAATCATTTTGCTTTGTGATATCCTGTGCAATTTAGCAAATAAGCACACTTTCAGTAAGTTTCAATTGAAAGTAGTAAATTAGCACAGCAATATTGAGTTCAAATTGAAAACCCAACTTTCTTTTAATGGAAGTTATTGTCTTGTTGGTTAATTTTTCAAAATATTTTTTGGCCCAGTTCCATGCTGTGTTGGACATAAAGTACTGCCCACATTGTGTTTGTATGGAGTACATGGATTGAAACTAATCAGTTTTTACTTGCAAAGTTTGGTTTATTACTTCTTTAGTTATTAAAGGTTTATTAATTATTGATCTGTTAATTTCTGCAGTCCAATTTATTATTCAGGTTTATCCTTGCAGCTCCTTACAGGGTTAAATTTTGAGTTTTCCCAAGGAAATAAGTGGACAGTTGATTCCGTTGAAATAACACAAAGTCATCAATCTGTAGCAATGCATAGCTAATGTTTTGTCTCTTGGTTTGCTGGATAGGAATATCAAGGTTATTGATAAATGGGCAGAAAAAATATTTTAATCAAGAAAAACTTTATTTGACAAATTTTACATTATTGTTACTTGTATTTCTTACTGTTGTTATTTATCGTCAAAGAGGGCCTCAAGGTAGATTAGTTCTTATCTAATTGAGTTACCCTCTTTAAATAAAGTCATAATAATAATAATAATAAAATTAAATTGCTTTTTGGAAAGAAAATAAAACCATGAAGATTATCAGAATATGTCTAGAGAATTTGGACCCCAGGAAAATATATAAAGGAGCCTAATCTACTATCCCTAGGGTGGCATTGGTACCATGTACATCAGTGAACCAGCACAAAATTAATACTACAGTACAGTAACAGATAATCATTCTTAACTGTATCGTATCAATAGAAATTTTAAAAATTCAATCAAACACTTGTCATAAAATGTTATTGTCACTAATAAATTATTTAACCCATTAACCCCTGGAGGTTTTTGTTGTTTTCGGCTGAAATGCGAGTAGGAAATCGATTTTGTGAGATGTTTCTGAATACATTATAATAAATCGACTTGGAAGACATTTTCGGTTAACTTAATGCCTATTTGTGTTAGAAACATCGATTTTCATTGGCTCTTTCACCTGAGCATGAGCAGAAGGGTAAAATTGGAGTTCTTTTTTCTTCTTTTTTTCTTTTCTTAATTTTGCTTAACAGACCCATCATTTTCGTGTCAGACCACTCTTCATTCTAAATGCCCATCTTATCCTACTTTTTGCAAAGGTTCACATGTCTGTGTGCAATGCAGACTGGTCTGTCTTAGAGCTGAGGTCAAAAAGTTTAAAATCTGGACACAAAACCGGTTATTGACCTCAGGCAAATTTCAGCTGGAAAAAACTGAGGTCTTCCTTTGGTATCATCGTAAAGCTACATCTGTCTACCTTTCTATAATACCTCCCACTTTATTCTGTCGAACAAGACCTTAACACTACAGAGCTCAGAAATAGGCTACTACCTCCTGCCCTGTGAACGGAGCCGCTAGGGGTTAATGAGTTAAAAACAGTATTTTCTGTTCAAAAATCAGTCCCACTATGCAGAAAAAAAAATATATTGGTTGTGTAATGAGAGGTTCTTGCCATTTTTTAGTTTGACATTTGTCTGTCAATGGTACAGCTAGTGATTCCCATATTTCTGCTAGTGGCACAGCCAGTGATTCCTATATATCTGCTAGTGGCAAAGCCAGTGATTCCCATATATCTGCCGATGGTACAGCCAGTGATTCCCATATATCTGCTAGTGGCAAAGCCAGTGATTCCCATATATCTGCCGATGGTACAGTTAGTGATTCTGCAGTTAGTGATTCTGCCGATGATTCAATTAGTAATTACCATATGTCAGCAGGGCTGAACAAATCTCATAGGGTGATGTCCTGGACTAGCCATTTTTGAAGTCAGGCAAGAATAATTTTTCAAGTCCCTAGTCCTTAATTTCATGCTTTAACCACTATATTTTTATTTGGCCAACCATGCCCTCCGTGGCATAATGAATACTTGATTCTAGCCCCATCCTGTTACCTCTTGACTGCATATTGGGCTAAGTGACCAAATTATCCGCAAATCAAAACAAGTCAAACAAAAGAAAGCCAGTATGATCAATTAGCAGTGTTGTTAGTGGTTTTGTTGCAATGAGTTTACTCAATCTATATCATAGCAATCTAGTATATATCAAGTATATTTAAATTAATGATAGGTATTTTACTGAACTGATTAAATGACAGTAATAATTCTTTAATTTATAACTGATTATACAGATGATTAACTTCCATGTGTGATATTGTGTTTGAAGCAAAACAATTACGTTAATTAATGTTAAATAATGATTGGTTTCAGTTCGGTTTCAGTTCGTATTTAAAAGAGAAAATTGATGTTATGATCACTTTACAAGTAGTTATCAAACAAGCTGATAGATACTTTCTGGATAAAATGAGTTTGCAAAACTATTTTTGTAAGGAAGGTAATAACAGCGATTTGGAGAAGGTAAATTTGATTGAAAATGGAGGGATAAAATGTAAGTGAGGTAGCTATTTCTCAAAAGAGACAAACAACAATCCGTGATGGTAAAAAATGTCAAATATGACACTACTAAGAGACAGAGAAATTTACAGCCAAGCATTTGGTTGATTGTTATCCCTGCCTTGAATATATTGATTGGAAGGAAAGATGTTTTGCACTTACTGCAAACAATATCCAAAACTGGCACAGGTAGGAAATTCACCCAGATAAACATTTCTGCAAATGGACCAGAGCTTGAGGGACTTTAACCCAGACACAGCTATCAACTGCTGGCTTAGTGCTGGTGCAGGTGGCAGACATATACATGGACATATTTTGAAATCCATCAGTTAAAACAGATATACATGAACCTGAAAAAGCCAAGTGTTTAAAAACCAATATTTTTAAAAACTTATATTCTCTAAAACAATTATATTGTATATTATTTTGTTTGTTTTTTTCTATGGATTAAGTATATAAATTTCATCAAATCTCAACAAGTGATTACCATTTTGAGACCAGTAAAAAGTAAGGTGGGACTAGTGAAGAGAAAAGTGGGACTAGTGAATTTTCTGAAACCACTTGTCCTTGACTAGTAGTTAAAAAAAATTTGCTCAGCCCTGGTCTGCCTATGGGACAGCTAGTGATTCCCATATGTCTACCAATAGTACAGCTAGTGATTCCCATGTCTACCAGTGGTACAGTTTGTGATTCACATGTCTGCCATTGGTACAGCTATCGATTCACATTATGTCTGCCAATGGTACAGCTAGTATTTCTCATATGTCAGCTAATGGTACAGCTTGTGGTTCCCATGTCTTCCAAAGGTATAGCTTGTGATTCACATACATTTGATAAAAGAAATGTTTTTTTTTGTAATATGATTAATATGTTAGGCAGATAGTAATATCCATATCCTTAATAAAAGAAACATTTGGTGTAATTTGTACATTAGGCAGCTAGTCATTGTCATTCTGTGAGGAAAGAAACATTTGGTGTAATAGACTTTGTACATTAGGCAGCTAGTCATTGTCATTCTGTGAGAAAAGAAACATTTGGTGTAATAGACTTTGTACATTAGGCAGCAAGTCATTGTCATTCTGTGAGAAAAGAAACATTTGGTGTAATAGACTTTGTACATTAGGCAGCTAGTCATTGTCATTCTGTGAGACTGACAATTTTAATCTCTTAATCTGTCAGTCTTAGAGTTGTTGTTAATGAGTTAGATATACATCTGCCTTGATAATAATGATCTGGCAATTTCCCAGGCTCTTGGCAGTACAATGACTTGGCAGTTTCCTTGAATGTTGGCAGTATGATGGCTGTTGGCAGTTTCCCTGACTGTCAACAGTACAAGTTCTTTTTTCTGTCTTGAAATATATCTCATATCCCCTGGATATCATGATAATTTACAGTGGCTCAGTTGTTAACTTTCAGGACTTGTTACCAAAAGGATGCTGGTTGAAATCCTATCATTAGATAGCCTCAGTTGAATACCATTGGCTAGTATGGTGTGTCTTTGGCACTTTGCTTAAATTGCCTTGGAACTAAATAACCTACCTTTGTTGTTGTTCTCCCATAAGACACTGTGTTTAGCCAAACCAAACCTGAATAATTTTCAATTACATTTTTCATTTCTTTATTCAAATACTGAAACCTTAATGAACACATCACCCATATTACAAATGTTCTTAGACAAGGCAAATTTTTGTATCTGCAAGACAGTGTAGTCAGCTATTTTATTACTTACCTATTTAATCTTATAGCCTCATTATAGTGTTTGATATAACCCTGTAATCCATGTTTGCATGACACACACCCTGATTCAGACTACTTGGTTTTTTCCTTTGACATCTATTTATAGATATCTTTACATGCTGTGAATCTAACTTTTATAAATTTGTTTTGAATTGCATACATCAGTAAAGCTAAAAATATTAGTGCAATGGTAGTAGTGTAATACAAAATTGCATTTGTTTTGTTCCAAGCTGGGGAAAAGAATTTCATTTGATTTAGCTTATAAATATGTCTGACAGCCTGCACATATCTCTATGCCATATCAAACTCATTTTTATGCTATCTCAAAACAAAACATATATGCAGTTCTATTATATTTATCACTCCCAAAAAATGTTGCTTGTACTTTTGGCTATATTTAACCAATTCTGGTTACAAATTCTTTGTATTTTCTTCTTTATAACTCAGGCCTGATTACCATAATAATTTTAATACTGAGTTGAAGTTTGAGATTTTGTGTCAGTCACAATGTATTTTAACTTTTGATTGACTGAGTGAGAGTGAAGCTTCCATCTCATACTTCAGCTAGATGTGTTATAATCATCATGAGCAGAGTGGGAGTAAACTTTCAGAATTAACCTGGTGTTTTTTCATCTTCATATCTTCATGGACAGTGGTAGTAAACTTGCAGAATCAACCTTGGTGTTTTATGATTTCAATGAGCAGAGTGGGAGTAAACTTTCAGAATCAACATAGGTGTACAGTATTATGATCTCCATTAGCTGAGTGAGAGTAAACTTAGACTTAAGCTATGTAGCTCCAATGCAGACTCAAGTTAAGTGCTTTATGATCTCCATGGGCAGAGTGAGAGTAAACTATGAGACTCAAGCTCAGTGTTTTATGATCTCCTGACCCAGTCTTTTAGTCATAAAACTTTACTTGACACCAGATTACACATTCCAAATAACATTTTTATGTCTGGATTAACATTTTATTGCAGAAGATGTTGAGTAAAAATTTATAATTGAGGGGTGTGTTTTGGTATTGATTCTAATGACAATTGTTTATTTTGAATATGAACTTTGGAGTCAAATTCTACCACATATATATTTGTGCAATAATGTCATGTTATAAAACATTGCATAACATGTTAACATTCATCATCTGGAAATAATTACAGTATATGTATCAAGCAAGTTCATAAAAGTATGTGATGTAGTTGATATCATGTGAAGTGAAATTGATTTCACAGTGCCAAATCAGATCTAACTTGCTTTACTTGGACGTGAAATTTAAGAAACTCATTCATGTTTATAATATGCCACTCACTAGTGGCAAGCAGCTTGTGGCATATGTAATTATTCAACTTGTTCCAAAAGTTTTCTATCCAATGAACAGTTATGCCCTTACAAAGATTATCTCATCATTTGTATATGAATATGTTTTTCAACTTTAAAAAAAAACACTATCAGTATGAAAACTCTTTGTGAAAAGAATAGGGCCTAATTAGAACAGTTACAACAGGGATTAAGTCATTACCAGGGAGCAGTAGACATTTTTAATGACTCAGCTGTAATTATCATGGAATCTTTATTAAGCTGGTGTGTGAGATGCATGTCGTAATCTTTTCAAATCCAGATGTGCTTTCAAGCAGCACTTGTCAGGTTCCAGAAGAATTTGCATATGGCCAAAAAATAATGAGATTTAATTGGTTTCTCCCCTCTGTGAGATTTGTCTGATTGCTTCAGGGCTCAGAGTAGAGGATGAACAGGCATTTGTTTGTTGCATTATTTCTTTGAAAATTAGAGTTGAAGAAAATTGATAAATTGTATAACTTGCTCACTGGCTTTTGTGATCCATATGGGAACTGCAAAAAATTGAAAATAAAGAAATTTATGGATAGTGTATGACATACATAATTTTAAGCTGGAAATAAAATCTTTGAGAAAGCAGCACTTTTAGACATGATGAAATATTCAAATATACTTGTTGGGAATCCTTTGAGATATTTTGGGTTAATGATCCCACTTTTGTTAATGCTAGTTGCTGAGAAAAAAGTGAATGCTTTGAGGTGGATTTTGTTACTTTCCTATCTCTTATATTGTATGGCCATAATTTATATTTATGAAAATGCAAATTTTTCAAAGCATTTAGTCAGTGCAAAGCAGGTACAGATGGCATTGGAAGAAATTGACTTAGGTAAACAGTTGGCTACTTGGTTGTCAGGCTGGTCTAAGGCACCCAATTTTACAGATCACTGAATGTTCACCCCTGTCTGTGCAAGTTCTAATATCAGCCTGACCAATGTGTGTATACAAGAAAACTTGTCAGTAGCTTCCTGTGGGTCATTGGTTCTTCCTGCATTCTTCCTCCAAATATATTGACTGTGATGTATAGCCTATTATGTTAAAAAAAATGGTATCAAGCATTACAATATTCTGCCTAAATATATCCCCCACCCCTACCCCATTTAAATATAAGCAAATGGCTACCTTTGGCTTAAATATATCCAGTAAAGGAATTAAGTCAATAAAGCTAACTTTTCAGTCAATTTACATACAGGTTATCCAAGGATCTAGTTGAAAACAAAATATTATGTTTTGTATGTCATGACAATGTGGCCTTTTTAAATCTACTTAATACACATGGACTGGGTGGGACATCATGTTATATGTCTTTTGCATGATGCCCCAGTGCTAGACATCACTATAAACTGCCACACTGCAGACACCGTATCAATATGACTGAAAAATCGTTAAAGCTTAGTTAAAAATCATAATCACATCACATCACATCACATCACATGTACATTTTGATACCAAAGTGATATCTGCACATGCTTTCTTAGTTGCCAGAACCAGAAAGATGTTTTCAGTTTGAATGGACAATATCAACAACCAAGAACTGTCAGACACATTTACTTAAAAGCACAATTAGAACAAAATGATGGATTCTTAAATAGAGCCATTTTCTTCAGCCATCTTGAAAATCTTGTTTCTGCCTCTCAAGAATGAAAAGCCATCTTGAAAATCTTATCTCTATTCCTCTATAAATGGATGACAATATCAACATCAGGTTTATACCAATAAAGTTCTTATTGATCCCAGTTGGTACTAAATGAAAATGGTGTCAATCATACACCATACGGCTGCAACAATGTATGGGTTGTTTTCGCAGATGTCAGGTGTATGCAGATACCCACAATGCAAAGTGCTCGTACTTTGCTAAGCCATTTTGAGCCTCTAACATGCATGATAAACATAATATTTCATGTAATTGTCATCAGGATGATTACTTAATCAAAATGATACATAGATTATACCTGAAATTTTGCCCCCTATGTGTCTCATAACAGAAAATAAAAATACAACTTATGTTCCATGGTTTATATTGGAAGATGAACCGTAATCCAGCATATTTCTATCAAATATAACTGCAGGTTGTTTTTTTTATAAACAGACAATATCGACATTTTTATAAAATAGTATTTTGTATGATGTCCCTGAACTTGTCACCGTGAAATAGTATTACTGGACAATTATCTTGGATACAATAACAGTTACAGAAATAAAAGTTTGTAACTTGTGTATTGTCAGAACTTCAATGAACAAATACTTGTTGTGAGAACGTGAGAATGTAGCTGTAAAACCACTTTTAGACAGTAGGTCAAATATTGTATTTGTGGTGGTTATGATGGACATAGGATGATATTGAAAGGAAGCAATAACGTTCAAAAGAAGTTTCATCTTCAGTTTTTTAAAAGAAACATTTGCCTAACGGAGCATGACTTTGTACAGAACGTCAAAACCCGATTGTTCTTGAAATGCTTTTAGAAATATGAAATTTTATATTAACTATTGATTTTTTTTAACTTGAACTATAACTTAATGATTGATTTCAACCCATGTTAACTGAAAATCATTACATGTTTCTACATGTTAGTGTATCCATTTGTTTATGTGTCTGTTTACTGATTGATCTACTTGTTTATGAAAGAATAACAAAGATGGTTGAAATGTCAATGTTTTACTTGAAGAAAAATGGGGAAAGTCAAGCATCTGTTCACAACAGAATGTAATGTTTTATATGAGACTTACCTTGATAATTATGTGGGAAGAACAATGTTGTTAAGTACTGGTTTGAGACTCAAAATGACAGATATGGAAGTACACACATTTTGTGGGTCACATAAAAACAACGGATACAAAATTTTGTCACTAATCTCCCAGAATGGAATATCATTATGACATGGGGATTTTACCAAAGACTTACAAATTTGTCCTCTTTCTTCTAAAAAAAAAATACCACAACAGCCAATCTTAAAATCATTTTGTCACTGAAGAATATCAAAAATTGATTCAACATATTATTTGGTATTATCGTAAAGCTACATCTGTCTACCTTTCTATAAAACTACCCACTTTATTGTGTTGCACATGACCTTAATGTGACAGAGCTGAGAAGTAGGCTACCACCTCCTGCCCCGTAAATGTGGCGCAAGGGGTTAATGAATTAAGCTGCATTTAGTAACTATTCAAGTTGCTTCCAACATTTAAAGTAATGCTATAACAGATGTTGCAGCAACTGCATACAGATGAGGATAAAAACTTGCATATAGCATGGTGGGAAGAGTGTCTTTTGAATACACAACTTAAAAGGAATGCATGACAAAAAGTTTTTATACTCAGTATACAGTCAGTATATGGGTTGACACTTTCTATTTTTGCTAAAGTTTAATGGGGCTAGCTCTAAGAAACTATGCACATCACTAAAAAAAAATTAAAAAGTGGTTTAAAGCACTAATACACTGAAACATTTAATTAAGTGTTATTATTTTCCAAGTAAGGATTAGACCTAACAGATAATTAGCTTTGCTTCTGTTTCCCCAAACAATCCCATTTTTTTTGTCCACAAACCATTTTTTTCAAACCAATATCAAACCTTGTATATTGATGAATGTGATCCCTCTTCTGTGCCGTCGTGCTCCATAAATTGCTTCCAGGAGAATGATCCATGTTCTTCCTCATCTTATTGGTAAAAAACAGATTTTCAGAGCAAACTTAGCAAATTTACCCAAGATTTCATGGCAGTTTTTTTCCAAAATATATATTTACAGCTTCACTTATTGCGATATATAATGTTATATACTGTAAGAGATGATACTGTAAATATTTCAGGACAGTAAATAACTCTCCTTAAGGCTACCAGGAAAGCTGTTCACAGCTCTATACATCACAAGCCCTGATTCATAAATGAAGAATTATAATAAAAAGTTGAATTGTGGATTTTCTGAATGCAATAACCAGTCAAGATTTCATTTCTTTCATAAATAGCATTATTCAACATCATGATCGTGATGATGCTTATTTTTTCTACCAGAAGTTTCAAGCACCTACTAGATATAGACTTGAAAAAGGATTGTTGTTGTTTTTGTTGAGTTTAATGAAATTTTTTTGGAACATGATAGGCTATACTTGGTGGGCAGTATTAATAGTGGAGTGAATACCCCAGAAAGAACCACTGACCCATGAGATTAGCTACTAGCAAGCTTTCTCACATACCCACATTGGGTAAAAGGATTATAGAATGATTAGACTATCATGATCAGTTTCAAAATTGTACAGCAAGTTATATTTTTATGGCATTTTCAGCAGAAAAATTATTCAGAATGAAGTCAGAATATATGCTCATGTAACCTTGTATTTTCTTGGACTATTTTTACATATAGTCTTCATTAGGAGGGGACCATGGTGACTCCGTGGCTATTGTGTAAAATTCACAGCTTAAAAATGTGCAGGTTTGAATCTTACCATGAGACCAACAGAGGTCAGATGCAATGTTGTGTCCTTGGGTAAGGCAATTTACTCCATTTGTCTCAGCACTAAATAACCTACTTGAGTTGATGTGCTGTGAAGCACCAAACCAAAATCTTTACATTAATATATAAAAAATGGCAAGGACTGTAGTCAGTGTTATTTTTAGGTGTCATAGTCCATGTGTTTGTATGACATCTGTTGGTATATCCCAACACCTTAGATTAAGAGGTTGGGAGGAGGCTTAACATGTAGAATATAGCCATCATCTTGTAGGTGTTACCAGTATTATTGGAATTAAATATATATATATATATATATATATATATATATATATATATATATATATATATATATATATATATATATATATATATATTATATTGCCCACCCAAATGCAAGCCACACAGACCCAGATCTAACAATACATAATGAACTGGTTAATCAGTTTATTTGTTGTTTCTTTGAAAAGGGAACCATGCATACATTGATCTTAAAAAGCAGGCAAATCTGTGTCTACAAAATTAGCAGTCTTCCATGTATCATTCAGATGCAGAAAATGCATATCCAAGGAGAAAATGACCTTTTGCAGCCTTTTAACACTACAGCCAGGCATGGAAACATTTTACAAAGAAACATCTGTATTGCCCACACTGTCTGCATGAATTAGAGCTCCTTGTCAACTAAATTAGGCACTGTCATAAGGAGACAAAAGCAAAATATCTTTGGTTTGAATCACATCTCTTGGAGATGTGGGGCTCTTTATAGAAGGGGGTCAACAACCTGCTACAATTTTGTGTAAATGCATTATGTCTTGCCTGTTTAAAAGCAACAATCTTAGTGCCAGCTTCTTTTGAGCTTTTGGACTTTGTTTTTTCAGTTTTGCTTTGTTGTGTTGTCAGAACATTAACACTGATGTCAACATCATTATGTTTTGCTTTGGTGTGTTGTCAGAACATTAATACTGATGTCAACATCATTATGTTTTGCTTTGGTGTGTTGTCAGAACATCAACACTGATGTCAACATCATTATGTTTTGCTTTGGTGTGTTGTCAGAACATTAACACTGATGTCAACATCATTATGTTTTGCTTTGTTGTGTTGTCAGAACATTAACACTGATGTTAACATCATTATGTTTTGCTTTGGTGTGTTGTCAGAACATTAACACTGATGTCAACATCATTATGTTTTGCTTTGTTGTGTTGTCAGAACATTAACACTGATGTCAACATTATGTGCCACCTTTTGAAAGTATAACACATATTTCTTCTGGGATGCATCTCAGAAAGATCATCATTAAAGGATGCATCCCAGAAAGCTTGATCATCATTAGGGAATGTATCATAGAAAGCTGGATCATCATTCAGGAATGTATCTAGAAAGCTGGATCATCATTAGAGAATGTATCATAGAAAGCTGGATCATCATTAAGGAATGTATCCTAGAAAGCTGGATCATCATTAAGGAATGTATCCCAGAAAGTTTGATCATCATTAGGGAATGTATCCTAGAAAGCTGGATCATTATTAGGGAATGTACCCTAGAAAGCTGGATCATCATTATAGGATGTATCCCAGAAATCTAGAACATCATTAAGGGATGCATCCCAGAAATCTAGAACATCATTAAGTGATGTATCCCAGAAATCTAGAACATCATTAGGGAATGTATCCCAGAAAGCTTGATCATCATTAGGGAATGTATCCTAGAAAGCTGGATCATCATTAAGGGATGTATCCCAGAAATCTAGAACATCAATATTAGATGCATCCTAGAAATCTAGAACATCATTTAGGGATGTATCCCAGAAATCTAGAACATCATTAAGGGATGTATCCCAGAAATCTAGAACATCATTAAGGGATATATCCCAGAAATCTAGAACATCATTAGGGAATGTATCCCAGAAAGCTGGATCATCATTAGGGAATGTATCCTAGAAAGCTGGATCATCATTAAGGGATATATCCCAGAAATCTAGAACATCATTAAGGGATGCATCCCAGGGAGCTAGAACATCATTTAGGGATGCATCCTAGAAAGCTGGATCATCATTAGGGGATGTATCCCCAGAGTCAATAAACCTTGTACAACATGCAGGAGAGCCAATGCCGGGGGGGGGGGGGGGAGAAAACAAAACAAATTGTGGAAGAATTAACTCATTAGCCCCTAGGGTCGTGTTTATGGGGCAGGAGGTGGTAGCCTACTTCTGAGCTCTAGCGTTAAGGTCATGTGCGACACAATAAAGTGGGTGGTATTTTGAAAGGTACACAGATGTAGCTTTACGATGATACCAAATAATATGGATGTTCTAGTAGCACTACAAAATACACAGGGAAAAATGTCACTCTTTGGACTAGAATTTTTCCAGCCAAAATTCGCCTGAGGTTGTGATCCGGTTTTGTGCTCGGATTTTAGACTTTTTGGCCAGTCTGAATTGCACACAGACATGTGAACCTTTGCAAAAAGTAGGATAAAATGGGCATTTAGAATGAAGAGTGGTCTTGACATGAAAATGACAGGATCATTAAGCAAAAAAAAAAAGAATCCAATTTTTACCCTTCTACTCATGCTCAGGCGAAAGAGCCTATGAAAATCAACATTTCTAACATAAATAGGCATTTTAAGTTAACCAAAAATTTCTCCCAAGTCAATGTATTATAATGTATTCAGAAATATCTCCCAAAATCGATTTTATACTCGAATTTCAGGGGAAAACGACAAAAACCTCCAGGTGTTAATGGGTTAACTGGAAAAGAAGACCTAATAATACTGCCACAAAAGTGTAAATATTCATTTGGTTCAACAGTTGTATATGTATTAATTATAAGTGTATGATTTGGATTTTAAACATAGCTTTTAAAAAAATTTCAGTCATATTTCAACAATATCTGCAGTATGTCAGTTTATAATGATGTCTAGCACTGGGGCATCATGCTGCAGACAGCTGCTAGTACCATTTTTAGAAGTCTTTGGTATGACATGGCTGGGGTTTAAACCCACAACCAAAGCTTATGCTCTAACCACTTAGGCCACCAGAGTGGTCATTGTATGTATTAATTTGCCCTAATATCAGAGCAGGTTTTACCAATTTACATTAGTTATAGACATGATAAAATATGTATATAGCTTCAGCTTATTACTTTCATTTGTAATTAGGATTGTGCATGTAAAAACTGAAAAATCTTATACCAAGAGTGGGCTTGGGGGTCCTTAGATTGTAAATCTAAGGACATAGATGTACTGTATTCCAAAATGCCATGGGGGGGGGCTATGATTAATATGATTTGATCTCACCATCTGTTACTTTTTTATTTCTTCTTCTTTTATGGGATGGTTTGGGGTACTAGGAATAGCTTACCTGGTCATTAGGCCAAGTGAGCATCGGTACACATTGGCCAAACATCTGTTGAAACATCAACAGTTGCTTGTTACTACTCAGGAGCCCACATTTCTTATCTGATTCAACTTGGAATATGGGTTTGTGTGCTCTGGAGCCCACATTTCTCATATGATTCAAATTATTCTATTGGTTCATGTTTTCTGGAGCCCACATTTCTCATATGATTCAACTTGGAATATGGGTTTATGTCATCAAAATCTTGGATCTGTTCAATAATGAGAGAGATCTATACAAATTTAAAAAGCTAATGCTGCCCCTTTATCACAGATTTCACCATTCTTCCAGTATAACTAAAGTAGGCAAGCTGACATACTATTTGAAATAATCAAGATGTCAAGTTTAAATAATATTCAAATATTCACTTTAGAATTAAGAGGTACCATCCCATAATTCAATCAATGAAATCATTCATAATTCCGATCTTTTTTGGAAGTTTTCTGTTGTTCTGAAGTGATATATTAAATAATAAATTCCATTAGTTTCTAATCTAACAACTTTTGCACATGGCACACAAATTGATTCCAGAGCGAATAAAGAGAGGCTTTGTTTAAGCAGATCTGAGAAGAAGAAAGTGTGCATTGGATAAAAATAAATCTCCGGTGAATATTGGTGAACAGCTCTGGCGCGGGAATGTACATTGAATGACAAACTTCGGCTGAAGACAGTCCATTATAGCATAGTATTATGTTTACAATGGTGATTATATGAAATTTTGTGTTGCTGCTTTTGATGTAAATTGGTGATGATACTGAAAAATGGCAGGGTTCTTTACTTCGAGGGAGAACTTATATGGATCACGTGATGAAACCTTGATAATATCAAGTTTTAATAGAACTCAACAATGTTTAGGTCCAATATTTTTCAAAATTCAGTATTATTGAGATGATTTCGCATATATACCTTATTGCGTGTAACAGTAAAATTTGGTTTAAAGGTGGTGGTCTAGAACCTGATTAGCTAACCTTGTTATCACACAAATTATGGCCATATTTTTAATAAAATTTTCATCAAACTGTTATTATTAAAATTTTGGATCAGGTCACTCATAAGCAAGATGATACAAACATGTATAGTAATCTTGTATCTGATTGGCTGAGCTTTTCACCACACTGAAGCCTGCATCTGATTGGCTGAACTTTTCAACACACTGAAGCCTGCATCTGATTGGCTGAGCTTTTCACCACACTGAAACCTGCATCTGATTAGCTGAGCTTTTCATCACACTGGAGACTGAATATCTGGTCCAATTTTATCAAACTTGGAATACATGCTGATATCATTAGATCTTGGATGATTTTGATGCACACATTCTCATGATTGGCTGGGCTTTTGGACCTTCCCCACTTATCTAATTTGATCAAACTTGTAATATGGCTTCAGTCATCAAGATCATTGATGGATTTGGTAGTGAGCAGAAGACATGCTTTGAGGAAAGCCTGCATCTGATTGGCTGATTTTGTTAATACTCTGGTGGATGTATTTGTAATTTTATTGTGATTAATTCTGTGATGTAAACTTACATCATTCAGGTCTGGAAAAGTTCTGTAATGAACAGGATCTATGCATACTATAGAGTTGATCTCATGTCTTATTGGCTGAGCTAGTTACTCCTCTGGAAGCCATATATATATGATGCTAAAAAGACATAATGTAGCCATCAAGACATGATTTCTGTGATTATATTTTTGTTATATCTTTCATTTTTCAGATAATTTAACAAAACCTATGTATTTTACCTAAAAATAAAAGAAATTGTTTAACATTTTAACTTTTAATACAAACTTCAGCTTGGGACCTTGAATGAGTTTAATTTCAGATGTTCGAGACAGTATCATTTAGAGGAGTTATGGCACCTGGTTGCCTGTCTTCCTTTTCTTGATTACTTGACATGGGAATATTACATTTCATCGAAAGTTATTCCCAACTTATATATTGGTGAGCTTTTGAATAAGTTGGATTTCCAGCATTCTTTGTCACTGGTTAAGAGATACATGGTCCCTCAATGCCTGCCTTCTCAAAACCTCAGTTCTCCACCTGATATTCTTCTGTTCTAGGCCTTGCTAAACAAATTATAAAGAGCAGAGCCTTTTGTGATGCATCTTCAGTAAGCCATAATCTGTCGTAGAATCAAGCTAGTTGTTTTTAATTATTAGAAAATTTCTGTTAATAATTTTACTTCAAAACTTTCATGAGAAACCAAATGTTTGGAACAGTTTTAGAAAATATTCCTATACATTTAAATAACTTGATTTTTACTTGAAATGAAAAATGTATAGGAACAGACAGACAGGTTTATCATGTACTCTTTATGATACACATATTTATATTATAATTTAGACTCTCAAACTTCACTTAGGCTTAGAAAAATGTTGTAAATGTGAGTGATTCCACTGCCAAGATTGCGTCTCCACAAACCAGATTTAGATCAGTTTGGAACTTACGGATGGAAATCTTCCCCAAGGTTCTAATTTTAAACATAGTAGTTTGAAGATGAATAATTTCCAGATTTTAGTTTATATACTAATTTATTTACTAATCATGGTCAGTGAAAATAAATAGATTAGTGAGTTACTGGCCCTGATCTCTTAAAATCTCTTCATAATTAAGTGGAAGAAAATGTGTTTTTTAATAAAGTAATATTTTTAATTTGGTAACAATTGTTAAAATAAAGTCTTTGAATTCCTGTTCTGTACAACTAGACTTGTAGTGCCAAATTAACTTTATCTAAATAGAATGATGTTTTTTTTTGTCTGTTCAGCTGCAAACTCAAATTGTGAATGATCACTGAAAATGGGGGAGAGGTGTGCTTCGTAAAGTATATATTATTGATTAAATAATACATTGAAATTGTGAAATTGTTGACCATGATCATATCCATACTGTGGCTCATATTGATGGTTGGACTTGTTTTCACTGCATACAAAATGAAGAATAATAATTTTGAAACAAGCAAAACAGTTGAACAATTTTGAAAGAAATCGTTTCATTAATTTTTTACAAAATTGGACATAACATCTTACAATCCAATCATTTTATATCTTTAAAAAAGGCATTGGTTTTCAGCTTGTACTTTGTATGGAAGAGAAGAAAGCTTATTTGCTCAATAATCAATTTGGAGAAATATCATTTCTTTGCAAGAGGTTCATATACATATGTTTCTATTATGGCACATTAGCACAGTAATGGCTATATGGTACCAATTAAATGTGAAGTTCAGTGAATATAATACAGAGATTTGCAGAAAAAAACTAACAAAGATAAACACTTTCAAATAAACCTGAAAGGGACAGATGCGATATTTAAAACATTAGGCTTAACACAGGCCAGTTCATCAAACTTTACATTACTTATTCATCAATTTGATTTTTCAATTTTTACATTGGGGCCCAGGGTGGCCAAGCGGTCTAAAGTGCTTGCCTTTACTGATCATTGCCATCTCACCTTTGTCTGCATGGGTCACTGCATGACCATTGCGGTTATGTGAGAAAGATTCCATTTAAACTTTCTGTTGTTGGATGGTTCTTACCAGATTTTTCAGTTTTCCTTAACCAGGTCACTATGTATATAGCCTATCATTTGTTGAATAAGGTATTAAATCCAAAACAACAAATAATAACATGCAAGCAAACCATTTCACTTCTCTAATAGGAAACAAAAAAAATTGTTTTTATTCATAATTATTCCATTCTGTATATACTCAATATGAGCTGATTAATCCTAACAAAGAATAAAACCTTGGCACTGATGGCCTAGCAGCCGAACAAAGAGCATGAACAGCATAAAGATCAGACTTGTATGCAAGAACATACGACACTTGTTCAACATAATTTAAAATTCAGCTTCCATAGATGCATTTGCAAATGAAGTTAAGTCCTGATTTTGATTGCCATTATATTTTATAGAAGAAACAGTTCTGTGCACATGCAGTGCACTCTTCTAACAATGTTCCAAGGGTTGCAGAGAGGGCCATGTGGTATTCTTTGGCAGAACCATTAGGATGCTTTTGAAATCTGTTGGAAGAAAAAAATTGCTGTGTTACACTTATTCCTTATCAAAACATGTGTCACACCTACTGCAGATAAATGTGCATTAAGAATTCATTGTAGCAAACAAAGGCAGGAAGCTTGTGCTTTACCTCAGGCAATCTCAATACAACTTTTTAACATTTACAAACTTTATGTGTATTTGATTTGGATTTTTAATGTAGCTTTAACAGTTTTTCACTTGTACTTCTAGGATGTCTGCATTGTGGCAGTTTATAGTGATGTCAAGCACTGTGGCATCATGCTGCAAACATGTAGCTTGATGTCTCACCTTGAAACCAAGCTGACCAGACCTAATATTAACCTCATATTGCTGAGTGCCTAGCAAGGCAGCTGTTAGTCTTTGTTATGACTTGGCTGAGATTCAAACCCATGACCTCCCACATCTGAGGCAGATGCTCTAACAACTAGACCACCACAGTGGCTTCAAAAACTTTAAACATTTTTGACCTTTTTTTGGTTCCTCGCTTTTAAATTTTTGTAAGGATAATATAACAGCGATCTTGAAGCCAGTACAAATGTTTGTACAGCAAAAAAAAGAATAAATTTAAATAAAAAGTAAACCAGTGAATAAGAGCTAATTAATTGAGATTTAAAAGGTAGAGCTAAAGCTTATAAATATATTACAGTTGTGACTGATAGAATGAAAGGCAGACATATTTCATTAATGCATACTTAATCTACTCTGGTAAGTTTGTCCTTCATTGAAAATAATTGAAGTTGGATAGAAAAATAGAAAATTCTCAAACTGATAAAAAAATATTTATGGAACATATTTATAAATGGGTTCATTTTATTCATTTGAATGAACTCATTTTGTATGTTAATGAATTCAGTTCCTGTGTATTGGTCAATTTGCAGGCCAATGGCTACTGCTGCCCATACACTGAGTTTGGGCCTGTGTATTGAATCTTAATGTGTATTGCCTCTCCTCTATAGCCTCATGTGTTTTCTCATTTCTTTACCACAGCATGTTGCTTCCTTTGTCTCAGGGTCTAGGCTTGAGGCCATCAAAATTGTCTGATAGGGGTTATGAGTAATCCTGTTTCCCATAAGACCCGGAGTTGTCAAAGTAAATTTGATTCAAGCAGTTGTTTAGGTTCTTTTGTTTCCACACTCTTAATTTGTATGGCTTGAAAATATGTCCATCCTGCCTAATGTGTGAAATTGAAATATAATCCCCAAAATGAGTTACAGAAACGTTGGGTCAAAGCTCTGGTCAATTAACTAGTGCTGAGTTTCATTTGTCCATTTCCAGTTTGCCTTATTTGGTGGTTAATCAAGCTAGTGATATTAGTTGTAGGCCTTTGGATTCATGTTGAATGTATTCATTGAGACTGTTGATATTGGCAGATAACAATTGAACTTGTGTTTTCATCACCATGCACCACCTCTAAATACCATAGATATGATGTGATGTGATTATGATTTTTAACATAGCTTTAAAAATTAAATGCCATAGATAGACTTAGCTCATAAATAGAGTCCACAAACATCTATCCTGATCTGTCATCACTGAATGCATGGGCAGATCATGGTCAATGTTGTTCATCCTACACACTACATAGATGTAGATCTGCTATCACATTATGAACAGTAGATCTGGGTCTGTGAGGTTTCGACTTATAAGCAAATATATTCAAATAGTTCTGAAAGTTTTAAATGATTTTAACATACAATTCACAATGTTTAACTAATAATGCTAGACTATTAATTAAAAATTTCAGAAGCCAAATACTTGCATGTCATATTATATAAACCCATCATAGACACTTTTAATTCAGAAACCTCTTGTTTTTTTTTTTCAAAATAAGAGTGATAGGTGAAGGAATCATTTGTGGTCAAATTGCACAGTTCCTCCTATGTCAGTCATTTTGGTTCCACTTTTTCTATCATATATGTGAATATTAAATGAAGGATGATTCATGTGTACTTCCTTTTATAGAATGTTAGGGTTTCCTCTTCAAGTGGCCTAATTGGTTAGAGCATCTATCTCATATTCGGGAAGTTGCAGATCATGCCAAAGACTTTTAAAAATGGTATTAACAGCTGCTTCACTAGATGCTCAGCATTAAGAGGTTAGTGTTAGGACCAGTTGGCCTGGTGTCAGGATAATGTGACTATGTAGGACAAAATTCTAAATGTCTGTTGCATGATGCCTGAGTGCCAGACAGCACTATAAACTGCCACATTGCAGATATTGTAGCAGTTTGATTGAAAATGTTGTTAAAAGCTACATTAAAAATCAGAATCACACACACACAGCCAGCCAGGAGGAGCCTGTTGATTTAGCTGGCTACTTTTACTTTACACCCATCTACATAAAAAAAACAACAAATGTATCACTGTTGAGGGAGGTCCCTCAAAACCCCTAACCCCACCAACTTTTGCAACTCACATTCTCCAACTTTAGATTCAATGGAATGCTCTGTTATGTCCAAAGTTTGTATAAATATATGTACGTGTACTTTTGTATACAGTATTATATTACCATGGAAATGATTTGCTTTTAACCCATCAACACCTGTATAAGCTTATCCCATCTAAATGTTGGGGTTTATTTTGTAACAGTTGACTACACTTGTCTTCCTATTTGATCATACAAAAGTTAATGGATGAGAATTATCTCTACTGTCAGCCCTCTTCACACCTATTTATAGATTATATTAAGTTGTGAGTAGCATGCTAGAATGATCAGGGCAGCCCTATAGATTCAGTTAACACCTGCCAGTCATTTGTTAAAGACCTCACATGTCTCACAGTTCCCCATTCAAACATTTGGTGGGCCTGGGGTTGTTTAATTTGCTATTTATGAGCTCTCATACAATGGTTTTATTCAGAGTAATCAGTATTTTGAACTCAAAATTTTAATGCTATTGTTTACCAATAGCACTTGTTTTCCTGTCATTCATTATGAAGAGAAAGAAATCTTCCAGTTTAATGAAAGGATTTCATGTATCTTTGGGGTTGGTGGGTGTTAATGAAAGTACTTCCAATATCATGTATCTTTGGGGTTGGTGGGTGGTAATGAAAGTACTTCCAATATCATATATCTTTGGGGTTGGTGGGTGTTAATGAAAGTACATCCAATATCGTGACATCAGGATAGCAGATTCTTTACAGGTAATTAAACTTATCAGCAGATTACACTTTGGATAAGTGATGGAAATATTCATCTTTAAGATGTTAGCAGCGTGGGAATTGCCAACTTTATGTATGTCTATAAAATTTTAATGGAGCTGATATTTTTATGGACCATTTTCAGTGTTGGTCATACCCATATTTTTTTGTAAAAGTGAGACAGTCATTTTTCACAGGCATTGTCATTCATTGAAGACTTTGATGGCATTTTTCATATCCATATTTTTCCAATCTTTTTCATAGATGCTCAACATACCTGCTAATAGTC
The DNA here is from genome assembly GCA_016746295.1 of Potamilus streckersoni. Lineage (NCBI taxonomy): Eukaryota > Metazoa > Mollusca > Bivalvia > Unionida > Unionidae > Potamilus > Potamilus streckersoni. The sequence continues at coordinate 155,656 of JAEAOA010002230.1, read as the reverse complement.
ATTATAGAGCTAAGGCAATAGAAGTAAGTTCAGGTTTGGGTTCATTTTTTTTCATTGCTATCTTTGATGGGTTTTAATTATCCCTTGGATAAATCAGTTATATTGTTATGACAGTTCATTCCACATGTTTACCCCTTTGACCTTGACATTAAAAGCCATAGTTAAACATTTAGAAACTTTACCTTAAGGTTGCAAAGATCCCTTGATGATTTTGTTCATACTGTTTTCAGAATGAATCAGTATGAAGTTAAGACAGTTCCTCTGGCAACATTAGTAAAGGTCATAGTCCAAAAATATGCATTTGACTTGAAGTTTTGTATTATATTATTGAGCCACTGATCAATTGCTTCTTTCCTGAGATAAATTGTTATTAAGCTAAGACAATTCATACTGCAACACACTTGTTTGCCCAATTAATCTCTCTTGGGATTAAGGTCACAAGGATAAAAAAAATTTAAGATAAGGTTTCAGTTTTTTTTGCCATTAATCTTGGGATCAAGGTCAGAGGAATAAGGTTTTGGTTCTTAAGGTTGTTGTTTTTTTTATATATTTCCAAAACCCCATGCTGAATTTTGCTCAGATTGGGATGAATCATTTGGGGCTAAAATAATTCACTCCGACATTTTTGCTCAACCTTTTGATTTTAGGGTTAAGGTCATTTGCTCAACCTTTTGATCAGCTGATTTTCACAAAACAGATTGGTTGCTTGGAGTGAGATTTGGCCAATAAGTTTGCTAAAAGTAGTGTTTTGACAAAACATTGTAGCAAACCAAAGGTGTTACAGTTGAACTAAGCTTTTTTTTTCTTGCCATAGCAGGTCTGACTTTATCAAACACAATTATTTTTTACAATCATCTGAGAGTGAATGCCAATACCAGAAGAAAAAAAAAACTCAGAACATTTAGATGCCTGTGATATACACATGAGGTTTGAGTATCGTCAGGACTGAACTTAATGAAATCATGAATGGAATCCTGGCATTGGGACCCATCTTTGGTCATAAATCTTATTACAAATGTAAAGGATCAAACTGATAGGTTATTGTGTATGTACATAAGCTGACAGGAAAATGAAATGCAGATTTTATACCTAAATGACTGGATATAGTAAAACCTGTAAAAATTATAATCCTTTAAATCCTAAACCAGTGACATTTATTTAAAAAATAAACTATTTGCAAAAAATGTGAACTTTTGCTTTAAAAGAGATTAAATTAAAAATTTGTGTTAACCTTTTTTCAGATACTTTGGATTTTAATTTAGGCATTTGAAAATAAAGTGCAACATTATATCATAAATATTAAATACTGTAAAATTTTTGGTATTAAACTTGGTTTTGCCAATCCAAGAAAGAGGAAACTTGACATGAATAGGGAATAGCATGGACACTACCTCTAGTTTTTACTTTGCGATAATAAAAATCATGGGTATTTGTTTAAAATTACATTATTTATCTTAAAATAATTGCATCATTATTTATCAATGAATAACAATTTATTCCACCACCCCCAAGTGTGCAAGCCACAAATCTTCATTATTGATCAGTTTAAAAGTAGACTATTCCTGTACCTGTCACAGACAAATGAATTCAATTTGTTGAGAATGATAATTTAATTTCTTATATTTACACAGTACAGAATAAACATTTTATTCTCTATTTGTTTTAAATTATCTTAACTTTAAGGCTATTGATATGTGAATATCCAGGGTGCTGAGAAAATTCAAAAGCACTTAAAGTAAATTGTTATTCTTAAAACAATTCCACCACCCTTAGGTTTAGCTATGTTGATTGATAATATGTAGACATGAGAAAAGTTAACTAATTCTAAACTTATTTTTTTTAATTTTAATTTATTTTAATTAGTTTTAATTTGTCAACTGTGTCCAATTTTGACTTTTATCATTGTGTATGCATGATAATAGTTTGGTAATTGAGATCATATTCATAATGTAAAAAATAAAATAAAGCTTTCAAACATTCCTTATTTCTGTTAGGGAGGATGAAAATATCTAATAGCATATACATGGTGGGAAATTAGAAACTTGACAACAAAAAAAGATCCAAGGTAGCACAGTTGTTGAAGCATCAGCCTGATAATCAAAGATTCTTGGGTTCAATACCTGCCATCCCCACCCTAGATTTATTGGCAACCTTATTTTATCTTTGTGAATGCTACTTAGCTCCCATTACTGCTGCAAGATGGATATGGCTAATAATAATTAACAACGGCAGTTGAAACCAGCCACAAAATATGAACAAAAAGCAAATCCTCAATGGTTATCACAGGTCTTTAAACATGCAGCCTGTCCTTTAAACATGCAGCCTGTCCAACACTGGGTTGCACTTTCTACATCTGACCTAGGTCTGTTACTTAAGAGCAAGGGGCTCCAACTACAGCACAAAACCAGTATATTGTCTCTTGGTTTAGACTGGTCTGCTGTTACAATACAAAACCAGTATATCCTGTCTCTTGGTTTGGACTGGTCTGCTGTTACAATACAAAACCAGTATATACTGTCTCTTGGTTTGGACTGGTCTGCTGTTACAATACAAAACCAGTATATCTTGTCTCTTGGTTTGGACTGGTCTGCTGTTACAATACAAAACCAGTATATACTGTCTCTTGGTTTGGACTGGTCTGCTGTTACAATACAAAACCAGTATATACTATCTCTTGGTTTGGACTGGTCTGCTGTTGCAATACAAAACCAGTATATACTGTCTCTTGGTTTGGACTGGTCTGCTGTTACAATACAAAACCAGTATATACTGTCTCTTGGTTTGGACTGGTCTGCTGTTACAATACAAAACCAGTATATACTGTCTCTTGGTTTGGACTGGTCTGCTGTTACAATGCAAAACCAGTATATCCTGTCTCTTGGTTTGGACTGGTCTGCTGTTACAATACAAAACTAGTATATACTGACTCTTGGTTTGGACTGGTCTGCTGTTACAATACAAAACCAGTATATCCTGTCTCTTGGTTTGGACTGGTCTGCTGTTACAATACAAAACTAGTATATACTGTCTCTTGGTTTGGACTGGTCTGCTGTTACAATACAAAACCAGTATATACTGTCTCTTGGTTTGGACTGATCTGCTGTTACAATACAAAACCAGTATATCCTGTCATTTTTAGTTTGGACTGTTCTGGAGTTTACAATACAAAACCAGTATATCCTGTCATTTTTAGTTTGGACTGGTCTGGTGTTGTTCACAGCACTATAGCACAAGTAGCTTATTTAATGAGGAAGCAGTATGTGTCTTGCTGGAGAAGAGGATAGACTATGGTAGTCAGCCCATGTTGATATAGTGGTAGGATTCAAACCAGTGTTCAGGATATAAAACCATAGACATGGAAGTATACCATCAGAACTTTTAGATTATAAATTAGTCATTTGTGTAACAACCAATTACTTGAGCATTTTGCAAAAAGAGGGTTGGGACACTGTAAAGGTGGGTGCTTTATTAGCTCAGAATACAGTATTAAAGTGGTTCCAATAGTAATTTTGGTAACAGTTGGCATAACATGGGCCTTGTTTATTAGGAGAACCATTGTTTAATCAACCAGAAAATGTGGTACACATGCTCTCTGTCCAGGTGATTTGCAGATGGAAAGTAGATGCCCTTGTGCAATGTAAAGGTTATAATTGAAACTTCTGTAAAGATTAGTCCTGGATAATCAGTTGCCTCAATTATGTGTATACTTGACAGTATCAAAGTCCAAAGAAAGCTGACTATATATGAAAGTTACTTTAATTCATTATTTATTCTATTAGGAGATTTGTCTTTCAGAATTACTATGCTTGGATTTTCAGGAAATTTGGCAATCTCATTGCTGTCAATTCTGGTAAATTAAATAATTTTTAAGTATTATACATACTTAGAAATGGAAAATTTCAGACCACTCAAACAATGCACAAAATAATTATTTTAAATGCTCTAATTGTTACATGTTTTATTTTTTCAGTTGTAAAATTTATTAAATGTTATAGTCAAATATTCTAGAGATCTGCATTAACCATTAAAAGACAGACATGCCTTTTGGTAATAGTTTTACTGTTTCTGGGCTTTTCCAGAAGGGAATGCAGATAGATTTGGGCAAAAATTCATTGTATAATTACTTTCTTGGGACTGTATAACTTATGTCCATTTTGCCCATCCAGTTCCTAGAGCATGTTGTATTTAATTTTCTATGTATTTGAAAAGTGATGTGATACTGTCTATTCATGCTTCTATACATGTGTAGTGTCTTGTACATCATTAAAGTTAGACACATTTAGCTAATGATGATCATAATGGTGTAGATTGTATAGTCTCATACACTGTTAAATTTAGACACTTTGCAAAATGATCATTATGGTGTAAATTGTCACACACACTGTTAAAGCTGGACACTAGTCATCATAGTGTAGATAGTGTTGTCTCATACTGTTAGAATTGGACACTGGTTGATGGTGTAGATAGTGCTGTGTCTCATACACTGTTAGAATTGGACACTTTGGTTGATGGTGTAGATTATATTGTTTCATACACTCTCAAATTTGTACACTTTGGTTGATGATGGTCACAGTGTTGTAAACCATTTGGCAATAATGTTTAAATGGGTAAACACTTCAGTTGATAATGGTCATACAGGTGTAGATATGTTCGATAATGGTTTTCCTGTGTGTTGTAGATTGTGCAAATATTTATTTAATTTTGAATTTGTCACTAGAATTACTGGGTATTTTACTTACATAAAATAATTCAGGATTGTTTGTCCCACATGTCTGAATATATCATTTATGATCAGTAACAAGAATGTGACCTTGTGTCAGATAGGAGACCCTAGTTCTTGCCTTTAGGTCTTTCCAGGTAGTTAGCCTCTATCCTATAACCAACCATATATATTTATTGGAATCAATAAAAAGATATTATATATATATATATATATATATATATATATATATATATATATATATATATATATATATATATATATATATATATATATATACACACACACACACACACATATACAGAGTGAGATGATTATGTTCAGATGCTCATTAAGTTGACTTCAGAGAGATTGTAAATAGACAAAGGAATATACATTTTACTTGGGAGGTCAAATCACTTTATTTCAATACTGCAGTGGGTAAATTTAGTAGTTGCTATATTTATGGTTTTAGAATTCACTGATGCATATTTTATCCACTAAAGGGTCACATGAAGGGTCAATAATTTGCTTTTAATAATTTGGGGGAAATTAAGATATTTTGGTAAACATTTAATTACTATCATCAGAAGTTTAAAAGTGAGACCTTGATAACCTTTGTCCTGAAAGGCAGGTGGGCAACAGTTGGCTTTGACCATTGGTCATTCAGTGGTCAGGCATCAGTCTAAAACAAACTCACCATCATCTGCTAGGATTTGAAGCTATTAATGTTTGTACCATAAATTGTGCTATTGAAGCAGCTGGAAAATTTGGCAGATTTGGTCTAAAGGATAGACAAATAAATTCAACATTTTTAATTGATGAATGTTAAGAATTCAGTGTTTAATTTAGTGAATTGTAGATGATCTTATTTAGAAAATTAGTTACTTTTCAGAACTGATTCCAAACCATGGATAGACTATATTTTAAAAAAACATAGGATATCCATGTTATTCTGATTATTTGATTGAGGCAGATTTTATGTACATGTAAATTAAATACATAGTAATGTACAGTTAGGACAGTTTATGCACTGAGGGTCACATTGATGGAAAATGTTAGGAATAGGTTGCATATTGACCTTTGCTAATTGCTTTTCAAAGTAACTCTCTCTCTCTTAACTTAACTAAGAGCTGAAATAGTTTTCTTTTCATATATATTGGGTCTTTAAAAATGTTTCTTTCTATATGAAGATCAATGATTTTGCCCTGGCTCCAGATAATGGCATACAGACTGTGCTGACCAATGTCCTGAGAAGCAGGTGACCATTAGGTGACCTCAGACTAGGTCAAGACTGTCCACACTGCATGAACAGCTGCACATTTTGACATAGCTTAAATATCTTGCATTTAAGTGCGAAAAAGTTTGAAATTAGCTTTAATTCTATTGAACTTTGGCTTGGTATAAGAGATAATCCCATTCTGGTGAAATCTGCAAGTTTCTTTAGTTTACATTAATGTTTTATTGATTGTTTCATAAGAGATAAATTGGAACTCTTAAGTATATTTCAAAATGAGATGAGCTTAAAATAAGTTTTTTTTTTAAATATAAAAACATTGGCGATATAGTCTTGGGAAATTCCATTTTTAAGTTTATAAACACTTTGATAATTGTATGAAATTTTTATCTGTTAAGGAGCACTTTGGGGAAAAACAATTCCAGCCCTTAAATGGCTTGAAAAAAAAAAACATTGAGGTAAATTGAAAAAAAAAAAACCTAACCTAAGACTTGAACAGCTCAGGAAAATCCGAGACCCCCTCCTGAAAATTAAATGGTCAGTTACTCAGCAGAAGGCACAATGCAAAATTCATGTACATTTTGATTTTTGTCAGCTATTCCTTTTTTTGGAGTGACTGTGAGATGACAATTTTTGAATAATTAGCAAAATTTAAATGTACCACTACAACATCCAGTCACCTTCAGACAGCAGATGGACAACCCCTGACTGACCACTTTCAGGGTGTCTAGAAATCAGCTTCTTTTTGTCTGGATTAATCCAGAAATGGAAAGCAATGGTGTTAGCATTGTGAACCAGTACCATTTTATTATCAGTCCAGTACAAATGTCAATTACCGATGAGACATATATTTTAGTTCTTCCTGTACTGGTAGCCACAAACCTTTGTCAGTAAAGCTATTTTAAACTTATTAATTGTAGAAAGCATTTACAGTCATTTTACCCACCCCTCTTTGCATTTAGAATTGGATTTGGCAGTAAAATACACGAATAGAGTGAAATTTTAAAAATGCATAAATACATTCTCCAGTTTGAATTGATAAATGCTGTAAATTACATTAAAATGATTCTTCATAATAACAATGTTACCTAGATATGGACATATCACTTCATATATAAATTTCTAACAATGTTACTAAGTCTATGCATGAATCTATTTACTTGTAAATGTCATTGATAAACCGTGTGTTGAACTGACTTAAATTACATTTGCAGCAAATTTTTATTTATTTGACTTTATTTAAAAAAGGATGGTTACACAATTAGCTAAGAACTAATATACCATGAGGCCCTCATACAAAGGTATTTATTTGTTATAGCTGTATATCTGAAGCCACTGGATATACTTGGTTTGGAAGAAGGAAATAGAGTGGGCATTTCTAATCTCAACTGGAAAAAAAAATCTGAGACAAGCCCTTCCATGTTCTGCAACTCTTATGAACAGCTCACTGACAAAGAAGGAACATTTAATAGTGGTTTTCTTTCATTTATAAAATGCCTATAACACAACACTGACTTATGGGATACTAAATAACCTGCACAATCTGGGTCAAACTTTCTGTCAGACAGAAAATTCAATGTATGAGTGGCCTCCACCCTCTCAAATATGTACAAGCAAGAGATGGGTGTGCCCCAGGCAGTTTTTTTTATCTGTGACACTTTTTAACATCAAAATCAAGAGCATCACCACATGTTTGGTTTCTGGGGTGGATTTCTCCTTATACATTGACGATTTTCTCTATCAAAGAACATGAATACAGGTGAAAGACAACTACTATATTTTCAGTATATAAGACACATTATACAAAGTTTTACTACCCTGCACCCAGGATGCATCTTATATATGGGTGTGTCTTATATAAAATATTTTTTAAACAAATCAACAAATCCCTCTTTTTATATAGTGCCTTATAATTACATGTGTCCCAATCTCCAGAAGATTCTGTCCAACAGTTGTATGTGACCAGACTGCAAGATTGTTCCGTTTCATGAACTTGAAAACCCAGTTGACACTGCCATCAAAGTCTGTGATCTTCATTTCTGTAGCAATAATTTGAGCTTACAGTTGGAACGCTGTAGTTGAAACTACACCGATACTGTCACATTGCGAACACACCCAGTTGGCTAAATTTTCATCCAAGTTCGGCCTTCTTGCATTTCTACCTTTATGAGCTCGTTTCCTTGGATTCATCTTAATTTCTTCTTCATCCAACCTCCAATCATGTACATTTTTCTGTCCACAGCCAATTCTTTTCCAGCAGCTCTGTTGCCGCGCTCCTTGGCAAACTTGATGTCGTCTAATTTAAAGTCGGCCTTGTATGATTTTCACTTCAGCATCATGACAGTTTGAAAATTTTTAAAAATACTAAACATATTGATATCTCATTTTTATATACCGGTAACAAGAGACTATTCCTATGTTTATATATTGTAACCTCATACATCAGACATTTATTGGTCTATGTACAATACTAATCCAACTAGCTGAAGACTTGGCCTAGTAGATCAATGAAGACCCCTTTACATCTGGCGTTTATTGTTTCTATAATCTAGATACCAGGTACTCAACCAATTTGCTATTGGCCCAGCGGCAGATAAAAATAAACAATAATCATTGCAGTTTTGCCTCAGAAAAGTTTTTGATTTAAACTAAAAATGGTAATGAAGCCATATTTACATCGATCGGTGATGAAACATTTGACAAATTTTCATTTATGATAAAGGAAAGGAAACCACTGGATATAAATTCCTCAGTGCGGCAGATGGTTAGGCTCCATATGACTTATGTAAAAAAAATTTTACACAAATCATCACAACCTTAGTCTTATACATGGGTGCGTCTTATGTAGAATTTTTTTTTACACAAATTAAAACCCACATTTTATATACAGGTTCGTCTTATATGCGTGAAAATATGGTACAACAAAATATCAACAAGATTCAAAATTGGGTCAGTACTGAACGTTCCAAATTCTCAAAATCAAATACCGTGTCTATGCATTTCTGTCTGTTACAAAGACATCATCATGAACCTAAACTCACTCTGGACAAAACACCTGTTCCACCTGTTTGAGGAAACAAATTATTATCTTCGACAGAAAACTGACTATTATTCCACACCTAAAGAACTTGAAATCTCTAGATCTACTTAAAGTACTAGCACGCTGACTGGGGAGCTGATAGAAAAGTCATCCTCAATTTATATAGAACATTTATTTGCTCCAAACTGGACTTTGGTTGCATTGTTTATGGTTCAGCTAGAAAGTCATATTTGAGGATGCTTGACTTGTCAAGGAATAAGATTCGCTCTTGGGGCCTTTAAGACTTCCCTGTGTGAAAGCCTTCTTGCTGAAGTGAATGAACCACCTTTATCATATCGTAGAGAAATGCTTTCTGCACAGTATGCTCTCAAATTAAGATCAAACCCTCCAAACCCTGCTTTTTTGACTATTTTATTCGACCCAAATACAGAACCTTTTGCGGAAATAAACCAAACACTATACCTTCCTTTGGCATTAGAATATCATCCAGCCTTGACAGATCTAAAATTGATCTTTCTAAAATTCAAAAATCATCCCTCTCCAAAACACTCCCCCTGGCTTCTTAAACAATGAAAAGTACTTATTATGAAAAAAAATCTGAGACAAGCCCTTCCATGTTCTGCAAATCTTATCATGAACAGCTCACTGAATTTAAAAACTACTCAAGAAGTTAAATTGATGGATCAATGGATGAGGAAAAGGCAGCTGCGGCCTTTGTTAATGGAAAACACAACACAAGTTTGCGTACCAAATGGTGCATCAATTTTTTTCAGCCAAAATCAGAGCAATAAACCTTGCTCTGCAGTATATTGAAAATAAACATATTTTAAACAGCATCATCTTCTCCGACTCACTAACAGTACTTCAGTTACTACATAAAAGAAAACTGGAGAACCCATTATTAACCAATATTAATATAAAAAATACTGAGCTGAGTACCACTCACAACATAGTATACTGTTGGTTACCTAGCCATATTGGTATTAAAGGTAATGAAAAAGCAGATTGTGCTGCTAAAATGGCCTTATTCCTAGAAACATCAGATTTTAAAATACCGTATACTGATTTTAAACATAACATCAAAGAGTCTTTATGTCAGAAATGGCAGGCATCATGGAATGATGCTGTGAATAACAAACTTCACGTCATGAAGCCAACCCTAGGAAAATGGACTTCTTCCAACAGAACCATCCATAGAGAGGAGGTAGTCATTGCAAGAATTAAAATTGGTCATACTTATATAACCACTCCCAAATCCTAAAAGTCTAAGACCCACCAGAGTGTTTTTTTTGCAATGAACCATTCACAGTTAAGCACTTTATGATAGAGTGTTTTGACCTGCAACCTACATTTGATCTGTACTACAATGTGCATGTCATGAAGGAACTTTTTTGATACAATAAACGTCACTTGTATTATAAAATTCCTGAAAGAAGTAAACACTTATTCAAAACTGTAACTTTTATGCCATCACCTTGAGCATTTTTATGTAATGTATATACCATCCCTTACTTTTGATAACTTTTCTTCTGTCTTTATTAGTATACACCAGTTACATTCCCCGTTGATCGGGAAGCTTTATATATTACCCTTACCATCTTATCGTTTTACTTTCAACTATTTGGTTTTGATAAATAATTTATTTCCTTTCAAAACACAGTAAAAATATATAAAAATTACTTATAGTTTGTGAATATAATCCAAAAATTAATCCCAAAATTGAAACACACAAGTCCTATCACTAAAATGTCCTAACTAAATCCAAGTTTGATCTGCGAAGTTCAAAGATGGTGGACAGTGACATGAGATGAATGAAGTTCCACTCTCAAACAGTAACTCCAAATTGGTACAACAGATAATACTTCTTATTTCTTCAAAGTTCTTTTACGACTAAATTAAAATCACTAAAAACGTCAGTCTTAAACACAATTTTAGATCAGGCAAAAAAAACTATTCCATGAGAATAAAATTGGGGAAAGTCAGTGACAAAATTTCACTTTAACATTATTTTATAGACATTTTAATCTAGAAATATATATATAATGTGTAACTAACAAATTGTACAGATCTCACTTTGCCAAAAAAAAAAGGCTAAGTATTTTAGATGAATATTTCAGTGACCCTAAAATATAGTTTTACAATTTTGTTCTTTGATAATGGCTGTATTGGTAGCTTATTAATATTCAACCCACACTGTAGCATTTCTAATTATTCTCATTCAACAAAGGCACAAATTCTGCTTGTTTACTCTTCTGGGAGCACATTTGAGCTAATCATATTATTTATAATGAATTCTGGAGATAGAGAACCCTAAAGGTTACAAATCTCACACCGCTCATCTCTTGCTCCAGAATTAATCCCTTTGTTGTCTGCCAGTATTTGCTGGTGTAGCAAATCTGTGATGTATTGGATGAGATGTTTTAAATGATAGTTTTTGAAACATTTGTTTTTACCCTATCACAGAGAGTAAAGAACACAGCCATAACATATTACAGATACAGTAAGGGATACATTCTAGGGTAAAAAAGGGGTGGGGGTGGTTTTTTTCTGATTCAAAGAGGATTCTTGTGGGGGGTGTTCCTGTTCTTGTGTTAGATTTTCCATCACACTTTCCCTTCTGCTCTGTAACTTTTAGAATTAAATTGGTGTACTTGTACATCATCACAAGAAGGTGAAATGTGTGCCACATTTAGGATGCAACTTAATCACATTTATTAACACAGTTCATGTATTATGACAAGGGAACTGCATTAGAAATACATGTAACTGCAGACACCATCAAATACTGGATGCCCACCATTATATATCTTTGCCAAGGCAATTCTAAAGCTTTCAATATCAATAAAATCAGCATCTCATGGCTCATTTACAATAAGTCACTTAGTAAATGTTTGATTACGTACTTGATCAAGAAGTGAGGCACTTTAAAGTTCAAATGAAGCTTTGTTAATGTCAGTCAGTGTTATTCATTTTACCCCATACCTGTTCATGATTTAAAAGCTTGCTCATTTTCAAAAAAAATATAAAATTAATAGGAAATTGTGTTTATTTGAGCACTCTGGAGAAAATACTTCACTGATTTGCATTAAAAAGTGCTGATACATGGACTAATATAGACTTATATTCCTGATAATGTAAATATTGACAGAGACATTTGACCAAAGACAACCACAGGAATCACATGAAAGTGGAAAGTCAACATTTCTGGGTTTAGAAAACCACTAATGAATATTGGCCGTTTGATATTGGGACATGTATGGTAGCAGCACATCTTGACACCATTCATCTTGGAGATTGTTTCTGCAAACATAATTTATTATAAGACAAATTGTCCCATCTGTTCTGAGAAAAGCAAATGAAGTGTTCTAGTTTTAACATAATTCAAAATGTTTGAAGACTTAAACTGTAGAAACTGTTACCATTTGGATAAAGTGTTGTGGTGATTAAAGAAATCTTTAAATATCAGTAAATCAATAAGAATTAAAGAATCAATTTCTGTGAATGATGGAAGAGAAACAGAACACCAAAACTACATACAGATGAAAAGAATAAGTATTGTTTAAGACAATTTTAGTCATCTTTGAAAGCAGTAACCTGGCCACACTACTTCAAAAACTAAATATAGGAAACATTGGAGATTTCCTGTATGATGTTACAAATAAGCATTGGCAGAACCCCATGGTGATGAAGGAATGAGTCTTTTTCAAAGACAAATACAAAACATAGACAAGACAAACAAATAAAACAAAAAACGTGTTTGCAAAATTTACATGGCTGTGGTTCTACAGGAATTAAACCTTTACATGTTTCATCTAGTTTATTTCAAATTGTTGGGGATCCTTGAAAATATTTTTTTGTATTTGCCTTTGAAAAAGAGTCATTGTAGTTTATTGCATTTATCTTAATCAATCCCAACACGTGATCCCTTACTGGATCCAGTGTACTTGAAAGGACTGTTATTTGCCATATTTTTTGTAATCTTTGTGTGTGTGTATGTGTGTGTGTGTGTGTATATATATATATATATATATATATATATATATATATGGCTTTCACAATCAGTTTTGGTATCAAGCAATTTGATATTGTATTGGTATACTGTTGGAATATCAAATTGTGATCTGCCCATGTACAATAGTATGCATATATAAACAAGCGAACTGCTTTCTGTTAATTCTAGGCCTATAGATTAATGATGCATTTCCACTCATTAATCATTAGAGTACAAATTGTCCCCATTTTCAAAATGAATTTAACAGGATACACAATTTCACTGTAATCCTTTTTGCTTTCTGTTCAAAGATCAAATATATGTATTAGCATGATATAAATAAAATATATGTAGATTATGTATGCTGTATCAATGATATACCACTCACATAAATTTTCAGCCTAAAGAAAATTTGGCTACCCTTATTTCCTTAGGATGTAATAGCTATTGACAATTATCTGTTTCTAGTTATCATCATCATCATTATAAATCCATGATGAAGAATAAGGAGAAGGTGATGCATGTTGTTGTCAGGTTTTATCATTGAATGTTACATTTCCTTTGTTTATAAAAGATTATATGCATAAACAGCTGGAGAGAGAATTGTTTAATGTTTTTCTCATTATCAACAACAAAACGAGACAACTTATCATGGTTCTATTGTAGAAATTTTTAATGTGAGTGGGTGTATTAGTTTTGAAGTACTTTAATTGCATGTCTTTGTACAAAAATCTATTCTGATCAGTGATTACTGTAATGAATTAAATGTCACTGTTAAACAGTGTTATTTGTCTTGCTTTTACTGGTGTGATGTCAATGTTATCTGTCTTGTACTAGTGAGATGTCACTGAATTCTGTCTTGCCTGTACTAATGTGATGTTGCTGAATCCTGTCTTGTATTAATGTTTCTGAATCCAGCCTTGTACTAGTGTGTTGTGATTAATTCCTGTCTAGTACTAGTGTGATGTCACTAATTCCTGTCTTGTACTAATGTGATGTCATTGAATTCTGTCTTACCTTTACTAATGTGATGTCTCTGAATCCAGTCTTGCTTGTACTATGGTGATGGCACTGACTCCTGTCTTGTACTAATGATTGTCACTGATTCCTGTCTTGTACATATGTGAAGTCAGTGATTCCTAGCTTATACTAATGTGATGTTTCTGAATCCTGTCTTAATTGTACTAATGAGGTGTCACTGATTCCTGTCTTGTACTAATGTGATGTCAGAGATTCCTATCTTGTACATATGTTATGTCACTGATTCCTATCTTGTACTGATGTGATGTCACTGATTCCTAGCTTGTACTAATGTGATGTCTCTGAATTCTGTCTTAATTGTACTAATGAGATGTCACTGATTCCTATCTTGTACTAATGTGATGTCACAGATTCCTATCTTGTACATATGTTATATCACTGATTCCTATCTTGTACTAATGTGATGTCACTGATTCCTATCTTGTACTAATGTGATGTCACAGATTCCTATCTTGTACATATGTTATATCACTGATTCCTATCTTGTACTAATGAGATGTCACTGATTCCTATCTTGTACTAATGTGATGTCACAGATTCCTATCTTGTACATGTTATATCACTGATTCCTATCTTGTACTAATGTGATGTCACTGATTCCTATCTTGTACTAATGTGATGTCTCTGATTCCTATCTTGTACTATTGTGATGTCACTGATTCCTATCTTGTACCAATGTGATGTCACTGATTCCTATCTTGTACATATGTAATGTCACTGATTCCTGTCTTGTACTAATGTGATGTCACTGATTCCTATCTTGTACTAATGTGATGTCACAGATTCCTATCTTGTACATGTTATATCACTGATTCCTATCTTGTACTAATGTGATGTCACTGATTCCTATCTTGTACTAATGTGATGTCACAGATTCCTATCTTGTACATGTTATATCACTGATTCCTATCTTGTACTAATGTGATGTCACTGATTCCTATCTTGTACTAATGTGATGTCACTGATTCCTATCTTGTACTAATGTGATGTCTCTGATTCCTATCTTGTACTAATGTGATGTCACTGATTCCTATCTTGTACCAATGTGATGTCACTGATTCCTATCTTGTACATATGTAATGTCACTGATTCCTGTCTTGTACTAATGTGATGTCACTGATTCCTATCTTGTACCAATGTGATGTCACTGATTCCTATCTTGTACATATGTAATGTCACTGATTCCTGTCTTGTACTAATGTGATGTCACTGATTCCTGTCTTGTACTAATGTGATGTCACTGATTCCTATCTTGTACTAATGTGATGTCACTGATTCCTATCTTGTACTAATGTGATGTCACTGATTCCTATCTTGTACTAATGTGATGTCACTGATTCCTATCTTGTACTAATGAGATGTCACTGATTCCTATCTTCTACTAATGAGATGTCACTGATTCCTATCTTGTACTAATGTGATGTCACAGATTCCTATCTTGTACTAATGAGATGTCACTGATTCCTATCTTGTACTAATGTGATGTCACTGATTCCTATCTTGTACTAATGAGATGTCACTGATTCCTACTTTGTACTAATGTGATGTCACAGATTCCTGTCTTGTACTAATGTGATGTCACTGATTCCTATCTTGTACTAATGTGATGTCACTGATTCCTGTCTTGTACTACTGTGATGTCACTGTTTCCTATCTTGTACTAATGTGATGTCACAGATTCCTATCTTATACATATGTGATGTCACTGATTCCTATCTTGTACTAATGTGATGTCACTGATTCCTGTCTTGTACTAATGTGATGTCACTGTTTCCTATCTTGTACTAATGTGATGTCACTGATTCCTGTCTTGTACTAATGTGATGTCACTGTTTCCTATCTTGTACTAATGTGATGTTGATCATAATGAACCAATAATGAATAAGTGATCTCATTGTGTTAATTGTTTTTGCACGCTACACAAATCAGAAATATGTAATCACTGAGAATCTTATTTAATTGGAACTAGGAACTTCGCCATGAAAAACAAAGTATGTGCTTACAAGTCAAGTCAAAATGCAAACATCAAAGGTCCCAATCTGCTGTAGCATAATGCACCAGAGTATCAGGTTCTGTTTTGTTTGTTCTACTGATTACTCCTTACAAACTACCCAGATCTGCCTGCACATCATACAATGGCAGCTCTTTGTGCAGTTTTCTATTGGACTCATCTTACAAGCATGTACAGATGGTATTTATTGTAAGTTCTCCTTTGGTCAATTTGTTTCCAGTTATCATTTCATATGCTCCTCGACTGAATTTTTTTGACAAGATCTTAAACTTTGTGATGATATAACATGCGAGGAAATGTTTGATGCTTTGAAGGAATGTGGTTGCTATCAAATATTTTGACCTTATGTTTTAAAAGATTTTTCATGTATTATCGCTCAAGTGGCCTAGTGGTTAGAGTGTCCACCTCGTATGTGGGAGTTTGTGGGTTTAAACCCTGGCCAAGTCATTCTGAGTACTTGTGGTACTAAAAGCTGCCTCGCTTGGCACTCACGTTAAGAGGTTAGTGTTAGGACTGGTTGGCTTGGTATCTGGATAATGTGACTGGGTGGAACATGATGCTCCATGTCTGTGGCATGATGCCCCTGTGCTAGACATCACTATAAACTGCCACACTGCAGACATCATAGCTATCACACACATGTATGTATCACCTTTATCTTTCTTTTTATATATGCATTTTGCAGAATTTTAGCATCTTTACTGTTATATTTCATCTTGTTCCTTATGTTTACATTTATTTGGGAGGGTTTTCCCAAATTTGTGTGCAATTCAGTTTTGCATTTTCAAACCTTTACCTGTCATCTTTGTCCCAATATATCTGCCTGTTTTATTTGTTTGTTTGACTAACAGATAGATAGCATTCAGGTAGATTTTGTTGATCTCTTGTATTTAAGGCAAAATATAATTTGTTAATCGACATTTTGAAAATGGCCAGTAATTTGGAAGAAACTGAGATTACATTAGATTGAAAAGAAACCTTTATATGATCATAAAATGTAAGCCTTAATGAACTGGTCACTTATTCCATTGTTCAGTTTTGTCTTTGCAGTGCTAATCAAATCTCTAAGGTGAATTTTACCACATAATGGAGATTTTGAAGTTTCCACATAAAAATTCATTGACTTTTATCATGTGGTTGAAAATTGTGTTGTGAAAAATGTTGATGGTTTCTCAGGTTCAACGATTTGATTTTGTGTTGGGAATTCCATTAATTAATGACAGTAATCAAACTATGCTGTATTTTGATGTAGGCTTTTATGAATGGTATGAGCAATATAGGCACAAAATGACCTGTCTAATGGGAACAGAAGTTTCACATGGCTCTTTTGACCAATCTAGAATTTATCTTCCATTGCCTCTGTTGGCATGTTACCTAGGCACCCCATCCGGGCATATCATTCTGGCTAGGATTTTGTCCAGGTGTGTTTCTAGAGTTAAAAATTTGAAAATGTGTTTTTCCTTGTCTTCCCTTCCAATTGTGTTATACTTATAAAAAGAATAATACTAAAAAAAATAAAGAGTTTGTAGAATTTTGTCAAGGTTTCTATTTGTTTTGTTTATCCCATTGTTGCTCTGACACAGGTTTGTACTTTCTGAATGACTAAAATCACCGAGTCAGTTCCAAAGCCTTAGCCTTTGCTTTCTTGAACCTGGTTTGTACTCCCCTGGGTATAAAACAGGGACAGTTTATTAAAGTGAGACCTCTTAGAGGATGGAATAGATTTAAGTACCAACAGTATAGATGTTCAAGTCAAATACAACTGCAACCTGCATAGACCCTTGTCTGCTACAACTTAATGCTCCTAGAGATATAGGTTAATCCATTTTGTTGTGGGGTGATCAAACAGCATAAACTCTGATCTATATACACATGCTGTGAAGATAGATCAGGGTTGGTGGTCTTCGCTGTTGAAGTTGACTTACAAGTGAGTACTTAGAGTATCTTAAAAGGAGGCAGTATAAAAATATGGAGTATAAAAATATGGAGTATAAAAATGGAGTATAAAATATGGAGTATAAAAATGGAGTATAAAATATGGAGTATAAAATATGGAGTATAAAAATGGAGTATAAAAATATGGAGTATAAAAATGGAGTATAAAATATGGAGTATAAAAATATGGAGTATAAAATATGGAGTATAAAAATGGAGTATAAAATATGGAGTATAAAAAGATGGAGTATAAAAATAAGATTGAGCTAGTTCAAGGGGAATAAGGCTTCTTTTTTAATTTGCAATTTCCAATGAAATGATAGGTTTGACTCATTCATCATTTACAAAGGTGGTGTACATTAATTTGTTCAAGACCAATACTTCATATATTCTTGTTGAATTATTTACTTGACCAGAAAAATATCTCATCTGTTATTTAATTGAAAATAAAAATATTTAATAGTTATTTTAATTGTGTCATTTCAGATTCAACTTTATCTATAACTGATGTTCCCATTATGTGAAGTCATCTGGGCCTTAGCTCCAGTTATCAATCCATTTCCGATGAACAACTGGTGAATTTCTGTGGAGTTTGTTACATCAGTTGACCAGTTTGATCCTTCATATTTTAGTTCAGCAGATCATAAGACGAGCCACTACAGAAAAAATGCATAGGATCAGCTTTAAAAATCTAAACTTACAAGAAGGAAATTTATTTGGTATACTTAACAAATTCTTAATCGACATCACTGACTCAGTTATTAGTCATAAATGTTTGATCATTTTCCCCTGAAATCTACAATATATTGTTAATTATTCTTGAAGAGGGGAAAATTTGTCATCCACAAGATGACAGATTTCTCAGAATCCACAAGAGTTTGGTTTTAGTTTTAATTCAGACTGACTTTTCATTGTAAATTACAAAGATAATTTAGATAATTTTAGCACAGGAAGATATTAGTCTTTCCAAGCATTTTTTCAGTTCTATCTGGATTTTTCACCAACTCCAAAGACATTTGTATGTGGAGCAATGAAGGTGCAGAATATTCTGCCTCATTTATCACTCATCATGATTTCATTGAATGTAAGCAGAAATATTTCTGTATGAAAACATTTTGTCTCTAATGATGAACAGTGTAATTTTATTTGAGGTTCATATTGAAATTATCATCTGTGTCATTTCAATAAATTTCATTCTTTTATGTACATACATTTGTCTGTGTTATTGTATGATTCAGCATTTTCCAAAAATAATGGTTATGATGAAATCTTACATGGAAGAATCTATACCATAAATTTAAAAAATTTGTAATTTTCCATGTTTCAGATTTCAGATTAGAATTAAAGTCAAACTTGTAGTCAGATTTTGGACTAGTCAAAAATCTGTTTCCAGAGAATCAAAAGAAGCTACATCCACTCATGGGCATTACACATTATATGAATAATATTTGTTTCATTTATCAATTAACCAAAATGAAATATGGGTCAGTGGTGATTTTAGGGGTCTTGTTCTACAAAATACACAGGCTATGTCTATAGTCTATTTAGTGCTGAAAAAATGGTGTTAACCCATAACAGCATAAAATCACAATGAATGCCAAATATATACTGAATATGTCATTACAAGTTGGTTTCAAGATGACAACATTATACCGCCCCGAGTGACCAAGTGATCTAAAGTGATCGTCCCCGATTAATGCCATCTCACCTCTGTGTGGGTTCAAATCTCAGGCTCCGATAATGTGGGTATTTGAGAAAGTCTGCCAGTAGCTTCTTGTGGGTTGTCTTCCCATGGTTTTTGAATATTCTTCCTCCACCAGTTATACTAGCTGGCATGTATAGCCTATCTTTTGCTGAAAAATGGCATTAAACCCTACAACAACAACAACAACAACAACAAAGTTATGCCCATTTTAATTTGCTTGCATTACTAGTCAGGTGATGGGCATTACACCAGAATGTCCTCCAGAATTGCCATGGCATTAACATATGCCTATCAGTAGTCAGAGGTCCATGAGTAGTTTCAACAGTAGGGAAAATCGTACAGATCTCATGATCATTTAGGTCTCTTTGAGAGGCAAGGTTGAGGGTTCTTTTAATTGACAATCATACGAGCAGAAGGATAGAAGCAGAATAATGATTAGCATGAGAGAAAAGCTTAAAAAGTATTTTTTTGCTGAATAATTAAATTAGTCTTGGTATCATGCATTGTTTGACCTAAAGCAATAAAATAAATGTTAAACCTTCAATAGGCTGAAAGTATTTATGCCTGTGTGATAACTAATAGACTGTACATTTAATTGAAACCTTTAGCAATATACATGTAGGCTTTGACCACTATATTAAGTACATAAGTGATCATTATGGATAGATTACATTTATATGGAAGCTGTGTTTATTCTGATATCAAACTGTTTATTGAGTTTGATAAGCTAGCAGAGTCAGTTTTGTTTACTATGTTATAATGTGTTCCATGTATCAACTCAGCAGATGAAATCTATGCAGAATGAACTTACATTTTGGCCTGGCAGCTGGGCTTGAGCCACTCTGGTGTTTTGCCAAAAAGCTTTGATTAGTTGGACAGAGAGTAAAGCATCTTTCCTAATAACATAACATTGAAGTCAAGCCAGCCTTGCCAGGTATTTAACTCCTGTACTACTGCAGCAGAGTCCAGCAATTTAACCACTAAGCTACCGTGACCTCAAAAACACCTAAATGATTGTGTTTACTACCACTTTAACTTTAATCTCAAAATCATTTTGTGGTTGAATAGTATGTTTTGTTTTTTAAAATAATTGAAAGCTTGAATATTTTCCAGTACTCTATTGTTATTTAAGAATGTGTTTATCTCAAATAAATTTGTATGTGCATACTTTCTGTTATTTAAATTTACATAGATATAAATGTTATCTTCAGACTTCATACATGTGTGTTAATTTGCATGGGTACAAATTTAGACAATGTGTAGAGTTGGTAAACAAGCAGATTTACACATTTGTGTAATTTCATCATCTCATCACAGTGCAGAATATATATGTATATGTATATTCATATGCAATTTGTATGATCTGTCAATAATGTAGAAAATCCTTAATTGTTTGTTCTATTGACTTTGTTTTGGTGCATGTCTCAGTTTATAAATAGATACATCAGCAAACATAAATACACTGGTCTGTCTTTACCTAGTGTTACATTAAGTATGTGTATTGTCTTTACCTAGTGTTACATCAAGTATGTGTATGAAGTCTGTATGTATGTGTCTTTGCAAGTATATTAATATTTCTTATGATCTCTTTTTCATACAGATATTTATGTTGTTTGACACGTTATCATACCAATCCTTCAACTCTTCCCATTCTGTCAGTTTCTATTTGTATTTTTATGGTGCCCTGAATATAAAAAACAAAGTATAGAAATATTCTCACATCAATTCAAGTCATTACCATCTTCATATCTACAAAATAACTTTATTTTGATGCACCATGTACCATTTCTAAACATTGTTGATGTCATGCACTTGAAGTAAAGAAGTCTGATAGGGGTGGTCTAAAGTTCAAAATTACTGTGACTGGAAAAAAGAAAAATGGTTTATGCACAATAACTTTTAGCATCACAGACCTGGCCACAACTTTGTGAAGGGCTTGCACTTACAGTAAGGAAGAAGTCTATTGATGTTGGGGTCAAAGGTCATGGTAAATGTGGCTTAAAAAAAAAAACGATTTCTGCAAAATATACTATCACTGTAGTTTTTGGATTGTTAGAGTTTGTGTAAGAATAAACATATTGATTTTGGGGTCAGAGGTCAAGGTCACTATTTGAAAGAAACATGGTTTAGTTCCTAAACAGTGTCTAAAATTTATTAAGCTTATGGACTTGAATAAAGTAATAAAGTGGACTTGTGATTTTTGGGTGAAAAAGTCAAAGGTCAAGGTGATTGTGTCAACAAAAAAATGGGTTCTAGACAGTACTGTTCTTGAGAAAGGTTTACAACCAAACATTTATGGGATTTGAAGGTCATGGGCATTTTAAGTCTAATAAAAATAATGGTTTTGGCACAGTTGTCAAGACAGCATGCATGCATTGGTGATTCATACTGCTGCTTACATAGCAGACTATGAAACACAAGGCAGGTTAATACTTTTTTTACAATTTTTTTTTACTCTTGTTCATAGAAAAAATGGCTTCTAGTGCATGTCTGTTATCCTCCCCAATCTTGTAAATGGAAATATTTAAATAGTATCTTTTATCATTTACAAATCTAAACTATATTTAGATGCAAAAGTGCATGCATTTAAACCGTTTTCATTTTATTTGAAAGGGTGTATCTTTCTAAATTGGAGGAGGCGGGGTTTGCTATAATTTAGATGTACATCTTAGATATTTTTAATCAGCACCACTTTAGCCAGTATTGAATTATGTCCCACTTAACCCAGTATATTCAGACATAACAAAATGTAAACATTTACTAAGAAGCAAAGATGAGAAACTTGCCTAGAGAATAGAGGGAGATATAAAGTATGTTTTGAGTTTGTTATACATTTAATGGATCATTTAAGGGTGAATATGAATATATGTGTATAGAGTTGTAATAATAACCAATACAATCAGACCCATCTTTGGGTATATAACATATTACACAGATGGAACAATGCTGTGCCAATCATGCATACCTCCTTCATTGTGCTTAAGGAACGGTTGATATCAAGCACTGTGAATACCTGCCAGTGTCCTCTGACAGTGAATTATATTCTTGGTGAGGTTATCAACTTCCACTCATTGATACAGAAGTTTTTTATATGAACTTTGTGAGGTGTCACAAAAGAAAATGTTGGACTTTTGAGAGAATGCGAGTTGTCTATATATTTTTTGGAAGACTTTATCATCATAAAGTTTTGTTCATGCAATTCTTCATTTGTCTATTTTTATAACTTTTTTATTTTAAAAAAAATTGGCACTATATAGCCATTTTTGTGCTGAAGTGCAATTGAATGCAATTACATACATACTTAATGATGTTAATTGTGTAAATGCAATAGCTTCCATGGAAACCATTGGTCTCATTAAACAAATTTTATTATCTCAGTAAATATAGTATGAACGTGAATGTGATTATTAGTATCATTATAAATACTATTATTATTATTATTATTATTATTATTATTATTATTATTATTGCAATATGTTTTTATGGTATTGTTAGTTAATTTAATCCTCTTCTCATGGAGCAGTGCAAAGGCCACAGCCAGAGCGCCATTGTGATCTCTGCCATTGTGGTCTCGGCGCTGCACATCTCTCCAGGTGTCCCTTGGTCTACATTTGGTTTTTCATAGGCCATGTGGGGTTTCTCTAAGGGTGACTATGGCTATGGATGTGGGTGGCATTCCAAGCACATGTCTGATGCACATATCCGATGCACGCGTCCGCTTCTGGGTAATGTTTATATGGTATACCTTTCTTTAAATCCGTGTAAACTGTGTAATGTATTGATGTATTGTACATATATTTTTAAACTGTATACACATGGAATTATACAAACCATGAAAATTTATTGTACAAGTGAATGAAATGGCTTTTAAAGAGTGAAAGGGAGAGCAGAAATGCAATGTACTCCATACAGAATCATGTTTTTGCATTCTGCTGGATAGTGTGTCCTATATATTCATGAATGTGTGTGCCTTATATACTGCATGTATGTGTGTGCCTTATATACTGTATGAATGTGTGTATGTGGTATTTGACTAGCAAAGTCAAAGTTTAATATGGAAGAGTTAATTGTTAAGATGTGCATAGATTTTGCTAGGTTTTCGTATTCTTCCAAAAAAAATTAATTTAACATTTAGTGTTTTTGATTTTCTCTTTTGGAAAAATTCCCTAGTGATTGAAACTGGACTTATAACTATATTATTTAAAGCATGCGAAATTGTGATGAGGAAAATATCTATCTGTCTTATCTTATCTATCTATCTATTATCTTATCTATCTATCTACCTACCTACCTACCTATATACCGACCGACCGCTCGATCGATTGATCGACACGGTTACACTTGATTATTAAGCAATGGGCGATGCGTGGTCGAGGATGAAGTAAGCCCGGTATGACCATGAGAATCACTAGGTCTTATAGCTGAATAGTTTATTAAAATGTGATTTTGGAAAGCTCTTGCTTGTGAGATACCAAGTAATTATTGATGGTAATTTGTTCCAAGTCCCAATTGTACGTGGAAACTAGCTGAGCTTTGGCTATACACTATAGTTAAATATTTGTCTGCTGGTATGTCCACTAGATTGTTCACTACCTTGTACAACATGGTCAGCTGGATCTAGGTTGCCTGTATTCAAGTGATTCACAACTGGAGATGGTTCAACATTGCACTGACACTTCTAGTATTGCGGCATGTATTTGTGGTGATCCTAGTAGCTCTCCTCTGAATCATCTATTATTTATTTGGTTTTTATTATGTACGTTCCACACTCTTGAGCAGTACTCTAGGACTATTGAACAAGCGAGAAATATTTTGCACTTTTTACTTCCTCGTTGTTGATTTGGAGGTTGAGGCGCAGGAAGACTACTCTTCCCCCCTTTTTTATACTGTCTTGTCTATGCTACTTTTCCAAAAGAGTTCTCTGGACATTTAACGATTAAATATTTCATGCGTTAGTTCAAAGACGAATTAAATACTTGCACACGTAATTTCCGCGGATTAGACTAACAAATTCCACGTGGAACCTCGCCATCATTTTGTGGTTGGATAGTAGATAAACGGTTAGCTGAGTCGATAAACTGTCTTACTCATTGCCAATGGGTCTCGGGTACTATTGCCTACGCTTCTTACAACTGATATTTTTGGGAAAATTAGCTGATTGAGGCTGATATTACTTGTTGAAAATGAATAGGCACGCTAAATAAAGATAAAAAAAAATTGTTTTGGACATAAAACATTTAATTACATTAACCTCCATTCTTTACAACCTTACACTGTAGTCGCTTTCCATACACGTAGCAAGTACGCCATATATACCTGGATGGAAGACAAGTTAGCAGTTGGCTCTATGTAAAATCTTCCCATATTTGTGATTGTTTATGGACTTAGACCAAATAGCATCCAACTTGTTGATATAAAAACTAAGACGTGATGCATGATCCATCAATGAATGCGTGTCTTTTTTGTTTTTTATTACCATTTACTTGATACTCAATAGTATTAACAGCAGTCTATCAATATTGCTTCTGATGACGTCTTGTAAAATGGTGTTCACCTGTGATTAAACAGTAGATTGAAGCACACAAGTCTTGAGTTCTCGAGATCAAACAAAAGTTGACTCGCAGATTTGACGTTCAAAGTAGCAACAAAAAATACAATAATTGAATTTGTTGTATTCTGGAGAGAAAAAATTAACCAGTTCTTGTTTTCTAGTTATGCAAATTAGATCTGAAACTGCAATTAAAGCTATTGACTGTGATAGATTCAGATCTTGTTCAACCGTTCACGCAGATATGTACATGAGTCTAAACAGCTTGATTTTTTTAAAAAAAAAACTTCTTGTTAATGTTAAGCTTATTTTGCAAAGAATTTGGACCCACAAACGAGTGTATGAACATATTTTTCGAACATATTTTCCATTTATATTAACCAACAGCAGCGGTAAACGACCGGTGTATAGCATTCAATTAGCTCGTCCGTCATTTCTTCTTCCTGGCTGGAGTTCAAGTCTGTATTTCATTGCACTTACTCGGACCAAACTCGCAATGTGGATCCAGAACAATCGGTTTGTTGGGTTGGTATCACTCCAAATTGCGCCGATTTTCACGAATTTATGGTGTGACCATCATTTTAAATCAAGCAGCTGAACTGCCCTTTTTATGCTTGAGAGGTTTATTTTCCCATTAGGCCATCACAATAGGTCGCACATATTTCTTACAGGCTTCTTGTGGTTTATTGCTCCATTAAATTCTTTCGTGTATTGCCGAAAGCTTCTTCGTGCACAGCCCCGTAAATATCAATCCAATCAATAAATTCTCCCAAAGAGTTATCAACTTCACAATACAGTAATTGTTCGATCGATTTGCTATTTTCAACAGGTTTATATATAACGCGGTCGCTTCACTTTTTGTTTGTTAGAACTGGAGCTATATATATTGTCAATTTGTGTTCATGAAGTGCTTATTAACGTCATTCCTCGTGGCAATTTCATAAGATGCTGTTATTCTTGACGACGGGAAAGCGAACAAAATCGATTCCTCTACTCCCAAAAATATGTACACATCTGTATTGGATAATATAGTGATCGTATATTCCTAGATTTGGTATCTTAACGATTCTAAACATTATTGCACTGTTTGAGTATCTGGGATATTTTCAATGCAAGACTTTAGATCTGGACTTAAAACTCTCGATCGATCGAGATCGCTCCGGTGACCTAAGTGGTTACAGCATCCGCCTTAGATGCGAGAGGATGTGAGTCTGAACCCCAGGCAGAGTCATACCAAAGTCAAAGACATAAAAATGGTACTTGCAGCTGTCTCGCTTGGCGCTCAGCGTTAAAAGGTTAGTGTTAGGACTGGTTGGCATATTGTCAGGAATATGTGACTGGGTGGGACATCATGCTACATGTCTTGGCATGATGACTCAATGCTAGACATCACTATAAACTGCCACATTGCAGACAGCGTAGTGACATAACTAAAGAATTGGTAAATCTACATTAAAAAATCCAAATTACACACATCTCTCTCTCTCTCTCTCTCTGCCTCTCTCTCTCTCTCTCTCTCTCTCTCTCTCTCTCTCTCTCTCTCTCTCTCTCTCTCTCTCTCTCTCTCTCTCTCTCTCTCTCTCTCTCTCATATACACTGAACAAAATTGTCATTTATTTGTAACTGTAAACAAGAACATTGTAGAACGAAAAGTCTGGTCATCCTACGGGATGTTATAGATATAGATGGGAGTGGGTACCACCGCAACCAGTTATTTCTTATTAAACCTCTGAATACCTGCAACCACATTTCAATTCGTTTAGGCATGACGCGTTAATAGAGCAGTGCGATCAAGGTTCCACAGATTAGGAAAAATTCTTTGTTGTTTAATTTTCGTGAAAGTCATTAAGTAAGTCCGGGGGAAAAAAACTGTCAAAATGAATGGGAAGTGTCAGTTTACTACCATCGTTTAGATAAAATTTAATAAGGACGAGTGGGGGAAGGATGTGGACGTAGCTGGACTTTTCATGACCAGTGCTGTTTTCTAATCCATTATGTAAAATTAGCTTCAGTACAAAATGTTTGAGTCGCCAATAAATGTATTTAAGGATAGTGATTTTTTTCTTCATATACTTTTCCCCAATGTTTTAAACTTTTGGTTACCTTGCACCGCATCATTTAAGAAATGCCATAAATTTCTTTTATATTAGACCTTTCATGGGTGAGCTAGATTAGTCACCGCTATACTGCACCCAGTGGGTAAACTATACGGAAGCAAATGAAGGGCAGTGATACATAAAGTTCACGTTTAAAAAAATGGGACAAAATTTCACACAACTGTCATATTGTAAAACAATAACGTTTTAGCCTTATTTCAACCTAATTGGGAGCTTGAAAATGATCCGTTTTGCTAAATATAAGAAAATATCTCTCCCAATTCACGTTATCGGTGTTTCTCTTTACCCGACTTTGTTACGTGACTATTTTAGGTACACGTGAAAGACATAATACGTTTAATACGGAAAGTGTGTTTTGTCTGTTTTACATGAAATCTTTGGCCATGGAAAATTTGCCTTTGATCAGGGAAAAGTCCGGGAATTTGTATTCTGGTAGCAACTTGGAACATGTCGATATGCTCCAGCTTTAATGTTTTTTACTGTTGTCAATATCTGACTCCGCCTTCAGCATAATGTGTTTAACCGTCCATGCTTTATGAACGTCCACGGCAGTCTCCATTGACCGTTATTTGAACTCGGACTCAAAATAATATGAACTTACGTTATTATATCGATCATGTTCCATTGCGTAATCTTAAATTCTGTTTCAGAGCCATAAGAAACAAGGTTTCCTGGGTGCAGCATAGCTAGGTCTGGCAAAAGAGTCAATTTTCAATTAGTACCCAATAGGCTTTGTTTTCGGGAGTGTTTTGGTTTTGTTGGTGTTGTTGTTTGTTTGATTGTTTTACTCCATCTTCTCCGATGCCACGTAAGTTTGTAGTGTCCATGTCAATCCCTTCCCCCACTTCCTAATGAAGAGAACTACAAGCATGAGTAAAAAAAATATGATGTTGACTACTTCTTCGGCAGAAGTCGAAAAAGAAAGAAGAGAAGACAGAAGTGTCAAAGAAAGCAAGAAACAGTGATCCTTTTGCCATTACCAGCCTCTTTTCCTGCTTCTGTGGCTCGTCGGTGAACTTTCGATGGAGTTTATACTGCTCGTCCTGCGGGTTGTGAAGGAATGCAAACATTGTATCATGCTGCTAAAACCAAACTGAAAAGTGTACGTTTACATCTGGTGAGACGATGGTTACAGAAACAAGCGAAGTACACGTTACACAAACCCATTTGACGAGGGTTTTCCAGAGTCAAATCTAAGTTGAGAGCATCAATCATTAGTGGCAAGCCGACTTAGTCGAGGTCTCTCGTTTGGCCACGTAAAATAGCGGTTACAAATATATGTCTGTAATCGGTGTTAAGAATTTTAAATGGAACATTTTTCTTGCCCGAGTTACAACGAGGGAACAAAAAAGATGTACGATATCGAAAACACCCTCCATCGAAGAACAATTAAAATAGGCCAACGCCGATTCGAAGAAAAGAAAGTGATTTGGAAAGGATATCCCCCGAGTTTTGATTCACGTAATTCCTCTTCATAAGCAATGAACTAATTAAAAAAATGACCATCATCAGTTTGACAGTGACATCTCCATATCAGAATTTCTCTATTCAAGACCTACAAAAGCAACCTCTCTGGGTGTGGCGTGAAGAATGTATATCTACAACAAAAATATTTATGTCAGATCTGTGTGCTGTATTATTTCATTGCAGCCACCATTGCCAGTTTGAGTTCACAACAAGCAGGCAATCACTTGTCGACCAGTTTACTCAGCACTTGCGGCGGTTAGCTTTTTCCCAACCCTTCCCTGAAATATTGTACTTGTAGTAACAACGGTAGCCCTGTGGGCAAGGCCAGTTGCTCTCAGAATAACAGCAGCACCAGACCTCTTTAGGAACATTACGAAACTCTTTTGAAATAGAGTGACCCCTGGGAAGACAGAACCATCGAACTATAACTTTACCCAGCGAGAGCCACGGGTGTGTTTTCCAACAACACCTTTTTTTATTTCACGGCCAAATTACCCTTCGGCCATCCAATTCGATCAGGAAGCGCATTTGGAAGTCGCTTTGGTAGAAATCATTGATCCCACACAAGTCCTGAATGTCAGAGAAAATGAAACAACGTTTACCGTCTAAATCCTGAACGAACAAGTGCAAGAATGCTTGGATAAAAGCTATCCAGGCTTTTACTTATCCATAAGATCAGCGCCAGTCAATGCTCAAATCTATTCCTCGAAAATATATGCAGGTTATTTTCAATAATCAGTTTGGCAAAGCCCTGGACTAAACTAAACTAAGTGTACTGACAGAGTATCATACTTGTCTGAATTTTTCGGATGCCAAACCGATGTCCATCGCTTTTTCTCCGAGTTGGTTTACTTATTTGGAGGACACATCAAAATATCCTCAAGTTAAGAGGCGCCAATAATAGTACGCGATTTTACAAGTATGTTCGTTACCATGTGGAACGAAAGACTGAATTTGATCTTTGTATATTTCGATGTGTTGGAGTAAAACATGATGGGAAACATCCGCTCCATTACTGAGTCATTCCTTTTATAGTGCATTATTGCAGCGCTGATTAAAAGAAAGGTGAAAACACGTATTAAGTTGACTGTGAATGTATACATCCTCACTCTTTGTATGTCAGTATGTCGTATATAGACAGTGTCAATACTGAAATAAAAGGAGAACTGGGACAAAATATTCCATTCTATAAAGGAAAACTCGGTGAAACTACATTTTCGAAAATGTCTATCCATGTCATTCATGTCTCATGTTTACCAATGAGCCAATCGACAACGAATGCATGGTATAGGCTCAAATTCGGTATCGTACGGTAACCCCCATCTTAAAACCGCTGATGATCCGAGAAATGCAAGCTTTGAAAGTTGTCGCTTTGATGCAAGGAAAAGAATTTTCCATAAAAATGTCATCATCAACAAACGAAACCTCAAAGAATGTCTTGCTTCAAACTGGAAAAGACTTTGGGCTCTCCGAGACTCCCCTATAAATGTGCTGCACGCTTCTAGCCAAAACATTCCTTCCTCTTCCATACAACAGGATAATATAGAAAGAGACTTTGACAACCCTTCAGAGCGCATAAACACGTTGCGATCAAGACTAAAGATAGAAGAACAACCAGAAAAGTAGATGTCCTAACAGAAAATAATCCACAGAGATTCTTGCGAATATTTCAAGTCGTAATTGGATATGTTTGTCAAACCACCTACCTCCATAATGATGCCGGAATCCAAATGGGTAGAAGAATTTCATCCTATCTCGTCTTTGACTACCGCAGCTGCTATCGAATTAGAAATCAAAGAAAAACCCCATGATAACATTGATCTGAATTGCAGTTATTTGTACCTGAAAGTCAAAGATCTCAAAGTGTGCAGCTGCCAGCGATGCCAGAGTATCTTCCGTCACCAACTGCATGCATTCGTTGTTTAGCGAAGTGGATTTGTACTTGAACAACAAATTGGTCAGAAGCAGCAATTGTACTCAGCCTTACCGAGCATACCTAGAAAATCTCTTGATGTACGGAAAAGAAGCAAAGAACACTCGTCTATGGTGTGTAAACGTGATACGTTGGAGAATTTCAGCTACACATCATTGATTCTAGACGTGGTTTAGACTACAATGTGGGATTTAACGGCCGTCTAATTAAAATCAAACAAGGGTGCAGCTTAGAACCGATGGATTGTTTGCATTTTGGACATTTGGTTGAAAAACAAATACTTGTTGAACTAAGACTAAATCAAAGCAGTACCGTTTTCCACTTAATGACTCATGCTAACAAATACAAAACCCATCATCGAAGAAGCCCGAATCAACGTGCGCCTTATCGAAATGTTACCCAAAGTGAGAAACGACATCAGTGACACTTTAAACAGAGCGACAGCCAAGTATCCTATACGACGGGTGGAACTGAAGTGACTCTTAATTGCAATTGTGACTAATTCAGAATTTGGCAATAGGGAAGCCCCTTAATATACAACTGGGCACAATTAGGCTTTTAGTACATCGTTGGCGTTTCATATAAGTTCAGGCCGAAGTCCCTTGCTTCCGAATGGGTGACTGCGACTTAAATCCAAACGAACAGTCTGCATCCTTGAGGCATCAATATCTAGTAGAATATGTATACTGGAAAAAAAAACTTTTTGAGGTCCAGATGCACTTGAAAAATGCTCGATGCCTCGTGGACGAAATAACCATGAAAACTTTGACATAAGAATCTGACGTATAGGAGAAGGAGATGAAGGAAGAGGAACATGTTATAACCCTTTTGAAGAGGTCCGTCGTGTGAAATATGTGGTGAGAACACTACTACAAACATCACCACAGAGGTTCAAGGTACCTCAGACCGGAGACGAAAACAGAAAGAACAGCAGCATTCACAGCGGCCACAAGTACGTCATGTACGCACGTGGGAAGTAAAAATCGTACCTCAGCACTCCCCATCTCCACTAATAGATAATAATGGGAAATCTGCTGTTGTATCCACCGTGTTAGGTACACTCATCAGTAAGCATATCAAGTGCAGTCATTTTCTTCTTCCCATGGAGGTACAATGTATGCCATACGAATAATTACTTTTCTATCGGTGATGTTAGATTTTTCTTTCAATGTCTGCACTTCTTCAATAACCCTCAAAAGTTTGGAAGACGTTAATTCTGCATGTGTACTAAACCCGAGACATACAGGAGAGTCCAAACCGTATTGATACGAATATAGCCTCAAACGACCTCGATTTTTGACATAGCTCTGATGTTTGAGTTCCTCTAAAAGTGAGTAAAATAAGTCGGTAATGAAACCCGCTGTTCTCTCGGGTGGAATGTCAAACGCGAAGTCTTTAAATTTCACCGTGTGGGTGAAAGTTATTGTACTGTTGTTGTTGTTGGGCATAACGCCATTTTTCAGCACACGATAGGCTATTCATGGCGGCCAGTATTAATGGAGGAGGAAGAAACCGGAAAATCACCGGAAAGAACCACCGACCCACGAGAAGCTACTGGCAAGCTTTCTCACATATCCACATTCGCCGAATCCTAGACTCGAACCCACGCAGAGGTAAGATGGCAGTGATCCGTAACGGACAGCGCTTTAGACCACTCGGCCACTCGGGGCCCCAATTTTTGTCCTAAATTTTCTCGAAACCGCTGTCTGAGTCATTTGGATGCTACAATATCCCTTTAAGTCTTCTGAATTATTTTCCTTCTTGGTGTGATGGTATGGTGGTGAAAGAAATCAATGACGTTCTTTCTCTTTTTTTTTTATCTGCATTGAGTGATTCCTCTTTCATGGCCTCGCTATGAAGTGTCGTTTTTGGAATTCGCCCCCTTTTTATCCTGGGTGAAGACAGTGACTGCACTTGATCTGCTTACTGATAAATGTACCTAGCACGTCGGATACAACAGCAGATTTACCAATGAAAGGGAGTACGTGATGGGAAACATCTACGCTGGGGCACAATTGGTAGATGACCACATTCTAAACAACGTGTGTGACGAATAAAGAGAAACTTGAATGTTTGTTTCTTATATTTATGTAACTTTTTTAGCTTTTTCTTAAAACTAAACATTCAATATAACGTGAAAGAAAATGGGATTCTTTTATGAACTGTAAATAAGTTGTGTATTAATTGTTTTTAGAAGGCATGAATTTCAATTTTAAAAATATTTTACTAGAACCAATAACTAAATAACTTCTTAATAAGTTTGATTCATGTCCAAATTTTTATGTATTAAATGGATAGTGCTGAGACCAAAGCACAGGCCAGAGTCCATTTATATACTTTAATAATCTTTTGAACCCATACAATAGACTTTCCTCTTTAGAATCTCGGTTCTATCTGTGAGTCTTGCTTTGGAACATCTCTGTCCTCTTTTCTGTGTTTCTATCTTCTTTGTTTGGATGTGTATTTGTTTGTTTCTCTGTGACTATATTTGGCCCTATTAACCTTTCTCCCTAAAATGGCATTTCACCCAATAAATAGTTTTGACCCTATAAACCCCATGACGTCACCAATGTTCAATTTCCATTAATCCCCAGGGGCCGATCCCATGTTCAGTTCCTATTGTCTCCAAAATGCAAACCTCCATTATGATCCTATGGCCCTTTTATTTCCACCAGAACGCTATATTGCTAATTTCATGCTAATATATATTTTTTTTCCATTTTACCTCTGACACTTGACCCACAATATTAAGTGTTTTCTCCTTTGCATGGAAATTAAAATGTGTCCAGTGATATATAAATTGAAATGTGGCCAGTGATGTAAATTATATAAGTAATGTGGATCAAACCAATGACAATTCAGTATATGACAAGAGCATGGATAGAACGAAAAGAAAATGATGGACTTGGAAAATAATTTCTCCGTTTTACTGTATAGCTTCCCGATATTGATCGAATCTTAACGATCCTTTGTAAAACAAATTTCAAATCAGGTATGAAATTCCGGCAAAAATTAACTTGGGTTTCATCACTTCTACGGTTTCAGGGCGTTGCGTAGAAGTGTGCGTGTGGCAGGTTATAAAGTTGCAAGTCAGATGGAAGCAGGCACACAACAACAACAACAACAACAACAACAACAACAATAATAATAATAATAATAATAATAATAATAATAATAATAATAATAATAATAATAATAATAATAATGATAACAATCCCGCAATACTCTGAGAATCATCTCTTCCATATTACAAACTGCAGATATTAAAGCACTAGTACAGCCATGGACTTAACGGAACACTGGCGATGTTTACTTTTTAGGTGAACTAAGAAAATGTGTACACATTAAAAGATCTTTTGAGAACAAAATACTTCAACACCTTACAAGTGAAATCTCTAAAAAGACCTTGAAGTGCGTTGAAACTAGTACTGCAAGTGTTTTGTTCAATTTGTTTTAATTATTAGTAGTACTAATTAACATATTACTATCCACGTTATACTGCTAACCTACAGTATTACCCGAACATTGATTTAATTTATATATATATATATATATATATATATATATATATATATATATATATATATATATATATATATATATATATATATATATATATATATATATATATATATAAAAGTTATTGGCAGTCTGGTGTTCCATATTTTAACCAACGAAAGGACGAAACTTAAGTACAACAGATATCATTATGTTTCAGTGTACTAGGATGGAACAAAAAAGGATTTATGGGGGAAAAGGCCAAATTTTGAACACAGGGATATAAACAAATCGTACCATATCCTACAGGAAACAACGTCCACAATCACCGTGACCAATATGCACACGAACCAGCTTTATGAATCGCCCATCGTTCGCGAGCATTTCCAATTAGCTAGCTTGCAATTGTATGATTGGTGAGGCACCTTGTAGGTTGATTTGACGCAATATCCACACATTTACTTAACATATTTACCAAATTCATAAAGACAGTATCCTTTTCTTGATCAGTACTGGGTTTTCAGTTTCTTTGATAATGATTCTCACGTAAATAACCACTATACTGAATTATGTACAGTAAAATCAATCTCATTGGACACCTCCACGCAAATAACGCATTATTAGTGATATGTCCCTATTCATACGTTGATATATCTATTTTCACCTGTCCAAAATGCAATCTGTGTTAACTGTCATATATATAAAGCAAAACAAGCTGATTTTTCCCCCTTTCCATTCTTTGTCTCCTTGTTAAGCATGAAAACGAGGAAAATCCTCAAGCGTATTTATCTGAGTGCAGTTCAAAGCCTTATATGTTAAATATTCTTTTAAATAATGTACAAATAGACTTCGGTTATCCGACATGTAAAAATTTAATACTTTCTCTATGTAATGTTTCCCTAATCGAATAATGGATACAAGACCGGAGCAGAATGTGCACTATAGTTTCATGAATGACGTGAAGAGGTCACGTATTGTCTACGTTTATTTTTCCACTCTATTATAGATTTTCCTACTTTCTCACACTTATTTTCTTCGCGAATTTATTCTCTATGGGTTGATGATTGAGCAATTTTAGTGGTATTTTACGAATTAGATCCAATAATTAAATTCCTAGGATGAAAGTATATAAATCTTGTGCGCGTTAACAAATCAGTAAATTAGCAAAAGCAGCTGCTGTTCTAATAGATTAAGAATTTTTTGTCATTCAACATTCTAATCGCTTCCTGCACTGCGGGGTTTCACTTGTTTCAGGGGAACATTAAACACCTAAATTGCAAGTGATATTTAAAATTTTAACAAAGTATGGGATTTAAGCTTTTCCTCGAGATTCGTTTCACATGCTGCTTTGCAAAAAGTAAATATAATCAAGTAAGATTTTAATGTGTGAGAGAAAATTTATTGACGTATACGCTTCCTAAACTTACGAACACGTCTCTTTGCCTCCTGTAGCTTCACCATTTGCCTACTTTTCATGGTATACGTTGTTACGTGACGAGGGCTCGTACTCAGTAACAAAGAAAAGAGTGAACGCCAACAAGCTTTGTAAATTTTAACAAAACAATTTATTTCCTTAGACAACAACGTAAAAATTGGTAAATATGACTTACAGTTAGTGAATATAATCAAAATATGATTATAAGAATAAAAACACAAGTCTTATCACTAAATAGTCTTATAAGAATCCAGGTTCGAATCTCGAAGACATATGAATATGGAGAGCAATGACGTCAGATGTAATCCAATATATGAATAACAATAATTCCTCACTTGAATCACAGTCTTTGTTTCCGAATAATTCCAGAATTAAGTTCCTTGAATATCCTTAAGAATTTTTTTATAAGAAAGTCAACTTGTTGAGTGTCCAGGAAAATAAATTATTGAAGCCAAAAACTCAGACAAAGAATAAAATATTTTGGCAACAAATTATAATTAATACACGCATACACCTTGTTTCTTCAAGGTTTCGAATGACTCTGGCAAAACCAGTATTAAGAATGCGTATTTACTTTCAAAAATATCACTTAAAATCTCGCGAGGTTTGTCATGTGGTCTCTTATTACGCTATTTAGATCACGTCCACAGTACAAACCGACTTAAAAACTAATCATAAAAGTAGGTTGTTTACAAACATTGATCATGGGGAGAAAGTATGTCCGTAATGGTGACCAATCATTTTAACTTCCTGTTGATTTGTTACCAATGTAAGGCGAACTAAGTGCCAACCCTCAAATAAATATTGAACCGAGCATCCTTGCATTTTGTCAAAGGGAACTTTCAAATGAGCAAATGAGTAGAAGTCTTATCGAATTGGTTGTTGTATCTCACGAAACATCAGTATGTTGCCACGGAATTTAAAAAGCAGATTTATAAGTTGCCCAACATTTAATTTGGGTAAGTAATATTTTGTACTTATCCCGAATGGACGCTTAAGGCAACCATAACTTAAGAGCAGCTAAAAATACTAGAAAGTATCTTAAGCGTACAGCAGTGTGTTCGAGACAAATTAGTATGCATCTATTGCGCCGTTTATTGGACAGGCGAAATCAGTCTTTAAATAAAAAATATAAAAAAACACCTATCAGTATCAGTACAGATTGGGGTGGCGGTGGATGCTGATCTATCACACTAGGAAAGAAAAGCTCTGGTTTAATGTTCTCGGGTCTGCGTCTGTTTTTCATAGCTGTTCAAAAGAGTTTGACAACGTTACATCTCTGAAATTATGCTTTGTCAGTGAGTCATTACCCAAAATTTGATTAAAACCATTATTATTATCTTTTTAAGCAAACAACAAATATGTGGTGACCGTAGCGCTTCGAGAGAAGCTTGAGCGCCACAAATGGAGCAGCTTTACTGTTTTGTAAGCGTGAAGTTTTCATTCTTTATTCACAGTAGGAGTAATTCAGCAGAGAATGAAAATGTAGAACAATACAATCTATGAATGCTAAGACATTAAATTTTCCTGATATAAATTCTTGCCTTCAAATGTATTATCAAATTGTTTCAAAGAAATTAATATTTCACGCGACGTTAAAAAAAATATCACTCTTTGAACGTGCAAAAGAGAACACACGTGGTCCAATACAAGACATTTAAGTTTATGGGTGGAGAAAATAAAGATATGAGCTGATATATAGAACAGAATAACACGAGACCTGTTACAAATAAAGACAAAATTTAATCAAAATTCAAAATAATACATTTTCACAAGCAAATGATATGAACGTTAAAATTTGACAGATACACTTCTTTCTCTTTTGAATCAACTCATTCAATGAATTTCAAAATATAAATAATATTATATAAATAGCAGATCTGTTAATAACAATATAATCAAATCATCATTTAATCGAGTGAGAGATAGAATAACACTGTCTTGTATTGATTCATAAATAGGTGATCGATTCCATCCAAGGTTCACTCAGACTGTTCCTCTTGACTTCCTATGCCGGTAAATCTGGGTCTCTCCGCTCTTTCTCTTCCGTTTTCCAAATTCTCTGGTATCTCGCCTCTTTGGCCCTTTCAACTTTGTGTAGCTCTCTATTGGGACGATTGATCGTCTCTATTCTCCACCCATAATAGTGAGTGTTCTCTTAAGCTATCTCACCCAGTAAAAATATAAACAAAACCACTCTCAATCGGCCGTCACATTATACTGGTGATAAATCATTACCCTCATCCCTCGAGATCAGATGGAATTATATCTATATATCTATTGGGTTGTAAATAGTGAGTATTCTCTTAAGCTATCTCACCCAGTAAAAATATAAACAAAACCACCCTCAATCGTCCGTCACATTATACTGATGATAAATCATTACTCTCATCCCTCGAGATCAGATGGAATTATATCGGATTCAAACAGATATCGATGGCTATCTAATCTAATTGGTCAAGGCAGACCATACAACCTAGTTTCACAATTTTATGGTCAGCTATTTTCCGTTTGCCACCACAATGAGACATTAGTTCCCAACTTAATATAACTCACATAAATAAATTAAATAAATGAATGAAATTCCTTACTCTATGGCATTTATACAAATACACATAATAAAGTCGTTATCATACGTCGGAGAATTCTCGTAATCTCTACATTCACCAATATAGCACAATTAAACTGATAGTTTTCGTGTGAAACCGCGCCCACTTCCACAGCGTGTCCTATCGGAATGAAATAAAATTCACGCTTCACTAGCCTCAAAACAGTG
Organism: Potamilus streckersoni; assembly: GCA_016746295.1. Taxonomy (NCBI): domain Eukaryota; kingdom Metazoa; phylum Mollusca; class Bivalvia; order Unionida; family Unionidae; genus Potamilus; species Potamilus streckersoni. The sequence goes on along the minus strand of JAEAOA010002230.1, from coordinate 117,223 downwards.
TAATTCGTCTGACAACAATGGTTACCCAACTGTTCCTAGTAGCCTTCATAAATGACAAGTTTCCATACCGAAATGAAGTTAAACTCAATCATGGTAAGTTTAAACAAACGTAGCCCTCAGTTAAATATCGATAACTCTTGACATAGCATGAACCAATCCGTGCATTATTGTTTTTTTAAACGTAGCAGGTCTCCATAATTCTAATTAATCGTTTACGTCTCTAGATAAATGTTTCCTACTGAGATTAACAACAAGCCAGAGATCGACTTAAAAAATTTAAACCCTTAAAAAGTTGCTTTAATATTGCAATAGGAACACTCTCTAATTTTGCCATTATGAGGTGAAAGAAGCCTTAGATATAATTCGCTGCCATACACTTTGATTTATTTTGTTCACATGGCACAAAATGACCTGAGACAAAAATCATAATCGGAACATTGCTTTTCAAAATGTGACGTATAGTGTGCTCTCCCCGAAGGCGAATCACTACATCTATCAAACTGATTTTGATTCCTACAAACAACTTTGGAGGTTGCTTCCCAACTTCCGATCATTAACTTTGATGCCGTTCTGTTGTCCTCCGTTTTTGTTGGGGTCTTTTTGAGAATCATCCAATATATGTCATTACATACATAACGGAAACGCCAATCGCTTGACTTATCTTTTTTGAATAATAATAATAATAATAATAATAATAATAATAATAATAATAATAATAATAATAATAATAATAATAATAATAATAATAATAATGTTTCAAAGTGTGTGTGTGTGTGTATGTGGTTTAGAGTTGTAATGTAGCTGTAACAGTTTATCATCCAATATATGTCATTACATACATAACGGAAACGCCAATCGCTTGACTTATCTTTTTTGAATAATAATAATAATAATAATAATAATAATAATAATAATAATAATAATAATAATAATAATAATAATAATAATAATAATGATAATAATAATAATAATAATAATAATAATAATAATAATAATAATAATAATAATAATAATGTTTCAAGGTGTGTGTGTGTGTGTGTGTGTGTGTGTGTGTGTGTGTGTGGTTTAGAGTTGTAATGTAGCTGTAACAGTTTATCAGTCATATCGCTACGATGTCTGCATCGTGATAATTTATAGGATGTCTATCACTGGGGCACCGTACCGCAGACATATAGCATGTTGTCCTACACAAAGACATTATCCTGACACCAGGCCGACCAGTGCTAGCACTAACTCTTAATGCTGAGTGCAAAGCGAGGTAGCTGCTAGTACCATCTATAACATTTTGGGTTTGTATCTTTAATTTGCATTGTTTATTACGTTTGTTTTTATTCATAATATGCTAGGGATACTTTTATTTTGCACTTGACCTTTTCCAAAGTCAAGTTCATTTTATACCTGACCTAAATGATTGATTTTGACTTTGTAAACAATGTTTATCTCAATCTGGGTACAGGACATTCGAAAGTCCCCTTTGTTATTTCCCACATTTTATATTATAATATTAATTATAACAAAGATTTTATGTTGAAAGCATTTATAACCTTCCAGAATGAAAATTTACATTAGGCAATAGCTTTCATACTATGAAATGCTAATTGAGAATTAAGGTCAAGCATTGGATTATGTAACCTTGTTTAACTTGAAATTATTAATTTGTGCTTTAAGATCTGAGCAGAGTGAGTTTTCTTATTGTGTTTAGTATTTCATTTTTACTGGAATTTAGTTATTCAAGTGTTTTAATTAACGTTGTTATTCTCTAGAAATACAAAGTACTCACAAATAAAATTGAAACTAGGATTTATATTGAGATTCCAATAAGGATATATTCTTAGATTGTATTATTCCGATTCAACAAAAGGATGTTGGCACATCATTACGACACACCCCATCGCATGCACATCAATACATCCAGCGTTGGATTTATTTGGAATATCACTTAAATTCATAACTTAAATCATTCCGACTACGACTTCTGTTAAAGATTCAATATTTATTTTAAATTTAATTCGCAGGACCGTAAGTTATTTTTACACTTTTCATTCTGTATTCTTTGAAAATAAATTATTTGTTTAATTTTACGAAGCTTGTTGGTTTTCGCTCCATTACTCGATGTAAGACCGTAGAATTGTGATAATACGACTCGGCCAGAGTTCGAATCTACGATCTCCCGGATCCGAGGCGGTCACTAACCACTTAGGCTTACAAGAGCGATCTTTCAAATAAAGTGGATATCTAATAAATTAACATAGCATTATATTCCATAATGATTCACTTTAATTATTATTTTTTTTTGGTGTAAATGTTCTCTTAACATTATTTAAAGTCTGTTGGATAAAAGAGCCGCTTTGGGTAGCTATTTATACTTATTATAGTTCATTCATTCAAGTACAGTATCTGATGAATTTAACCCTTTACAGAAGTCCCTTATAAACGCTATAATTTACCCTTTCATGACCTTTGGACCCCATATCAACCAGAAAAAGAACGTGTATTTTCGTCCCGAGAATAACTCGACAGGTCATCTGTAGAGTACTTCTCGCATGTGTTTGCTGCTTCATTTATTCTAAAAGTGAACGACCTAAAGCTATTGTTGCTCTATTTGTTCTTTCAAATGAAGAGCTGCAGGAGGCGCGTGCTCTCTATTGTTTGGCATCAGTTGTATTCAGGGGTAGCAGTTGAAATGTATCATTCAATTTGACCTCCGAATTGAGTTGTCTTTGATACTTGTGCCATCTGTTGGAGTGAATCCTGGTGGGCTTCTCCGGCCATATTTACACTATTTACTTTGCATTTCCTATAAATAAAATTTGATGGCTTCTGGTGAGCAGTCAAAATTTTTAATAAATTGAAATATGCATGATTCGTTTCCCCATCACGTTTTATACCAAGCTTAGGGTTTATATTTTCTTATTTCTCAGGAAGAGAACTCAATTTATTTTGGAAGTTTTTTTAATTACAAATAAGTGATTTCATGCAAGAGCAGTTTTTCACCAAAAAAATCTTTCAAAGATATTTTATTAAAAATTACACGATACATCTTTAGGGCATGTTTTAAATTAAGCTTGTTTTATATCTTAAGTTATCAATGCAACCTAAATGAAGAATGTCTAAACATACTTATCTAATCACGTCTAAATATACTTATCCAATCACGTCTTCACCTACATAAAATATCTCCTGTACATACGTTTTGATATTGATACAGAGATAACAAGAAAATGAATGACAAAGACTGAACCATTAATGAAAATGTTGTAAACACAGCATCGTAACAACTCAAGAAAAATTCTTCATAGGTTGCAGCATAGAGTCAATGAACTGTCATCAGATAATGTTTTATCGAATCACTGGCAACACTAGATGTTTCTTAAAGAAGATGAGTGATTTAACTGTATTGGTAATATTTTATGTAATTCGTTGCGTCTTGAACATTGTACATGTTTTGATCAAGAACTAAATATCATGCCCAACTTTTATATACATACTCTATACTGAAAATGAACTAATATTCTGAATATTTTAAGTAGCCAAGATAAACATTGCCCTTTTTTCAAACATGTTGCACGTGAACTAAGTTGGATTGAAATGTCTAAATGCACTAAGATCTTGTTCATGAGGGAACAGGATAACATTCTCATGATAACATGATAAGGGTAACATTCTCATGATAACATGATAAGGGTAACATTCTCATGATAACATGATAAGGGTAACATTCTCATGATAACATGATAAGGGTAACATTCTCATGATAACATGATAAGGGTAACATTCTCATAATAACATGATAAGGGTAACCTTCTCATGATAACATGATAAGGGTAACATTCTCATAATAACATGATAAGGGTAACATTCTCATAATAACATGATAAGGGTAACATTCTCATGATAACATGATAGGGTAACATTCTCATAATAGCATGATAAGGATAACATTCTCACGATAACATGATAAGGGTAACATTCTCATGATAACATGATAAGGGTAACATTCTCATGATAACATGATAAGGGTAACATTCACAAATATAACTTATTCATGAGGGAACATGATAAGGGTAACATTCTCAAATATAACTTATTCGTGAGGGAACATGATAAGGGTAACATTCTCAAATATAGCTTATTCATGAGGGAACATGATAAGGGTAACATTCTCAAATATAACTTATTCATGAGGGAACATGATAAGGGTAACATTCTCAAATATAACTTGTACAGTTTTGTTCTTTTTTTGTTGTTGCAACTAGTAGGGATTTAGTTTTTATGTATTTATAATGTTATGTATATTTAATTTAATTTTTTGTTTGTTAGTTTTACATTTTTTTTATTATTCCATTACATGTTATTGTAATGTAACTTTGTTTACTGACTTGATATTGCCCAGAAATTCAGTTCAGTTCTGTTTTACCTGCTTTTTATATTTTCACTGAATAACACCTAATAATAGAAACACTATATATAGTTTCTGACCATGTTTCTGAGTCAGTGACAGTTTTGGTCAACAGTTTATTTTTAAAATATTTAAAATTCTATTTCAGAGAAAGAATCATTACGTTAAGCCATACCTGGAGTACTTGATATGAAACTTATGTTTGTTGTTACAAGCTTCTAATTTTTCTAGAAGACTGACCCTCATCCGGGAATCTGTTCTTCATCTTAAACTGGTGTAAAAATGTTGTCTTGATAGCGCTTAGTTCCGTCGGGTTTAAAACATTTTGAGATATCAAGTTAAATTATGTTGTGACCAGTTGAGTTTAAATTTTATTTTATTTAATTTCAAGTGATTCTTTCCCATGGAAATACATAAGTGCTTCTACAAATCCTTGGAAATACATTCACTGAAATTTATACAGAACTCAATATTGGAATAATATTTTCTGTGATTCAACAAAAAAAAACTGTTGACACAACAACACTTCGCATGCCACAACAGACATCATCACCTTTCATTTTGGATTTCATCGGGATTCGAACTCAGTTTCATTCAAGACTTTATATTACTAGGACTTTTAATTTTTTATTTCTTGGATTATTTTCGGATATGATTCGCAAAACCGTAAGTTATTTTTCTAAATTTTTCACTTAGTATTCTATGGAAATAAATTATTTGTTAAATTTTACAAAGCTTGTTGTCTTCACTCTTTTTTTTTTTCTTTTTTCTTTTTGGTTGCTTATTTTAAGAACCTAGACTCGTAACAATAATCATACTGTTTTTCTTCCTCCATACATAATGTCTGTCAGGAGTGTCTTGTAAGTTATTTTAGAGCTCAATATGATTTTGCAACACTGACATTGTAGTGTTGTCTGCGTAAGGGAAGTGAAAGAACCTGAATTTCCTGTTTTAAAGGGTTATGGGTTAATAAAAAAGAACGAATAATCCCATCTCTGCAAGTAAACAATTTCTAACATTTCCCTCCTATGTACTAGATAAAATCTTCACATTCTTCACTATCCCCATTGCAGAGAAAATATCGCAAAAATGCAGTACGAATTGAGCGTGATGCAGTTATCAAAGCGTAAGGATTCTCCAGGTATTAATTTTTATTAACCAAATTTGACAGCGCAGTGGCAGTGGGATTCGCCTTCTAAAGGGAGGTAACTTACTGTGTTTCATAGTTTTTAGGCATTTATTGAGTAGATTTTAGTCATGGCAAAATTATGGAAATTTCCAGGTTTCTGGCTGAAGAGCTATCTACTAGGAACTGGCAAGCAAAACAATGAATTAAATAAAACATCGCAATTATGTGGCACTGAAACGACTTTATAATGTACCGAAAGCATTTCCTCAGTAACCAGAGCTGCTATTAGAAAACAAAAATCCGTTATTGTTTAATTAGTCATGAAATTTTTAATATTGGCCACAGCATCTGCCAATATTTTTGTTATTTTCTTATATTACAATACTATGCTATCGAGTCTGCTATAGGATTTTATATAACTCTAAGAAATATGTCAATAAAAGTCTGTCGCTCTAATGTTTAGAACATCGTGTACACTAATATTCAGAATGCAAGTCAGACCTATAGCTGCAAGAGAATATTCAAAAGAATATATCAATTTTCGAAAAGTCTTGAAAGATTTATTAGTTTTAGATATCAATGATTTTTTAAAAACAATTTTAATATGGTTATCATTGCTCTAAACATAAATGATCGCGGTCGCAAAGTTGACAAAGTTTGCAGTTCTTCTCAGACTGAATTTTAACATAATCTTCCCATGCTGCTTTTTCTATCACTATTGAATTTTTTGTTAGAAAGGTATAAAAAAATTATATTTTACATCATCGAACAAATTTTTAATAAATGAATAAAAAAATAAAATAAAGACTTCGGTAAATTTGAGTAAATTCTCAAATACCCTTCCCGAATGAAATAATATTCTTGTTTCGATAATTTCAAATAGTGTGGCTATTTCAGTTGTTGATTTGGACTAAAAGTTCAGTAATAAATCCAATTCGTACAAAGGAAACAATCCGATGGATATTCAAGAAAAACAACAATAACAACAACAACAATGCTATGGTTGAGAAAGATAGTTTTGGAATGTCTGGAGAAGCTGGGTCCATTTTGAATCACTTGCAAAATTACTGTGAATGTAATCTCAAGCTTCGATATTAGAGTTTATAAGAAAAGTAACACTATCATTCACCATCTCCACCATTTTATTTGCTACTTTTTCCAGATACTAAGATCCAGTCTACAACATATTCACCTATCTGATTATGACAAATGTCTCGATAAAAAAAAAAAAAAAAAACAGTCCAAGCAGAAACAAAAACTTTTGACGAAAAGTATACGGTAAACTACGAAAGATATACGGAAAGGTACGAAAGGTATATGGAAAAGTAATCGTAAAATTTCACTAGAATGCATCTAGCAGGAGCTTTGTGGTTATAGAAAGCGTGAAAGTTTGTTTTAAATAAAGATAAATCAGTTCTGATCAGCTTAGTTGACTTAAATTAAATAAAATATGTTTTTATGCAAATATACTTAGATTTAAAGTTATGAGATTTGCAAATAAACTTAATTTATATCAACTTTCGGTCCCAACCAGCTCCATGTTGCATACATCTTTTTTAAAAGTGGATGATGAGGGACAATGAAAAAGCAAGGTTTGAGTTTAATTGATACATTTTGGCCTTTGCTAAATTTTGTAGAAAGGTGATAAATACAAAGTTGGTGTAGGTAAACGTGGGCATATATATATATATATATATATATATATATATATATATATATATATATATATATATATATATATATATATATATATATATATATATATATATATATATCCATCCATCCATATACATACATCAATTTTCTTTTACAACTTATCTATTTAACGTCACATCACATTCTAACATCCTGAGCAACAATGTTCTCCTGAAAAGTCAAATCTTGGAAGAATGAAGTTCTTGAGTGAGGAAAGCGGAAATGAAGAAGAAAAAATCAACAAACTTGCATAGGCACCCACGACACTCGGGTATCTACCTGAGCTGTGGATCACTCATGACCACATATATGTTATGGTAGCGAGCCGCTATCAAAGCCCATTAGTACGGGGTGGGGGCTGTTGATATTTTATAAGATGGAGAACAGATTTGCTACTTGACATCCCTGTTTATAGATTGGAGACATGTCAGGTTTAGGCGTCCCTTTTTGAAGCAGTGTAAATTTTTTAATCTTTTTAACTGTCAAAGTTCATATAGACTTCATTTTGGGAAAATAAATGATTACATTGCAAAAATGTATGGCAATAAGAGTGGAAAAAAATCACACATTGTGAACTTATTTCCTATGAAAAGAGCATGTTTAGTTTTCTCGGTGAACTTGTTTCTTATGAAAAGGGCGCGTTTAGTGCTCTCAGCAGCTACATATAATGTTAACCCAGGGAAGTTCTCACCTTAAACATCACTTAAAGTAAGTAAAGTTTAGGTTCGGACTACTCGAACCTTAATTCTTTTTAAACTCTAGCTATCTTGCTCCATGAATCACCAATTAACTTTTTTTTCACAGAAAGAAATAAAGTAAAATAAAGTACAGTGGAAACTAGGTGGGATAATTTTACAAGACTGAATACGTTTGCAATGGAGTACAATTAACTACACATCGAAAAATTAATTGTTGCTTGAGACGACACTGCCAGGCCTAAACTGGCTCTTTTACACAACAATTTGCGAGCGTTTCAATTATTGATGGAGTTAATAGATAATGATATTACGGCGCTGTTCTTTCCCAGTCAGCTCGTTTGTCTTTGTTTCATTCTTGCACGAATACTCTGACAAGCACAGCGGGTTGATAAAAAATTGTCCCATAATCTTTGGCGAATTTATGGAACGTCTTAAACAAACCATATCTTTCACTCTTAAATGGTATAATTTATCATTTTGTGTATTAGAGAGGAGCAAAAATACAAATAGTTCGCGAAGATAATAATTATAGCTGAAATTTGAATTGGGTGGTGGTGGTGTTTATGAAGAAATATGCACAGTAATGCATAACATGTTGAAAAAACTTTAAAACCAGAAAAGGTAATTCAAGTTTATTGTTCGTGGTTAATATGCGTTTTGTGTTATGCATTTGTTTATGAGAGACAGACAGATAGACAAATCTCTTTAAATTCTAGAACAATGAAATGGCACGATATTTAATTTGTCAAATTGCTTAATAACAAGGAACTAATAGCTGTTATTTAAAAAAAAACGAGGCGTGCAACTTTCCTGCCGTATTTGTTATTATCCAAGAGTCAACTGATTAAAAATGTTTATAAAGTATTATTTATTAACTCTTTCACCTAACTTATTTTAATTGATTTCATTTTCCGAGAACCATTTGGCCTAATGAAGCAAGTGTATACAAAATTTTCATAAACTTTTGAAAATGTATAGATTTTATAGCTAATAATTTCCTTGCTAAAAAGTACATAATAAGATTATTTTTTTGTATATTAGCAAGTGGGAAAGCTCATTAATGCACTAAATAAGTTCTTTCAACATGATACAATAACTTGGCAAGAAGTCCAGTAGGGCCTGATTCCATTCGTTTGCTTTATGGAGAGTTCTTAATACGCAATCTGAAATGAAACTAGGGTTACATTAAGGGAACCAACAGTTTATGAACCGCCCAGCATGTTTTTGATTTTACTCGGTATTACAGACTAGACTAAAACATATGTTCAGAGGCAGACCGAGTGAAGCAAAATTAGATGAACAATACCAATGTTATGCTATCATTTCTGAATAACTGTCAAAAGATTCTTGATTTTTTTTTCTGGATGGTTTGTGCTTAATATTTTTCTTTCAGTTTTTTTTTTTTCACGGTCATACTAGAAGGCTGGTCGGCATAACACTTTTATACAACTTGCATGGGACCAAGAGGAATATACATGCATGTATCCATCCATCCATCCATCCATCCATCCATCCACACTTGCTGTATGGACGGTTGCATTCAGCATTCATCCATAGATACAAAAATACAGGGGACAGGGTGACCGAGTGATCTAATGAGCTCGCTTTTACCAATCACTGCTATCTCACCTATGTCCGCATGAGTTCGAGTCTCGGGCTCTGTCTATGTGGATATAAGATATAAGCTGGCCAGTTGCTTCTCGTGGATTTATGGTTCTTCTTGGGGTTTTCCCGGGTTCTTCCTTCACTAATTATACTAGCCGTCATGTATAGCTTAAAATGTACTGAATAGCACATAACAACAATAAACAAATACAGGCACAAAGAAAACAAAATCACTTACATGATCATAAACTTAGTTATTGGAAGGACAGTAAATAAATTGTGCAAATTCAAATTAAATATTGTACAGAGAGAGAGAGAGAGAGAGAGAGAGAGAGAGAGAGAGAGAGAGAGAGAGAGAGAGAGAGAGAGAGAGAGAGAGAGAGAGAGAGAGAGAGAGAGAGAGAAGCTGACAAAACGAACACACATTGAAATGTCTGAGTGTTTGCGTTCGTCGTAGAGTCAGGGCCTTAGATAGCGATCACAGGCCCTAGGGTAAGAAACACCTGGTCCTTCTCCTAGTTCTTGTTCAAATTTGTTTTAAAAATAAAATTAATAAGTATTGTTCGGTCCGGCCCCCTTTACCGCCCTGGATCCCAGGGATATATCCTCAATTGCTCCCCTCCCATGTAGGTCCTGCGTAGAGGGAATGTTTTATGAAAAGAGTGAGTAGAGAATTTATTCTGTTATTTTTTTTTAAAAATCATTTTCTATCATTGATGTAATTTCGAGTATTCTAAGTGTTTAATCAAAGATAAACTGTGTTGGATATTTCTTTTGTCAAAGGCAAACAAAGAAGAGAAATTTATAAATTCACAGCCTCTACGATCAATAATTTCCACAACCATTGTAGCCAACACCACCACTATAAAAAAGAAAGAAAGAAAAAAAACGTCGCCACAGCCTCCACCATCGTTATCATCAGCAACTCCAGTCACACCACCATTATTATCAACAACTCCACTACAACAACAGCAGCAGCAGCAGCAACAACAACAACAACAACAACAACAACAATAATAATAATAATAATAATAATAATAATAATAATAATAATAATAACAACAACAACATACACAATCACTATATTCGTTGTCGTCATGATGATGATGATGATCATCATCATCGTCGTCATCATCATCATCATCATCATCACCATCATCATCATCATACAATTTTGAGAAGTGGCGACTACGATAAATTAGTGCTTTTGTTGAAGTGTTGCTGTCATTAGAACAGAAAGTTTACGTTTGGAATCAATATTACTTACTTTACATATGCAGTATAATCGTATAATTACAATTTCTGTAACTAAAATTCTCTCTCCGATAGTGTCTTTAACTTTATAGATGTGCTTCCCGTATTCCGATCTCGTGCTAGAAAACCACATTATTGTTATTTTATGAAAATCAATGACTGCTGAAATATTCATTGTCAAGGTGTAGCGCAGGTAAAACGCATACACAGGTGATTAATAGTCAATTCACTGCTCTCTGTTACAGCTAGCAATATCAACAGGTGGGTACAGAGGCAGCATACCTGAGGGCGGGTGCATTACCGTATATCTCGATATTGAAATTTTTGCAAGTTTTTAATCAGCTTGCTTGTAGTAGTGTTAGTTTTTGTGTGGCAGTGGTTGTGGTGCTGTTGATGTTACTCCTGCGTTTCCTCTACTACTACTACTACTACTACTACTACTACTACTACTACTACTACTACTACTAATAATAATAATAATAATAATAATAATAATGCTTGCTTGTAGTAGAGTTAGTTTTTGTGTGGCAGTGGTTGTGGCGCTGTTGATGTTACTCCTGCTCCTCCTCTACTACTACTACTACTACTACTACTACTACTACTACTACTACTACTAATAATAATAATAATAATAATAATAATAATAATAATATTAATCATCATAGAAATGATGATTCGTAGAATGTTTCTACAGAGGTATTCAAGAAAAGTACAACTTTTGTTCATCATGGGAGAGATAATCAAATTAATGGCATTGGGAATTCTATAAATCGTTTCGCAGGTATGCGAGAAATGAGCCAAATTTCGCACAAGCGACACCAAAACACAACAAGAGGAAAATGCATAAATGATTATTACATCATCAATATTTAAAGTCATAAATAAGTTGCGATGTTATTGATGAACTGTACTAATCTCTATGCCCAGTGTTAAGTTTTGTCTTTAAACTTTCCATTAGTTTTAGTGTGCCTCGGTGCTTTCTTGTCGCTGCGCCTACTATCGCGCGACTAATTTCTCAGTTTCAAAGTGAAACCCTTTGTATATGATATTATGTTGCTATTAGTTTTTACAACAATCGACGAATATGAATCTATCTAGTTGGAGACGGCTATGGAACTCAAAAGATGGTGTGGGAAAGGATCAAATTAAATGACACATCATGGGAAATTACGCTTTCCCCTCCAGTTTTCTATAATTGTTTATCATAATTTATTCGGTTTTTTTTAGACAGACGAGTTATTGATTGGTATTGCTACTTTTGTATCATTAAAATGGCCATTATTTATTCATACTGCGGAATACACCTTAAGAGTCCCAAGTTTAATTTGAATCGGATATATTTATTTATGCACTACATCAAAATATACAAATCATACTCAAAGTTAAAATTGATCGAAAGAAATGATTCTCTCTCTCTCTCTCTCTCTCTCTCTCTCTCTCTCTCTCTCTCTCTCTCTCTCTCTCTCTCTCTCTCTCTCTCATGATATCTATGTAATACTGAAGCCTATTCGTATAAGGACAAAGAGACTCGTAATTTTTCATGATTACTTCTCACTACTTCGTTGACAGTATGTTTCTTCTTTATAACAGAGGTACCAATTATCCTCAAGAATTAAGTATTGTTGCTACTGAAATTTTAAATGCGCATGCGCAGTGGATGATTGGTCAAAACAATTTTGGGACGGCCCACCCAAGGCCTCCCCTTCTGCTCGATTTATGAAAACTGTGGAAAAGTATAGATTTTTTTTTTATTTAGCCTGTCACCCAGTTCTTTTCATTATTGAACTAGAATAGCCAAGCATTAATTCTGGCCCGACCCATCTATTGTACTCAACTGCTGTGACAAAGCGCACTCTTCGATAGTGCAAGAAAAGAGCTTTCGAAATTTGACCGACGGCTGTACTTGATGCTGACGAGGGAACACTGACACCCATTTGATCAGCAACACCACCTGTCAGGAGCAACGTCTTTTCTTCTCCGAAGCGTCGTCAATATATGCTATCAAACGGGAGTGTGACAGAGAGGTAGTTCAAAATCATGCAGCTACAACTTCTTGAAATCTGACAAAATGTTTTGATATATGATGCAAACCAGTTAATGTTTCTGATGTACGAGGGAGAGCGTAACCCAACATCTGTTTGAAATAACTTGGCTCTAAAGTCATATTTGGTTAAAATTAGTGAGGGATAACAAGTAAGGTTCAAATTATTTAAGTATTTGTCAATCATTTTTTGTTTTCTATTGCCTATTGTAACCGCAGAAGCGTTTACAAAAAACGTTAAGATTCGGAATCAAGATCAACAACACCTGAATATATGCATACACGTGACAAGTTCACAGTAGAAAGGCCGATTAAAGATGATGTTTGGATTTGTTGTTTTTTTTTTTTAAACCAAAGGAACTATATGGTGTTTAGATACTTATAGGCACTTGTGAACAATTAGAAACCAATCAGCTAGAGTTTCTATTATACTCTAAATTGATCGAACCAGAAGTTGACATGTTCTCAGAAATGTTTATTGAACAGAGTTGAGCCGCTAGCGTTATGTATAGATTTTGGTAGAATTCTTTGATACAGTGGCTTTATTGAATTTCCTCACACTTTGCAGGCCTGTTTTGTCGATTCCCCCGGCCGATGCAGGTGAGGCATCGTTGAAAGGATATGGACAGAGGCGAACTTAACGAGACGATTAGCACGTCATTGGTACTTTCTAGGAATAAAACGTCATGTAAATGTCAAATCTGTGTCTGGCAGACAATATTACACCAGACAGGACCGATGATTGTACGCAAATAAGGGACAATTATTTTTAGTTACAAGACCATAAAGGACAATCAACAGGTCCCTACAGGCGGTATCGGTGTACTTGCACTTTCCTAAAGGAATGAGTTAGAGACGCCTGGACAAATAACTAATTTCAAGAGAAAAATAAATTAAGTCTGACAGTGCTCAACGAAGAAATTCTTACAAATCGAAAAAGGGAAATGCCGCGTTCATTTCTAGTGAAGAAGAAAAACGATGACATTCGTTCAGGTTACCAGAGTTACAAAATTCGTGAGGTTTACGACGACTCAGTTGAGAGTATCAAAGCGATGACTCCTTACACGCCATGTTTGACTCCTCTGGCTGTTCGAGTGGACAATGGTAAGTAAATTTTACTCTGTAAGGTAATAACTAGTCCCCATTTATTAAATTCTCCAGTGAATATATATGTTGTCATTTACATAGTTTCCCCATTTTTCTTTAAGAGTACTTTATCACATGCAGGTAATCCCCATATATTCGTTTTTTGTTTATATTATAGGAAAATGCAAACATCTTAGATATTTGTATGTCATTGTTTTACAGACCTTAAAGTCACTCAGTCAGTCCCCAAAGGCCAGTGTTATAAAACAACAACAAAACAACAACAACAACAACAATACTACTACTACTACTACTACTACTACTACTACTACTGCTACTACTACTACTACTACTACTACTACTACTACTACTACTACTAATAATAATAATAATAATAATAATAATAATAAAAATAAAAATAATAATAATAAAATTACGCACTTAATCATCAGCTGTACTTGCTTTACTCTCGAAGCAAATTCCAATTTTACTTTTTTTAAAATTAAGTCTGTACTCGTAGTAAACAAAATGAAATCACTGGATTTCGTGCAAAGTTCATGTTTAATTGAAATATAAAATAATATTTATGTAGATATTTCAAGACAAAAAGTGCAGATTACAATATCAGTTTGCTGGTGTCTGGAAGAGGAAACGTACTGATGTCTCTATACTGTAGATTCATTTTGCTCTGAACACCATTAATTGACGATTCCACATCTAACACCATTAATTGATGATTCCACTTCTAACACCATTAATTAAAGATTCCACATCTAAGACGACTAATTGACGATTCCACATCTAACACTATTAATTGAAGATTCCACATCTAACACCACTAATTGATGATTCCACATCTAACACCACTAATTGAAGATTCCACCTCTAACACCACTAATTGACGATTTCACAATCATACAAATTCAAGATATCATGTCAATTTAAACTTGCTGCTTATATGGTCCAAGTTTCACTAAATTCTAAAAAAAAAACACAACAACATTCTCATGTGAAACGTGTTCAATATCCTTATTATTTTTCGGTCTTTATTAATGCATTTTCGTTTGATGGCTTAAAAATCATTGAGAATTAAAGTCAACATCTTTTGATCTGAATTTGACTAAAAAGCTTATAGCTTTCTTCCTAAAGACTATTTCAGGAATTCATCAAAACTAAGGATTTTTGACTAGTTTCTCTAGAATTATGAGTGTTTTATTTTATTTTTTTTTAAAAAGCAACAAATGATCTTTAAAGTCGTGCAAACCCAATTTCGATTTGTGTAACATTTATTGCCTTGTAAGCCAAACCGAATGATATGAAGCACGTAAATAAAAAAATAAGAATTGAAGGAGAAGTCGTAACGAAAAGTTTAAACATCGTCTGTTATTGATTGCTAATGGTGAAAGATACATGCTGTACACCGTATGATAATGTACGCAAAAGAAGTGGAAATGACTGGTGCATATATTCTTTTTGTCCAGAGTCTCTTTCGCTCCGCCTAGGAATAAAATGAGGAGGAATTGTCGTACCAAGTTAACTTATCAGCTGACATTACCTTACTGGATAAACAGATTATGATATACTACATATAATGCTACAAAATTGTATTTTTCTTATCAATATCTACATAAACATTGATCGTTCACTACTTCTACAATACTGGAGGAAAAAAAGTAACAATTTTGGTTGGGTAGCCCTGACAATGACGTGACTGGTAGATTCCAAAATTCCTTCACAAACTCTACCCAGTTCAAACAAAATGAAGAAGTAAACAAAATATATTTTATGAAAAGGATAAATTAATAATTTCTCAAACGTAAGCAACATATCTGATATAAAGCTAAAGGGACAAAAAGAAAGGAAACAAAATGTTGTTTATTATTTAAATATTACGCCAGCAAGATGTTGTTTATTATATAAATAATTAGTAAAACAAAGCCGTTTCCAGACTCAACAGAAAGAAAATATCGTGTAAATGATGTAAATAAATATAATTACACTGAGGGCAGTATAAAAAAAGACAGTAATGTAAATAATGTGTAATAACAATAATTAAAAAAGAGTATAAAATCCGCTTTCTTAAAGTATAAAAAACATAGAGTTAAAGAACATTTCACCGTACTAAATGAGAATTTTTCGCTGTTCCTTATTTTTTGTCTAAAGAGCATTGTGCTTTCATCTCTTATTTCTCCTTATTATTAATTGCATTGTCATAGTGACTAAATTGCAAACGAAATCGAAGTTGAATAATTTCTGTACATTTTTAAACAATGCATGAACTTGATTTTATTTGTTAGAAAGGTATTGATTGACTGAGCTGACAAAAGATGCATACACTCGCACACGCAATCTGACAACCAAAACTCACTCTTAATCTATGCTGCACTCCGTTAAGTCGTGTCTTGCTATTAATTCAGTTTTCATAAGACATCTTTTGGTGTGATTATTGAAGTAGTAAGAAATGATTTATTACATTTATGGACACCCTGGTTTGTATTAGCAACATGTCATTTTTTATGGATATTTGTTTTATAAAGCTAGGATGCAATTTTAAAAAAAAATATGATAAAATAGGAATGTTAAGGAAACAAAAATCAAGCTCTAGACTATAGAAGGTAAAGTTAAATATATTTTTCATATTGTTTTTAATCACAGAGACTAAATGCTGTTAACGGAGGATTAAATGTCATTGAGATACTAGTTACATATTTGCTTGTGTTATTCATCTCTAATGTCGTGTATCATACAGTGACTAGCCTAATCTTTGCAAGAAAATTAATAGCATTTTCCATGAAATCCGCTTAAACGGACCGTTAGGATTGAGTAATCGATATTCAGTGAGCTCATTTTCACTCATTTTCCCTCTTGGTCGGTACTTTGTTTAATTTTGGACAACTTAAAATCTTAAAATTTTCGTGTGGTTGCAAAATTACCGCGAATCCAAGTGTACGCCACCGGAAAACTATGACATTGACGAAAAGCAAACCACGTAGACTTGGGTCAGAAGTGCCATAACGCACCAATTGATCATGTTTTACGCTATTCTCTGTAAATTATAAGAACATGCATAAACCTGATCATCATGTTCAAATATGTTCAACTTTTCCAAAAAGACATCACATTCCCGCAACGAGGAAAACTGTTTTCTATTTTAGCGATATTGTTTCTTTTGTTGTTGCATTTTTCTTGTATTTTAGTTCCTTGTATGATTCTTAGTACTATATATTATAGCTGTTTACAGTGTGCACGAAGACGTGACAAGTCATTTGAAGTTATCAAACAATTAAAATACAAATTATATTATTTTCACGTTGATAGTACAAGATGTTCTCACAACATACATTAAGCCCTGTCCCAACGGCAAAGATGTAGGCATTCGGCGATTGTTGTGGTGGAAGAAAAACCCGAGTTTGAATGGACGACAACGTAACTTTTAGGTTGAGAAGTAAGAATGTTAACAAAGTATTTCCAGTTTATATTATTTACTACTTCCAAGTCGGATATTTATTTATTCCTTTTTTTATTTAGGTTACATCCGTGACGTGGTCAGTCCAACTCTCCCCCAGACCCATCCACATGAAGAGCATGAAAATGGTAAGCACGATGTAGATTATCCGCAAGACGACGCTGCGAAGAATCAAAAGGTGGATATCATCAAAGAATTCCAGAAGAACAATTTTGCCAATGGTGTTACAATCGGATACACATGGGATGCTTTCTTCGTCAGTGATGGACGGTCAAGGAGAAGGACCTGGGATTCTCTAGCTCCCAAAGGACCACCACCGCGTTACACGTGCAACGAGTGCGGCAAGGATTACGCCACCTCAAGCAATCTGTCAAGACACAAACAGACCCATCGAAGTCTAGACTCTAAACTAGCCAAGAAATGTCCCCACTGTGGAAAAATGTATGTAAGCATGCCGGCTCTTTCAATGCATATTCTTACTCACGACCTAAAGCACAAGTGTGAACTCTGTGGGAAGGCATTTTCTCGTCCCTGGTTGCTACAGGGACACCTACGGTCCCATACGGGCGAGAAACCGTTTGGTTGCGCTCATTGCGGCAAGGCATTCGCCGACCGAAGTAATCTACGAGCGCATATGCAAACTCATTCTTCCTTGAAGAGTTACAAGTGTAAAAGATGCAGCAAATCTTTTGCCCTAAAGTCTTATCTAAGTAAACATTACGAGTATGCATGCATTAAGGAAGGGGGGTGCGACGATATTGATATAAACCCATTAGACTTATCATGATACATTGATTTAATGATTGAATTAATATAAGCTTACCGTGAGATTAATATAACGTGGCCTATTAACATAAGCTTAAGCACGGGCGCACTGCATCGAGCAGCAAGGAATTGTGGCTTATCTTTCATCCATTTTCTTAAAGCATCTTTTGTTTTGACCGCTGATAAGATTAGCAATGGGCACAAGCAAAGCCTGAATATGGTTACGAGGGATCAAAAACTAGTAGGCGGAAAAGACTTACATTACATTATTATTACATTTTGAAATAGATGGACTAAAAGAGGACTACACACACACACACACACACACACACACACATTATATTTATATATATATATATATATATATATATATATATATATATATATATATATATATATATATATATATATATATATATATATATATATATATCGCAAATAATTTATAGGTTGTGACACTTTACCGTTGCAGTATTTTCTTTAACTGATATCACTCTTGTTTGGACTTTTATATTTAATTCATATTGAATGAAAGAGGCTTGTCAAATCATTTGGGTGTGTGAATGAAGAAAATTTAGAAAAGAAGGTAATAAGTTGAACTTCCTTGTTAGTGCTTTCTACTGCTCTTTTAGCATTTATCATGGTTCTTTTGATCTGTTTCTTGAGAAAAAAGAATCAAAATAACCATATTTTTTTATCTCGTGCAGATACAAAAAAACCCAAAAAACAACAGATAACACCTACTACAAACAAAATTGAATGACTTCGTAATAATACTTACACGTGACCTAAAATTGTTTTGTCTTACTGTTGGCGATATTACTTTTGCCGTTCTTTTGATAGCTTGCATTGTAAATAAATTTTCATGAGTGTTTTATTTAGAGTGAATATTAATTGACTGTATTTACTTTTTACATTCAATGTACATAATTACGTCTCAGACTAGTGCAATACATTAAATGGCAAATTTGTGCTCCTTTTTTCTAAACTGAAAACCCATTTCAGGATTCAGCTGTTTATTTTTATAATAGATTTTTATACGCATTAGTGCAATATGTGCTTTACCTTTTGCTTTTTATTTTAGAAGATCACAATTTTTTTGTGTGGAACATTTAGCATTGGTTATGTTTATGGGAAAGTGTTGCTAATAGACTTTTCTAGTCAAATGTAAATTGTATACATTAACGTTTATCGTATGGCAATAAATCGTGCATTTAATATCCTGATTTTCAGTTTTCATATAGATCTTGTCAATTAAGCAATCACTTAAATAACAGAGGACTGACTATATAATTACAAAAGATGTCTATTGAAATGTTACGCAAAAACAGACAAATGGTAACAGTAATTGCTATGATTGGTCTGAAACTTATATGTTGATAGAAGGACGTTCCTTGCTTAAATATAGGTTAGATTATATTTTGTCTACTGACCTCTTCCTTTGACCATATTACGGACCTTGGATATAATTTAGAACATTTACTGCGAAATCAATACTGCAACTCAGAAAGTAAATGCTCAAAAATTCCCCAACCCCACCCATGAAATTATTTGATAACTCAAACTCGGCATTAATTCCTAGCAATAACTTGATAAAATATCATTTGAAAGTGTTGTTTATTATGTTTTGTACACGTACAAATTAATATATAGATTATAAACAGGTTCATATATTTGTAGTTCCTCGTTTACAATAGAATTCCATACATGAAAATTTTTGTTATCAACTTGAGTTTTACCTATGTATAAAATCCCTAACTTTCTTATAATGTTGCTTTTGTTTAATGCATCAGCTGTTATTACTTAACAACAAAAATAGTGAAGCCTCATTATCAACAACAATATTACTACTACTATTCAATTGTAGCTGTTTCTACTATTTTAACTATTTTAAGAACACCATTTATTTAAGTCTTGCGTTGATATTTTACGAAAGTATTGTAATAATAATAATAATAATAATAATAATAATAATAATAATAATAATAATAATAATAATAATAATAATAATAATAATAATGATGATGATGATGATGATGATGATGATCTTATTATTATTATTATTATTATTATTATTATTATTATTATTATTATTATTATTATTATTATTATTATTATTATTATTATTATTAAGCATTATTATTATTATTATTATTATTATTATTAAGCATTATTATTATTATTATTATTATTATTATTATTATTATTATTTAATCAAATTGTCAATACTACTATAAATTTTAAATTATGCTCTCGATATGACGTCATTTCGGTTAATTTGGCTTTTTCAACAATTTCCACTCGAAGAACTTAGAAGATATAAATGGACGCGTTCGCAGCTGTTGAATTGCAAATGATTTTCATATAGCTGAATACAGAACACGTCTTTTCTAGTTAGATTTATTCTGATTTTCTTTGTCCTCTCGAGGAACCTATGTGCTCCTTATCTACGAGTACGACATCAAAGTTATATGCTGGCTTGATAAATCGGGTTTGAGGTTTTTAGAAAATATAATGTATATCGAAACATCGAAACTTGCTGTGTAAACTCTGTCTGGAATAAGAGGGAGTCCGTTCAAGCGTTGGTAAACTCTGTCTGGAATAAGAGGGAGTCCGTTCAAGCGTTGGTAAACTCTGTCTGGAATAAGAGGGAGTCCGTTCAAGCGTTGCGTATTGTAATAACATTCATCTGTTTGTAACCACATCTCATCCAAAACCTCTGGGTGGAAAATCACCAAACTTGATACACAAGTTGACCAATTTTAAACCAACTTACTTATTCTGCGAGAAATAAATATGAGAATGAAATATGTCGTGCACTAATTTACACAAAAGCTGAAACATTTTCTTTTTCGCCGGAAATTTCTTCGCAGAAAAGTAAACGGCATACTGTTCAGACAGTCTTGGCTATTTTTAGGATTGGATAGACTATAGGATTGAAAGAGAAGTTAGGAGTGAATAAATAGTTCGATATATTCGCAACTTCTTAGCCAATCCTTGCTTTATAAATAATTGGTGTGTTCCAAATAGTAGCTATATGCATGCAATAGTGGCACTCGGCGCTAAATAAGCTACTCTGCTATCTGGCGAGGTACTATCGAATGTTGGATATTATCCCTACGCCGACCAATTCTGTGGTCACGTCTTATGTTGAAAGGAACAAATTATTTCCAAACACGTGGCCCAATTACTTTTTGTCATTTCCATGACACATTTTCATACTTTAGTCAGTCAAATAATCTCTTGGAAAAATTTTTAAAAAAAGCACAATCATTTCCAAAAGTGTGTTAATATGTGTTTTTGGAAAGTGTAAAAAAATTGACCATGCTTATTGAAGCCCATCCTTCGTTCAATCTTCGTTATCGGTGGTTTATAGTTTGGCACATTGTAAAATTCTACAAATTTGGAGGTAATTAATCGTCATTGTAGTTCGTAATCCCATAATGCCTAAACGGAAGTGATCGATTATAAAAAGCAAAACACTGGAATATGTGATGTTTGACATTCAAAGAATGGTCTGGAGATCACGCATTGGTAGGAAGATGCGGAATTTGGGTTTAGACTAATAAGTCGGTTTTCTTAGGGAAGGTAGTGTCTATGCAATAAAAAGCGTGCACATTTGCCATGGCAAACCCTGGAAGTCCCCAAAGACACTATTTAAAAAGCTGGATAAACTGTATTTCATGCTATCATAAGGCTACTTCCAACTGAGCGGCAGATTGGACAGAAGTCTGTCAAACACGATTCGATGTATTTCTATATAATCTGATGACTGTAAAATATCGTTGGTAAATGTATTGTTTTCGTGTATCTTAAACGCGTATGGCCTTGAAAGATCGATATGATACGTCTTAACAGTTGAGGGTGATATATAAAAATTTCAAAACGCACTTATTTTGTTCAAGGTTATTCATGTTTTGTGCGTAGTACTACAATCCATATTGGTGTTGTGCCTCCAAACTTACTCTATGTATCCGTAAAAATTCAAACAAAGAATTCACTTCAAATTGTACTCAGCTAAATGACTACTCTTTTCGTCCGTTAATAAAAAACAACAACAACAAACAAAACGATACTAATGAAAAAATGGCAGATCCTTTCCGTTGTTTTAATATTTTTCCTCGTTTATACCGAATTTTAGATTTTTTTGTTGTTGTTTTTTGGGGTGGTGGTGGTGGTGGTGGTGGTGGTGGGGAGATGGTTGGGATGTGCTATTTCCGGAGTTTTTTCAGGTCTCAACTATCAGTTTGGTTTTAAGAGATTTCACTCAGAGCCAATCAAAAATGACTTTTCAAATGTAACCTTTTTTTGTGTGATAGAATTAGTCAAAGTCTCAAGTTAAACCTCAGAATTGTTATAATTTCAAGATTTACACCTAACATTATGGATCTTCTTTAGTAAGGTCCGTAAAGTCGCGTATAAATCTTCGCGGTAGCAACAATTTGTATACAATGCTTTTTTGCAACAAAACCTCGTTCTTTTTCTAATATTTGCAAACATATCTGACTGTAACTGAAGCCATTATTATAATATATTTTTCTACAATTTTATATGGATGTTGACTCTAATAGATTCCAAATTATGCTGCTCTAAACAATACATGACTAGTTTGACTTCTTTACGGATATATACAGTACATCTGTAACTTTGACAAGTGTCCTTTCATTATCGTAATAAACAATAGATATATGATTGATATTTTTTGATATGTATCTTTTCTACACTTTTCGGTGTGTTAGAAGACAACTGCAGTTGTCATTGCACTTTTTATTTCTCATTTCTTGATGATCTAATCATCTGAATAAATAATGGAAACACGATTATTCGTTTTATTTCCTTTCTTTTGCTTCGTATTGTTTCCTTGTTAGTGCTTAGTTGTAATCATTCAGTGTATATATATATATATATATATATATATATATATATATATATATATATATATATATATATATATATATAGTGTTCTCTCTTTGTCGTCTGTCTCTTTGTCTCTCTGTCTCTCTGTCTCTCTGTCTCTCTCTCCTTAAATTTTCTAGTTTCGGACCAGAAGCGCTGACAGTATGGCTTGTTTTCCGATGTCTATCCGTCCGTCAGCAAAATTTGTATTATTTCTCATCCTAAAACTAATTGGAAACTTGCCTTGGAAATTTAAACAAATAGTCATCCCAAAGATTATCTGGTCTTATAAGAAAATTATGCCGCTCGAATATCTAATACTACGACTATCTAAACAATATTATCATTACTTCAAAGAAGATGATCATATTAACAGTGTTTTCACTGAAATGTTTCTTATAATGTTTAATTGGTCCTAAATAAAAATAATGCCAATCTGACATCGAGATCGACACATCAGCTATCGTAAACTGCTGTTTTTACACATAACTAACAAAGATAGTTTTAACACACAGCGCTGAAAGAAACTTAAACGTCCTTTTTTTGGTGGTTGGGGGAGGCGGGTGGTTCCTGAAAATCATTATTGGCTAGTAGAGTGTTAGTCCCTTCGAAGGACTTTTGTTTATTTATAACTTCCTATGTTCACAAAAGAATTTTTATTGCTGAAATGACGATGTTGTTGTTCTGTGACTCAACGCCATTTTCAGCACACGATAGGCTATACATGGCGGCCAGTATTAATGGTGTAGGAAGAAACCCAGATATCCACGGAAAGAACGACCGACCCACGAGAAGCTACTGGCAGGCTTTTTCACATATCCATATTCGCCGAATCTTAGACTCGAACCCACGCAGAGGTGAGATAGCAGTGATCCGTAACGGAGAGCGCTTTAGACCACTCGGCCACTCATGGCCCCTATTGCTGTAATGACTTGATGTCATCAAGCATAAGATTAGACTAATAAACCAGAGAGAAATACGAATTAAAACCATTGGGCTCCATGTTTCAATAAAAACTTTTTGGTTTTTTCTGTCTTTGCATCAAAATTGAAGCAGTTTGGTAAAATTATAAAACAGAAATCGATTACTATCGCCCGGCATACCAGAAGAATAATTGCCCGCAGAATCCTAAATAAAGTCCTAAGGGACCTAATTTACATTTAAATTGTTAATATGCTTGAAATATCATTATTAACATAGGTTATACAGACCTTTTTTTTCCCCTAAATCATTCGAAATAAAGAGACCAATAATTAGTAAACTAGATACTCGATTCACGAAAACAGACAAATACTGTGGATTTGTGGCACGGTGAGTCTGGGGGTGTTGCAATGGGACATATAAGATAATAAAAGAAAAACGTCGCAGAAGGCACATTTACATAAAATCACAAAAACCTCTAAACGATACAATTTGATTAAATCCATTTGTTGCTGAGGCGTTGCCAGATATGTATCTACTTTCTGAACGATCGATACAAGGGACACTTTTATTGTCTAAACAGTTGTATAGCCAGACTCCTGGGTAAAGCAGATGGCGCTCTTTGTACCCCGCCCTCAACTCTAGAGGGAATTTTATCAGCATCAGAAATCTTTCTTACCGTATATGTGCCTGTAAACATAGTCGTTTACAGAAATTTAATTCTCATCAGGCTGGCGATTGTTGCAGTTTTGTATAGAGAGCGAATGTAAAATGAAGCAACACAAAATTAGAGTTTTATGTCGATACTGTGGAATTGAATTGGCATAAAATGGTTCAAAAATAAAGTTTTTCTTTCATTTGTTTAAGTACGGCATACCATTTAGAAAAATATAAAATAATTTAACATGTTGACATTTAAATGATCATGTTAATTTTTAATCTCCAGCCGATACAGCTTTTACATCGTCAGATAATACCACTCATGGTGCAGCTGCGTGAATTTTCTTGTCAATAATATTTGAAACCCATACCGTAGTAAAATGGTTAAGATTATTTACTAATAGTCCCACTAATATTTCATATTTAGTGGAACCTGTTTGAAAAGTTATGTCTTCATGAGGTTACTTATCCACAAAGTAAATTTTTAGAAATCACCGATGTAAATCTTATTTCCATGCGAACCCATTTTATTTCCCTTAAGAACGCATGAAGAATTTACATCTCTTTTGGAAACATGTGTCATGAATAGAAAACTTATTTAAAACTTATTTAAGTTTAATGCTGTTTTTTTTCAAAGTTTATCGTGGTATAAACTGTCAGTTGCCGACTCACAGTAAATAACGCCCGGCGTTAATTAAGTAAGCTATGTGAGTCGGAAACTGACACTTTATATCATGCCAAACTCAGGAAAAAAAAACTTTGAACTGTTTAATTGCAATTGTAATAATAAATTTATCAACATTTTATTGTCATTCTATTTTTTTTCCCTGAAATATATTTCCAATTAGTTTTAGAGTATGTTTAAGTGTATGAATTCTCGTTGAGGCGTCAGCTACGTAGCTATTTATAAAATAGGGGATTCTCTATCTGCAACAGAATAGCTACATCAATATCAAATAAATAATTCTATAATTGGTATGCAATCTAAGTTTTTGAACATTCCACAGCATGGTCTTAATCATTTACTTAAATTGACACATGTGATCTGAGTAGAGTTCAATATTCAAAGCAAAGGATGTGTTGTTTTGTTTGACATACGAATGACTCTTGGATTTGATGCTATCATGAGTTCACGGTGACTTGGTTGATTCGTTGTTGTCTAGACACGCGGACAACCAATGTTCGCGTCTTTAAACATATTTTCGTGCTGATTGATAGTTTAGGATAACTACAGATGCTACTTACAAATGAAATTAAGACTATCGTTAAATAGCGATGGTGGTCCAATAGTCAAACAGTTAAAGACATCAACACTGACAATTACTATGGGGGGTGTGTAGTGGATCTCCTACCCACCCCACATCGTAATTATCAAGATGGGAGTCGTACATTGTATGACTATGAATCAAACTGCTATTATGTTAGTCTTTAAAAAAAAGAAACCTCCCAATTTCTATATCCATTTTCCTATAGTTTTAAATTTTTGTGTAACGAGTTACAGTTCTTGGCAGGCTTTGAGTTTTCCAGCTTTTCCTTTTCAAATCTGGTAAAATATTATATTCAGAGAAACATCAGAGATGTGTTACTTGATTCTGACATAAATTTATTCAATTTTTCTAAATAAAATATAAACCCATCGCTTTTATTTCGTTTTCAGAGCATGCAGTGGGCATGCTTTCAAATTCAATATTTACTTTAGTTACTTTGCATGTGACTGAATTTTGTGTAAGTTAGCATAAAGTAGCTCTCTGTACAGTTTATACAGAAATAAACGCACTTGGGTCTAATCACAATATTATGTACTGACCAATGGAAACCTTTCCTTCACTTAGTTTCTTCTTTTCAAATGGATGAAATCTTTAGAAAATTAAACAATTCTGATACAATAAATACCGCATGCTGTTCTGTAATTTTGCATCATTTTCGCAGTTGAATTTTTCAATGCAAGATGATATTTTATATTTTATATATGTTTATACATTCAAAGGTGCCTGTGCATGTGTTCCAGGCTTGATACTTTGACTTTTAAAATCACTTAAATATTTAGTGTCAATCCACGTTAATTAAGTTACCTTCTCTAAATATTTATTATTATTATTATTATTATTATTATTATTATTATTATTATTATTATTATTATTATTATTATTATTATTATTATTATTATTATTATTATCATCATCATCATCATCATCATCATCATCATCATCATCATCATCATCATCATCATCATTATTATTATTATTATTATTATTATTATTATTATTATTATTATTATTATTACTCAACTGATGCAACTGCAATTTTTATGACGTAACAATGCGACGTTATCACAGGAATACACAGTTTATGATTGAATGAGACGTTTTCGGGCAGTGATACTAGGTCAAAATATTATTATTTTAAAAACTTAAGATAATAAATATATCTTAACAAGAAGGTCGCATGAATACATGAATATATCCTTGCTGGTGTTATGAACAAGAACTATGATGCGATTTTGACCAATATAAACTCTTGTTGCATAGGTTTTATAAATTTTTAAACTATTTACAGTATTGAAAACATATTTATCTTCTGAGATAATAGAAAATTCAAATATAACATACGGCATATAAGGATAGAAAATACACGCATAGAATTAAAGTACAAGCATAGAATTAAAATACATGCATATAATTAGTACATGCATATAATTAAGTACCTGCATATATTTAAAGTACATGCATATAATTAAAGTACATGCATAGTGTAGCGGAACACTCAGCTACACTGCCCAGAGTCTCGCTATCTCGGGTTCGTTATGATAGGTCTTGTTGTGGGAGTGATACCCCACTGAATCTGTCTGATGACTGGTACTCCAGTGTGTGACAGATTTCTACCTCAACGGGATACCGTCTTATTCCTGGCTTCTTGGGTGTTGCCGACTTGGTCGCAGTCGCCGATTTATCGCAGGGATGCCGACTGGTTGCCGACCTGTTTCAGTCTTGGTCGTTAACTTGGTCGCAGTCACCGACTGTGTCGCAGGGTCGCCGACTGGTCGCAGACTCGCCGACTGGTCTTCCTCTGGTCGCTGACTGTGTCGCAGACTTATCTCAGTCTCAGACTTGGTCGCAGTCGCCGACTGTGTCGTTGTGTCAGTCGCAGATTTGTCGCAATCGAGGTCGCAGACTGAGTCTTCTTGTGGTCGCCGACTGGGTCGCTGTCGCTGACTGGTCACAGAGTCGCGTCGTTATCCGCTCGAGAGAGAGAGAGAGAGAGAGAGAGAGAGAGAGAGAGAGAGAGAGAGAGAGAGAGAGAGAGAGAGAGAGAGAGAGAGAGAGAGAGAGAGAGAGAGAGAGAGAGAGAGAGAGAGAGAGAGAGAGAGAGAGAGAGAGAGAGAGAGAGAGAGAGAGAGAGAGAGAGAGAGAGAGAGAGAGAGAGAGAGAGAGAGAGAATGTAGACTGTTGGAGCTTGATGATACAGATTTATTAAAAGGAACTCATTTCCATCTCCATGCCAAGTGAGGCCACGTCACAGTCATTCGCGTTGTGTAAGCAGGAAACTTAAAGGTAAAAGTAGTTCTAGCATATTAAAATACGGATATCGATAGCATCATTTTCCTACTTTTCGGATTTCACGGTAAAATTATGGTTATTCTTGGGTAGAAAATTGACAGGTGTATGATAAAAGGAATTATTTCACAAGTGAAGTTAAAAACTTTGCATTGAGAAAAATTGTGCAGCCACGAGTGACAATACAAATAGTTTTCTAGACCTCCTTAAGAAAAGGTAGATTTTCTTTTTATTATAAATATTAAGTAAAAAACCGTCGATTTCCGTGGATATCTTTATCCAATCTGTTCCAGTGCTGTTAAAAATAATTGTATTAGTACTTTATTAAATAAAAGTTCCAAACTATGACAATAATTTTAAGATAACAACATTTTTTAACTTAGCTCTTACATATAATGCTTAAAATTGTGTATTTGGTTTAAAATAATAAATGTTTTCAAACGAATATGACGAGAGTTTTTAAGATATTTTGATAACATTAGCTTGCTTGGACTGATAAAGTAAGAACAATGTTAAAGGGGTGATGGTTGTTTATTGTTGAATCATCACAGAGCGGTCACATATTTCAAAGCGTAACATCTTTAAGTAAAACATTTTATTGGTTTTGTATTTACTTTTATGGAATTTTGTTCTTTATTTTTTAATTTCTGGAATCAAACATGAATTGTTTACTTTGTCATGCTTGTTGTTTACACCGATAGTCAGATTGCTCCGTTGTTAAATTTTTTTTAATTATATAAAAATCTAGAGGATTTTCCCTGAAAAAAAAGACTTCGTTTATCGTAGAGAGAAAAATGTGTACAATGCTATATGGGTAAAAAAATCTTTGCATAATTTATGTGGAAAACTTATTTTGTACAAAATTTATTATCGAAACATACTTTATTTGGTTCGGAGATCGGTTTTAGTAAATTTTTTCTTATTAGATAAATGTATACTTGAAGGTCTACAATCATGGCACAATATGTTCATCCTGATGAGTTGGAATGATAAAGAAGAGGAAGAAGAAGAACGAGAAAAATAAGAACAAGCAGAAGAATGAAATAGTATTAAATATGGAAATACCGACTTGACAAATTTATATTTCATAAATAGGTAAAAAAATAGTTCGAAGACAAATATTGCCACTGTGGTGCTAAAGGTGTTCTTATCACTGTGGCGATATAATTTTTCTCCAATTGATATATTTTAATATCTCATCATGAGATATGTAATAAACATCTGTCCTTTTAATGTCTCATGCAGTCATTATTTTCCCCAATATAACTCTATGGTCTTAAACTAAGCAACAGAGAAGAGCGAAAATCAACAAGTTATGTAAACTTCAACAAATAATTTATTTCGGTAGAATACAAAGTGAAAATTTAAAACTGAGCAGACAGTATTACGAATTAAATCCCAAACAGTACAAAAAGTTGTATCACCAGTCCCAATAAATAAAGTTCCAATTAAATTTCAATGGTGTTCTAAAAAAGATAATACGCTGAAGGTGTTTATGCACCTTAAGTCTTGAATGTACTATATACCAGTGTTCTGAAGTGTGTTGATGTACTAAGAGTCTTCAAAATAATCACAATTATATAATGTAAGAT
This sequence comes from Potamilus streckersoni, assembly GCA_016746295.1. Taxonomy (NCBI): domain Eukaryota; kingdom Metazoa; phylum Mollusca; class Bivalvia; order Unionida; family Unionidae; genus Potamilus; species Potamilus streckersoni. The sequence goes on along the minus strand of JAEAOA010002230.1, from coordinate 87,462 downwards.
GTCCTTGCCTGAATTCACTATAATTCAGAATTAATGTTTCTGTCCAAGAATATTATTGAGCACTTTGTAATTCCAAAGAATAATATTTTGAACAAATAATTTCACCCAAAATAAAACTATAAAAACAACAATACAAATGATTCTGCTTATGAATCTTATCGCAAGAAAGAATAAATATTTTCAAGTAAACAAGATTATAAAATAATAAGACACATGCGTAGAGTCAGGATGTTGGTCCAAAGTTAATTTCTAGAATATTTTAAGTTGTCCAACAGACAAATCCAGTCCAAAGTATAATTTGAGATACCCAATAATCATGGAGAAAAAAAAGTAAGAAATGCATATTAAATATGCATATCAGTCCCGCAGTCATTTTCTTTTTCTATATGGCCAGCAGTGCGCCACAGAATGACATTTATTATTATTATTATTATTATTATTATTATTATTATTATTATTATTATTATTATTATTATTATTATTATTATTATTATTACTATTATTAACACTTTTTAGTTTCAAAAGTAAACATTAACTTCTATCGGCTATATTTTCTTACACAAACAACAGATCAAAGCAGCCGGGGTGAGGTCGTATAGTTGCTGAAAGATACTCGAAACGTTGGCACTGAAGTTCAAAACTCGAGAAATATTGATCTAACGCTCCGCCAGCTAAGTTATCTCTACCTCCACATGTTCATGGAAATTTATTTAAATTAAAATGCACTAGATTTTTTTATACAGACGTTTTAGTGTATTAATGATTGACGGTTACTGAACGATTCAAAGATAAGAATTTTCAGGCCCTAGTTTCACTAAATATCGCAAGATAGAGATATTTAATACTTATCATATTGCTTGGTAGCAGTTAGCTATACAGTAGACATCAAGGTTTAAAATACAGTTATAATATCTTAAATTCTGATTGAAAACCCTGTTTTATCTTTGATGATATTTTGAAGACTTCATCAAATGTGAGGAATTCATCAACTTTTTCTTCTTGAGTAAAAAAGCTTTCCAGGTTACAGTATTAAACCTAAAGGGTGATTCTCATCCTTTCCTTTATATTAACATCTTTGATATGGTCTAGAAGTATCAAAATGAAGATAATTTAACTTATAAGTTGAATGAGAAAGTTTGAAAACGGTTGTGAAACCGGTTCTAGGAGACCCTCTGTATACAGAAAACGTGTCTTAGAGGAGAAATTTTCGTGTCAGTTGCCCGTTATACATATATCGGACGCAAGAGAAAACTGCTATTTTTCTGGCGGCAGCGGCAATGGCGTCGGCAGCAGTTTGTTAAAGTTTTGGCAAGTTTTCTTTTTATGATCGTGGACTCCATGTGTAGGACTCAGTGACTTCGGCTTTATATAAATGTGCGTATCATCTTCTTCCAGCAATGTTCCATCCGCTAACGTATGTGTCCTTATACTTTAAAAAAACGTGTTCAGCAAATTCTTATTTACTTTTAAAATGAGGTAAATATTGTAAGAAGTTTACAACTGAGTACCAATAGAATATTGTTTTCTTTCAAATCTGCGTCAGAGATGTTATTCAATATCACTATGGTTATTTCTTTACCCACTCAGCACGTGATCAATAATCCACTTCCGTGAAAGTCAACAAACGGAATTGTGAGCTGTTGGTGTCAAACTCTCTTTGGTGTTCTATAGTACCGCATATACTCCTATATATACCAATTTATGCATTTAAGAAAACCGTTCAGCCGTAGATTTGGTGTCATCTGTTTTAATTTTTATGTGTGAAACATGAACTAATTCTTTTAGATTCACGCCGCACTAGCAATAGGCCTATATTATTCATTATAGTATAACTGACAAGCTTGGTCCCATGACAAAATTTATTTGGACATTAAACTCTGAGCTATGGAATAAAGCAACAGGTAGTACATCTGATGAATTTATATATACAGGTTGTATAATTCCCGCAGCGAATCAATGAGTTTGATTTTTCTCCCATTGATCTGTGCTAGCAAATTGACATTTATACAACGTGAGAACTAATATAGCATTGAAAGCCTGTTCGATTTTTATCTATTTATAATTAATTACATATATGACGTAGAAAATAACTGATATGAGTTTCGATTATAATCTATCGCTAAGGTGACCATTTTATATTACTTATTTTGTGTGTATTGATTGCTGTGGAAAGGGTTTTGTGTTCGATTGATCTTCCTTTTGACACCCAGTAGTATTTTTCCCCCTTCTTCTTATAACGCATTACTGGCTATATCATGCCCTGGAAAAGAGAGCTAATGCGTTTCTTAAGTTCACAATGACGCTATTACAGATAGTGGCATGAGAGATTGTCAAACCCACAATGCGTGGAGTACGTGGTCGACACTTTTCTGACTGAGCTTTTCAAATTCACTGTGACGCTACTACAGATAGTGGCATGAGAGATTGTCAAACCCACAATGCGTGGAATGCGTGGCCGACACTTTTCTGACTGAGCTTCTCAAGTTCACTGCGACGCTACTACAGATAGTGGCATGAGAGATTGTAAAACCCACAATGCGTGGAATGCGTGGCCAACACTGTTTTGACTGAGCTTCTCAAGTTCACTGTGACGCTACTACAGATAGTGGCATGAGAGATTGTCAAACCCACAATGCTTTGAATGCGTGGCCGACACTTTTCTGACTGAGCTTCTCAAGTTCACAATGACTCTACTACAGATAGTGGCATGAGAGATTGTCGAACCCACAATGCGTGGAATACGTGGCCGACACTTTTCTGACTGAGCTACCTCGCAGAAACGAACTTTTTGTTATTTATTTACTGCAAATTTGCAGAACTCGTAAAAATAAACTATTATTCACAAAATTATAAACTTCGCCGTTTAAAGTCTAAACAAGATAAAACATTTTTTGAACACATCAACTACGACATTATTTTTTCTATTGGCGTTGGCAACTTTCACACAGATGCCAGCATGACAAATTTAAACTTGAAGACCAAAATCAGGAATAAATTTATTCAATGACTTCTGGAAATAATCATTAATTGGAGCAACATATTTGTATCAGTACGTGATAAATTCGACATATCCAGAGGTCCCTTTTAAGAGTAAAATCACGGATTTTGTTCATCGAGTTTTGAAGTTACAGTTCAAGTTAATGTTTACATGTCCCTTCACCTCAGACTCTCAGACTCAATTAATCGACTAATATAATCTGCCCCCCTTTGGGTTTCCTCGAATGTAACGTAATTGGACTTGATATTGTTGTAGAAACAACGACCATATCATTAAACGACCATTAGTCAATTTAGCCTGTGCCAGATAAACTAAAGGTTGATGATCTGTTTCCAGAATCAAATTTCTCCCATACAGATAACGCTGAAATTTATGAATTCCAAAGACAATCGCTAGGCATTCCTACTCAGTAATTGAATAATTACGCTCAGCAGAATTTAGTTTCCTACTCGCATATGCAACAAGAAATAAGTTTCCCCCATGTTCTTGAAGTAAAACTGCACCAAGAACACGTCGGTACGTAAAACAAAGTCCTCTGTCACGTTCGGTAACTTAACTATGGCGTCTGACGTCAATCTATCTTTCAATGTTTGAAAGGCCCTCTCACAAGCGTCGGTCCAAACAACTTTAGTCGGAGCTTTCTTTCTCGTCAGGTCGGTCAACGGGCTAGCAATAGCACTGAAATTTTTAACATATTTACGATAATAACCTGCAAGACCTAGAAATGAACGAACTTCTGTCTGTTGTAGATGGACGTACGGCATTCCGAAGCAGATCAACCTTTATACTGTCTGGGGTTAATGTATCTTCACTAAGGGTGTGTCCTAGATACGTCAATTTCCGAAATCCTATATGGCATTTAGAGGGTCGAGCGGTGAGCCCCGCCTGTTTGAGTCGTTCAAAAATTTTTCTCAACAAAATTACACGTTCTTCCCATGTAACAGTCGCTAGCAACAAATCATCCATAAAATTAGAAACTCCGTTCCCTCTTAAAGGTTCTAAAAGCTTCCTCATCACTCGGGTGAAGACACTGGGTGCGGTATGGACCCCGAACGGCATAACTACCCATTGGTATGTTCCATCATGTGTTGCGAAAGCAAGTTTCGGACGGTCTTCTTTGCGTACAGGAATTAGCCAATAACCTTTCGACAGGTATATTTTCGAGAAATATTTGGCATTCGTCGCTCCGGCAAATATAGTTTCAGGAGCAGGTAACATTTCTAATTGAAATTCTGTCATCCTATTTAACTTCCTGTAATCAACAAAAAAGCGGTGATCGCCATCCTTCTTCTGTACTAAGACAACCGGCGAACTATACGCAGATTCGGCTGGTTCAATGACCACTAAGTTAAGCATAGCGCGAATTTCTTTCTTCACGGTTTTCTAACTTCGCATGTGGAAGTGGATAGGGTTTCAGTTTTACCGGCGTTTTATCCAATAGCTTCAGACTAAACTACTCCAAATCCGTCATACCTATTTTCTTCCTCAGAATACTTTCGTTATCTTGAAGTATCTCCTCTACCTCGCCACGTTGTTCTGACGTTAACTTTACGTCAAGGACGACGTCTACGTAAGTTTCATTCCCCGTCAAAGGACAACTAAGAAGTACTTCCGCCACTCTTCCGTTGTCGTCGGGTTCTTCAGTCACAACTGTAGCAACCACGAACTCAGTTGGTGACTCTCTTTCCCAGTAACGTTTATAAAGGTTAACGTGGTACAACTTCTCTTTATCGCCCACCCTGATTGAATAATTCTGTCCACCCTTCTTCTCCGTTACAACAAACGGTCCTCTCCATGACACTTGGAGTTTGTTGTGTTCCAATGGCAACAACAACAACAACAACACCATGTCTCCTACCTCAAACTTTCGTTCTTTCGCCCTCTTGTTGTAGTACTTGGCTTGACGTCCCCGTGCGTCACATAGATATTTTGGGCCAAGTTACAAACTTCCTCCAGCTTATTACGGAGGTCAGCAACACGTACTGATACGTCGTTCGTACTTCTTCGGATGCTTTCTCATCCGTCCATAACTGCTTCGATACAGCCATGGGTCCTCTCATTGTCCTCCCATAAACTAGCTCGAACGGCGAAAATTAGACTAGCGTGGGGTACTTTGTGGTACGCGAAAAATATCGTGGGAAGGTATCGATCCCAATCCTTAGGTCGATCTTCACATAACTTCTTTAGAGCTTGTTTCTATGTCCCATTGAAACGCTCCACTAGACCGTTACACTGCGGGTGATACGGGGAAGTAGTCAGGTGTCTGATAAAAAGTTACTGGTTTACTTCTTCCATCACCTGGCTAACAAACTGCGTCCCTTAGTCAGTTAGTATTTCGTCTGGTACACCAACTGTAGACCAAACCCCCAACAAAGCTTCAGCTACCGTAACTGAATCGATGTTCTTCAACGCAACGGCCTCCGAGTATCGGGTAGCGTAATCGACAATCGTTAACACATAACGATTGCCACATTCCGATGCAGGCTTTATCGGACCTATCAAATCCATAGCCACCCGTGAAAAAGGTTCATCAATTAAAGGGGAAGTTCCTAGTGGCACTGGACGATGTGAGGTCTTAGGTGCCACTCGCAGACACTTGTCACACGATAGACAAAACATCCTTACATCCCCATACACACATGGCCAATAGAACTCCATGACTAACCGATCTCTAGTCTTATCCACACCCATGTGACTACCAAGTAAACTCTCATGTGCGAGCCTAAGCATTTCATCTCTCTTAGACCGTGGTACAATTACCTGCTTATCCTTCTCGGTCCCTTTTGGAGCGTATCGGTACAAGATTCCTCGCTTCAGTGCGAACTCTACCTCACCGTCGGGTAAGTTCCACACGGACTTCTCATTTGCATACCCGCGTATCCTAGTAAGGGTAGAATCTTCCTCTTGAAGTCTCCTTAATTCGCCAGGTAGCAAATTATCTATGGGCGAAGTCGAGGGTTTCAGCGGTTTACGGCCCTGCCCTTCGTCTCATAGACCTAGTCTCTACAGACCCCACGTGTGCAGGTGTACACGTCATAGGATTAGGCTGTGGCAATACATACCTACATCCTAAAATAACTTCATGCGACAACCCTGACAAGCACGCTGCTTGAATTCGTTCTTTTCACATAGGGCGAAACAAGATTGATATAAACAACTGGAAGGGAAATCTCTACTCTTATTAGCAAATTGAACCTCTACTGTCTCTCTTGTATAAACAGCAGGTTTAACAAACTTCCTGTCCACCAAAGCTGGATAACTACAGTCAGTGTCGTACAACACAGTAGCTTTTACTCCATTTACTGAAGCTGTTTCTGTATTGGATCACTCCACTAGATTGCTCTTTTTACTAGTGTCTGGGGTCACTACATTTACAGTGTGATGGTATTGCTACAGTTTTTAAGAATATTGTCGGATTTGTTGCAGCCATAACACACAACTTCTTCTTTCTTACCAGAGGTTATCTTGTCCACACCTTGGGACTTACCTGAGCCCAGGACTGATCACGGCTGAGATTGTCAGCCCCTGGCTTCCCACCATTTTGACCATTTCGCCTAATACTTTTTAAACCGTTACCTTTCCTAAAGTCTGGGACACAGGTTCAATCCCTTCCTCTCCATGTGGTTGGACGAGAGTGTGCAGCTTCATATCACTCGGCCATTACATTAATGTCTTTTAAGGTCGCAAGATCACGCTCCGCCAAAAAAAACTATTAGGATTTTCCGGTATGTGCTGAGGACATGTTCTTTTAGAATTTCTTCCCGTATGCCTTCGTACGTAAGTTCGGCTCCTGACATTTTTATCCACTTATCGAAAAGTACGCGTACACGAGTATGAAACTGCGCGTGAGTCTCTGTGGCTTTCTTAGATGACCCTCTGAAAAGTTTACGGAAACTTTCAGCGGTCAGCTCATAGTGCCATAGTAGCGCTTTCTTGAGAGCTTCGTTATCATCTATTTCAGCGGGTGCCATATTATGATAAATAACCCTGGCAGCGCCTTGTAAAAATGCCGAAATATTAATAAACATCCGGTCTTTGGGTATCTGATGTATTAAAGCTAACTTTTCAAACTGAGTTAAAAAGTCATCAATAATCTTTTTCTTATCGCTAAACATTGGCATGGTTATCTGGACGGTACGTCTATCGATCCTTAGTCTTTCCGTGGCTAACGCATGTTCTCTTTCTCTTTATTCCTTTCCTCGGCTTGCAGTTTAGCTAACTCAAGTTCTTTTTCTTTTTCGGCCGCCTGTTTTTCGTTCTCTCTTTCGGCCTGCAGTCTGGCTAACACAAGTTCTTTTTCCCTTTCTTTTTCTGCTGCCTCTTTTTCCCCCTCTCTTTCAGCTGCTTGCTGTTCTCTGTACTCTATGAGACTGCGCTCTACAAATTCAGCTAACTGGGTCCCTTCATAACCTAGATCTTCGGATCCAATAACTTTAAATTCTCGCACCAGTTGCCTTAATGTAGCCATTCTTGTCTATCGGTCTTGTCGCTAACTCACTTACCTAGATTAGTTATCACTAACCTGTTTTCTACCTTCAAGAAAACCTCTTCCCTAGGAATATCTGCAAGTATCCTAACTCAGTAAAGTCTGACCTACAGACTGACTTAAAAATCACAAAATGACTTAAACGGCTTTCGGGCAGTACCAAACTATGAATTCTCCCTAAATGCGTATTGTTTGCAGCACAAGTGCAAATTACCCTGGGGAATACTTCCTTAATTAACTCTTCTCGCAAGAGTACTAAGGCAAACTATTTCTGGGTTACTTGAATACAGACAACCCACAACGCTTCACCAATTTCAGGTACGGAATCTTAATTTCTTACAATGTTATGCAACATTTAAGAAATTAATAAACCATGCATAATTAGCAGCAGGCAGGGTGAACCCTACAAATTTTTGCTCGAATCCTTAACGAAAAATAAAGGTTCCTACAGAGACTGAAAAGAAAAGTCAATAACACTAAACCAAAGTCTCTAACTAATTATATTTCCATACGCCTGACTTTGTCAGGTTAGCTCATTTTTGTTAAACTATTATTGAAGTTATTTTGTCCTGACTTTGTAAGGCGATTTTGTTTACTCGTAAAGCGACTCAATTGTTGTCCTTCCACCCTGCCTGCAGCTATTGACAGTCAAGGGAAATTAAACAAAGATTTTATCTAGACCCACACGATATCTTGATCTAGGATCGTATATATATATATATATATATATATATATATATATATATATATATATATATATATATATATATATATATATATATATATATATATATAAATTAATATATAGAGTTTCGTTTCTTAAGTCAATAATATTTCCATCCTGATTTGTAAGTTTGATATTCATTCTCGACAAAATGGATTATGTACACGCAGGTAGACTTGATTTATTGGCTCAGATACAATAAGACACCCTGGGGGTGTTTGAATATTGTATGAATATAATATATATCCCTGCTGAGCCTGACTAGACTTAAGGAGGTCAAAATGGTAGCTATTATCAATTATATCGCATATTAAATTTAGTGCGATGGTGGATGTTATAGTAACAATATTAGGCGAGATGTGACGACCTGTTCCATATGGGTCATTATTATATTTGAGAACTGCTGGGGGTGGAATTAATTTTTTTCCAGGAATTACATATTCTTTTAAAGTGTTCATCAATAAGATCACTAACTGATTTTTAACTTCTCGGATTCGAATCCGGGAATTATAAATGTTGATAGTTGTTGTTCTGTAATTCCATAATATTTCAGAAATACTGTCTTAAATAATCGCTTATTATTTAAATGTTGAATTGGGTCATCTTCATTAACTATATAATAACTAGAAATTCTATCTACTGACACGTTTATTATTTTTTCTCTGTCAGCAATAGCCTTTTTTTACATATTCTAAGTCTGCTGCAACTTGATTTAGATGTTGTATTGTTTCGATTATCTGATTTTTTAAATCGTCATTATAAAATGTATTGATGCTGAAAAGTAAATATTTAAGATCATTTAACACGCGTTCATGTTCAGATTTAATCGGTCTTGATAATGAGTTAATTTGCTCGACATCAAGTGTTAATGTTTTTACTAGATCCTTCTTACCTTGAATGAAACCCATAAAATAAGTATGACTCGTATAAGTAATAGGTATCGTAGCGCCCTCCATAAATGGATTTTTTTTCTCTATATTCTGGAAGTTGTTTAAATTTCTTAACATCTATGATGAAGTCGGATCGCTGTGGTTCTGTTGGAACCTGATAAATCGATGCAATTTCAGGCCATCTAATCGAACTTTGATAAATATCTAGAGTATAATCAGGAGAATATATTTCAAATCACCGACGAAAATGTTGGTTCATAACAGTAATTGCTATCTTGGAAACTTTTCCGGTTAAAGACATAATTCTGTGCTGAAATTCCTCATTAATTTGCTCTATCTGATAACTACCAGTTTGAATACTAACTACTTGTCAATCGGGAGTTCTATCAGACTTATTTTTATTTGCGAATACTAGTGAATTATTTGGTTGTTGTCCACCAAATGGTTTTGATCTAATATTAGGCCAGCTATAATAAACACGTAACTGAGCTAATGCTATCTCTTTTACTGGAATTGCAGTTGGAAAGTTAACACTAAATTCAGGATTGGTTGAACTTATCGATATCATAGTAGTTTTTGAAGGAGTTGTATTAGTGACTCGACTCAATATCCAAACGATGTTCAGGCGCTGCCATTATTGTTATTGTTATTGTTTAATTCTATTTTGTTTACTCTGGTTATTGTCACCAGGATCTTTAATGATTATGAATGCTTCATTGTAGGCTTTAATTATCATTGCAAACTCCTCATCAGATATTTTACCATCGCTGAGATATGTGGAAATATATCCAGATAGTTTAGAATAAGTTGTTTTTGCTGTATGCAACTTTATTATATACTCACGCAATTTATCATTCGCACATGTAGTTATCTTTTTAGCAATAATACTAAGAATGCCTGCTATAGTCGTTGAAGTTGAAAGAATAATTGTTATAATTGCTGGAGCTGTCATTGTTAATGTCAATAATATTAATCCGGATCCAGCAACAATAGCAGGAACTGAGTAAACAACTATATCAATGACAAACATACGTCTACGATATTTATTTACTTTTATTGTGTAATGGTCGATGATATTTTTTAGTTTGTACAGACATTCACATGCTTGATTATATCTGTGATGTTAAACGTTGATAGATGACGTAGTCATTTGGTCCATTATTCTATAACGTTAAGTAATTAATTGAGCTAAAAATTCCAAACACCACTAGTAACCTTGAGGTTAATTTCTACTCGATGATTCCAGCGTAAACGTTCTTTCAGAATCTTTATCTAATAACATAGATATAGTTTTAGAAAAATCACCAGTTGATGGAGATGTAGTGGATATTTTAAAATCTGCAAGTACGGACATCCTATATATATCAGTAATCTCCGCAGTATGTTTGATGGTTTTTTTTTTCTTCTGGTGTCCACGATCCAAACCCAGATGCAACTGTATACATAATATTTCTTATCTGATTGTGAGGAATTTTAATCATGTTTGTTTTTTTAATAATATCCGGAATTCCTCCGATAATATCATTGAGTTTTGTGTTAATATCAGTACGTTTTATATCAACATTTGGTGGATTTCCAAAAAATTCGTTATTAATTATGTTTCTGTTTCTGCGGAAACTCAAAAACGTATTCACGTGACCGGTAAATTCAGTTTCGATTTTGGCTATTACATTAATGATTGGAATCTGTTTATCATCGATGTATTTTTTTTGTAGCAGCATCAAAATCAGATTCTGGTGTTTTTAAGTTACTGATACCGTTATGGTTCATATTAAGAAATGCACGCATTATACCGCCATTGTTTAATACGTATTTTGATTCTTGATCGTCAACATATTTTGTTTTGTTGTAGCATCACTATCTGTAATTGGATATCCAAGATCTATAATTTTATTTTTGTTCATAATAACGTCTCCACTAAATACACCGCCAGTCGTCTTGACATAATCGTTAACTCAATTACCAGAATCTTGTATTTTACCTTGATCAGTAAAAGTAACGATATTATCAGCAACTGCAGTAGGAAGTTGTATAAGTACGTCTGGTTGTTGTATGTTACTCGTCTTTAATCGTCCTTGTTTATTCTGAAAAACAACCACTTCATTTTAATCCACACTTGTAATATTAAATAAATCATCAATCTCATTTCTGAGTTGATCGAGGGTTACATATTTAGATAAATCACCTTGCTGCTGAGTTTTACCACGAGCAGATCTTCCGTAAATATCTACCATTATATTTTACTGATATCTGTTTAAATGTGACAGCATGGTATATTCATGCACGACTTTATGAGGTGGTTTTCCTTGCGGTGCTAGGGATATAGTATAAAGTAAATTAAGTACTTCCATACCACATATTGGTGGATCAGTTAATGTTTGTGCTGGTAGCGTTGAATACCAGATTAGAGCAGTATTATTACTGACATAATGAAGAAATTCTTTTTGGTGGTGCTAATCCCTATGAATCAAAAATAGATAATCCCACGTGGATCAATTACATATGCTACCAAATGCGTGCCAGGTCCAGAGTTTTTATCGAGATTAATAATACCTGTTTCAATATTGTTAGGCTGTCTTGGTAACTGATCTCGCATAAAAACACCTCTAAAGTTTTTTATTTTTAGCTTTTAGCAGCATCCAATAAATCAAAATTAGACATAGGCGAGATCAGTAAACTGTCCCTGGAAATATTAGACCTTTTTCGTACCATGAGGGCGGAGTCCCAGGTAATATGAAACCTTTTCCTTTTTTATGATTCCCTGTCCAGTTGCTTTCTTTAATGCCATTCCAGCAGCAGTTCCAACAGCGCCTAATGCAGCAGCTTTTGCAACCGCAGGGGCTGCAGCGGCTATTAATGCTGGTATAGCTGCGAGAAGGGGAAATATACCACCTGTTTTAAAAGCATCTTTGATAGCGCCTGCAGAAAGACTAAGTTTGACGCCTTTATTTGAATTTTTTGATTCATTAAAGTTTTTAAATTGACGATCGGTCAACGATAATTTATTTGAAGCGCTCATCTGTTCCTTTTTCAACGATATGTTTATTCCACAATTATTGTTTGATGCTGATTGCAGTCTTTCTATCTGACCAGGAGTCAGAGTAACATTAACGTGTCTATATGACATTTATATTAATCATGAATGATTTTTTACGTGTTACATATTTTCTACTGGAGCATCAATGACTCTCATTTGTCCACCAACACCTTCAAAAAGCATTGATTTATCGCTAAGTATAACAGCGATTGCTCTATAATTATCGATAGCTCCTCTTGTTACACGAGCTCGAAAATATATATATCGACTACCGATTGTCTGGTTAAATCTAAATGTTTGCATGAAAAGTAATAAATTGGATACAAGGATGTAAAATCTAACTAAGATATTTGTAATCCAGTATCAACATTTTGATCACGGCTCATAAACGTCATAAGACGATGATATGCACGTGCTACATGATTTTGATTGAAATTTAGTAATATATCCTCGGATGGTTTTTGATGTCCATTTATCCTTAATGAAACCTCAGAAACACTAAGAGTGTCAAATATCATGTGACTACGCGTTTGGTCATTTACTCGTGCAGCATTTTGTAATACAATAAATATATGTCTAGGTGCAGAAACCCCCTGCTGAGAGGCTATTTGCCATGTAAATAAACCGTTAATATTACTCTGGATAGCATCTGTGGTCATTGTCAGCCATGATAGTATTGATTTACCCCCTTGACTCATGAAAGATAGTAATCGTGCTCTTCAGATATTGAAGGAACGAAGACTACCATCCACAACGAAAGTTTTGTTAGTACTACTATACCAGCATCACCGGCGTGTCTCCATATTGCATCATTATTTGTAGCCTTTTGTACTAGTACATCTGCATGTTTTGCTCCGAAAATGACTTTTCTGACATTTATACAGAATCCAAAGATATGTGATAGTGGAATTGCACATGAAAATATTCTTCTATTTCCTTTTAACATCACTCGACGTGATCTAAATCCTTAGTTGAAATCTGGATCTACACTAATAATCATAACTTTGTACGTCTGCTGGGGTGTTTCTAGCAAAAACATGTGGTCGTCCTATTTCATATTGTTGGTGCTCTGGAGAATCAGAAGTATCTTTTACAAACATCATTGATGGACCAGCTGATCTTGAATAATCGTCACTATATCTTGCAAGACCAAGTATTGTTATAGCAACGTCAACATCTTTCTGAATTGATTCAATATTTTTTCCGTCCATCATGTCGTAGCGCTATCAAACTACGCCATTATACCATTATTACCAAATCCGACGCTCACATTAGCATCATATTCAGTATTATCTGCTTTAAATATCTCACCTTCGATTTCAATAAATGCTTTTGATGGTAGGAAATATCTACTTGTATCATGAACCTGAAGTTGACTCCTTCCACGCTGATTTGGAATTTGTGTGTCGTAAGAATAATACTGATAATCACATATAGACTCATCTTTGAGGACTGGTGCGTCCATGTCAAATGCAGGATCACTTATACGTTTGAACATATTCATTATAATTATTATCGTTTAAAACGAAGTCCGTTTCCTGGTATCAGACTAGCGGTGATATTGTTTCCTTTTCCGACATTGGGACATCAACTAACTCCGCTAGTTTTTGATTAGCGGCTTGATTTATTATTTTACTTACACTTGTGGGCATCACTTCAGTGCTAGGTAAATTTACTGGCTGAGGTCGGACCGCTTGAAGTCTACGTATTAATTGTGCTAGTCTATCTTTGATGGCTGAGAATGCTTTGCTAGCAATATTACCAACAACACCTATACTTTTTTCACGAACAACATCAATAGCTTTCATTCCTATCTGTTTTGCAATTGGTATTGTTTTTGGGGCTATTCTTCTAAATAGACCCTGTACAATGTCACCTAACCCATCTCCGTAGGTTGTCTTGTAAATCGGTATTCGAGAGTTAATTGCCCTGACCATGATAGGTCCACGTTGAGTACTATGTACTATCATTTTATTAAATAGTCATTATATTTAATTACATACTTAGTTCAGTGACTTAGTCGCTATAATAATCATCGGCAATTTCATTAATTAGAGACTGATACACATTAATATCCATTATACCGTCTGTAAATAATCTTTTACAAATATCTGCTGCTTCATTAATGATTTCTGGGGAATTAATACCAGCTCGTTTTCCTCCAATCAGAATTTCTAGTCGTTCAACATCAGCAAGGACGTTGTTTGGACACTGAGAAATAAGACCACTTCCCTGTGCGGTAAGGCAACTTCCAGTTCCCATGAACAACAATCACCCTCTCCATAAAACACAATGATACAAAAATGAAATAAATGGAATTCAAATTTTAACACACAAGTAATTAAAATATATGGTCGTAACAGTCTACAGGATTTTAGAAGGATTACTGGATTAAAGGAAATTAAATTTCGTTATAATGGCCTTGTAAGGAGGGTATATTTATATATTCCATTTCAATTACCAATAATAATAATAGAAATATTTGTTTTAAAAAACCTTATAACAAGCTGACCTAACTTATAAGGTGATCCACTTTTTTCGGTCTCCATTAACAATCTTAAGGAGAACGAGGAATGCATTTACCAATCCCTGCCTTCTAATCATTAACTATTCCATAATCTAATTTTCCAACAATGTGTCCATTCTACACTACTGAAAATCATCTAATATATGATCAGTTTAATTAAAAAGTAGAGCCAGGTCTTGCAAAACATGAGGTGCAACTTTCATACATCCATGAACTCTTTCAATTTCATTTAAAGATTATTATTAATCCTGCATTAATATTGTCTTTCAGTTCTATGCATATTCCAAATGCTATTATCTGGGCTGATCAAATGCTATAGCCCCAAGTTCCATACAACATAATTTCAAAGTTGGACAAGTAATAGTTGATAGTTGGGGGACAAGTGATTTTTCTATACTTAAATAATCTCACATAATGGTGCAAACTGACAACTGTTTTGTGCATGTTTTATTCCTGATCGACTGCGTTTTGGGAGAAGCGAACAAATCATTGACAAATTAAAACAAAGCTTGTATAATTAGCAGTTTTGCATTCTGTTTATTAAAACCATGCTCAAAAATGGATATCTTATAATCAGAATAAGTGTAATTAAATTAATGAAAGGAACTTTCCTATAAAGAGACATTCACCATAATCTGAGGCAGCTTAAAATGTGAAAAGTGACAATGAAAAATTTTCAGCTAGGGGCAATTGTTAATTGACTTAAAATTAATTGAATTAAAAGTAAAGATGTTCTGGGGTCCTTGTAAACAATATCCCAAAATTGCGCAGGTTGGAAATTTAAGAAGTGTACCTGTCATTGACTACAGGTAATATATCTCACATGAAGTAAAACTTGCAGGTTCTTTTCAATTATCAGAAAGTAAGTCCTGCCATTCATCATCAAGTAGTTCATAAATAGATGCAGTCATTGGAAACACATGCTGAAATTCTAAAACATTTTACCTTCTCTAAGCCTGTTATGCAAACTGTTAGTAATCATGTTTGTCACAAATCCATCCCAAGCTGAATGTAGAGGAGTATTTAGTTCAATGAACTTGATCTAGACTTCAATATGGAATTCTTTAAACTTAGAGACTTTACAAAAAAAATTTTAATGTACATTTCAGCTAAAATAAGTGAACACCAACATTTTATTATATGGGACTGAAACCTGGAGAAAGTGTTAGAGACTCGTGAAAAACAAGATAGAAAATGTATACCATTAAAATGAATATGTTTTACCAATTTTATTTAAAAATATCCTTAATGCTTTTTATTTTTGAAGTCAGTAAGGGAGAACAAGCTGCCAAGATGTGAAACAATAGTTGGGGCATTGTCTTACAAAATGTTCTGCTTTTTTGTCCATATATAAATGTAGGTACTGTCAATGCTTTTTTATGTGGATGCAACTGTATACTATGTACAACAAAAATGTATATAATAGAAGGCCAGAATGAGGATCAGTTCTATGCAATTAACTGTAACTCCCTCATAAACAATGTAATAATTATTATTACTCTTTTAGCATTTTTGATGCATAGGAAAGCTGTCACAAACCTTTCCTTCAACTATGTAATAGCAGTTAGAGGCGTCCGATGGTCAATATTCTTCTTCCTCAATTTTGGCTTTTTTCTCTTTACCTATTCTCATCCTCTCCCTCTCCTTCTGATTCCCATATTCCTCTCCATCTCCCTCTCCCTATCCTCTTCGGCCAATCCTGCTAATCCCCTTGGTCTTCTTTTCGGTTTCTCCGATGGTAATGATGATAATGGTGGTGGTAGTTCCAATATTTTTTGAGGGTCTAGCTGTGATTCCGATGTTATTTCAATAGGTGGTTTTGTTATATCTATAAATGTTTTTGTTTTGTATAATTTCGTTTTGATCTTGCTGCTTCTTCTTGTTTTTGTTTTCTTTCTTCTTGTTTTTGTCTTACTTTTTCTTCTACTGCTTTTTTCCTTTTTTATTTTGTTTTCTTTCTTCTTGTTTTTGTCTTGATTCCTTTCTTCATAATTGGGTTAAATCATTAATTGCATTATCATATTTATTATATAATGGATCATCGGATTTAATTTTTTTCAGTATCCATGCGTATATGATATAATGTTTTTTTTGCCATTGTTTACAGTTTTTAATATCATTAACATATTCAGGTTTCATTAATTTATCTCGCCGAGAAAAACCGTCCACAGCAAATTCCGCAAGATGGTTTTCATTTCTAATACCCATCATTAGTTGAACAGTTTCTTCATTAAAAGTATTTATTAAATCAGCAGTACTAACACATTTAATACTCTCTTGTTTAGGGGTTGGTTCTTTAGCGCCTTCAGGTACTTCTTGTATTGGTTGTGTAGCAACAATTTGGGCGGGAAGATCTCTAAGAATCTTTTTTGTTTCTTTACTTCTTTCTGCTATTTTATCTAATGCATGTTGAATACCTTTTGTTGTCTCAATTATATAACCTATATTTAAATAATTGTTTAGTGTCTTCATCGAACGCAATTTGAGTTTTCTGTCTCTGCTTTAACTGTTTTTAACTAAATCACGAACGGGTAAATATTTTTTAATTGCTTCTAATCGCTGTTTAGCAAATATTGCTCACTGGGGCTCCTCAATATTCATTATTTATAATATTTATAATAGATATTTAAAATACTAGTAAACAAAGCGCGATAATTACTGCTCTGAATCTATGTTGAGCAATAGATAATTATTTCCCTTTGTACATAAGGATAATACATTTTTAATGTCTGATACGGACAAAAATACATCGTTTTTCAGACAATTATTACCTAATTATCTGTTATTCACAAACAATTAAGTGTTAGTAAACAACAAAAATATAACACGGAGAGGTACTGGTACATATATTTGTCTTTATAAACTAAAAATCCAGTAAGTAATGCTTTTGCGGACGTTTACGCGTTGGTATTTAAGTCAAAAGTTATTTATATCTTTGTAAACATCCACTAACGGACGACAACTCTAATGCAGAAAATATTCAATGTGAAATTTCGGTTATAAACGAACATTCATTATTGTTAAAGTTTCATATATGGTCAGTTAACGATTGGTTTAATAATTAATTTTGACGAAGAAATCAAAAATATAATAATAGATGCTATGTCATAGTTTGGCGAAAGTATACAATCATATATTATATGAAAAATATCCTAATCCCCCCCGAACAATACAGTTATCAGATTAACACAACAACACCTCTATCAATAATTTCTCGTTGGATATATTCTGCTCTCACATAACTGGATTAATAAAATAGATAGTATTTACCAGTTCAAATGTTCCACCACGGCTACTGTTGTATGTTTAAGTTACCTATATATTAACTAATTGATCAGAAGTATGTAAGATAAGACGATAGTGTAGTGGAGTAGTTGTATGGCTGTGGTACTTAGGTGAAACACCGCGAAGGTTCAAATCCCTGTGGCAGCCAAAATATGGCGACGGTTTGGCGATATTATACTAATTTGTGTTTTTTAAGTGGGGACGAAGTCCATTTCGATCAAATACACTCACCCACCACATATACCAAGTGGTGGTACATTTTTGTATCACTCACATGGTATATTGTGGGTGAGTGTATTAAAATCTGATGGATGTAGGTAATCCCCGTTAGGATAAGTTTATGTTTGTGCCGTCCACATCAAAATCCGTCCAAATCAAAATCAAAAATCATGTTCATCTGTATTCATGCTCATTCATCGCTTAATGTGACCACTGTTTCTAAAAAGATATTACTGAACATCTTATAGGGAAGCATGGGGTTTGTGCAGTCCAAATCAAATCCGTCCAAATCAAAATCAAAATCATGTTCATCTGTATATATTTCATGCTCATACATCGTTATATGTGACCTCTGATCCTAAAAAGATATTACTGAACATCTTAAAGGTAAACATGGGATTTATGCCGTCCACAAAAATAAAAAATCATACTCATCTGTATATAATCATAAATCATCATCAAAACAGTCCCCACTGACGATATAAGCCTGCTAGAATGTTGTTTGACAATCTAGGCGTTCAAAAGGGTCAAGGGAACTAATATTTTACAACTTGAATATTATATATATATATCTATATCTATATCTATATATATATATATATATATATATATATATATATATATATATATATATATATATATATATATATATATATATAATTTATTTATTTATATAATGAACAGTGAAAATATTAATTATATTATTTCTGCTATTAAAAAATTAAAGTATGAAGGAGTCAATTTATCCGGTAACCTTGACCCTGAAAAAATCATATATGACTTTGAATTATTACAGGAGAGAAAATTTCAAAATAAGTTTACGTTAAATTCCAATTATAGATTTATAAAGTCGATATATAATTCTATGTTAGAATCCTTAGCTGTCGTAAATGACAAACAGGTAAGATTATTCTCGCCTCTTATGCGTTCAATCGAAAAAATAAAAAGAGCATTATCTCACGAGAACGAAAAAAAGAAAATGATAGATAGCCGTGTGACAACTTAAACGGATTATATTATTTGATTCTGTAATAAATGATAGCGAGACTGAGACCATTGATAGTGAAAGTGGATCCCTGACACAGTCAGGAAATATGATTATTGCTAAACAAAATCCTTGGTAAGATTGAAAGAGTCGAATTATTTATGAAGTAAAATAATATTATTCTGAGTTAAGAGTACACAGTTATTATACGTATTCAAATATAATCTTTTGGTCATACTTTATTGAACATGCAGATTTTCGTTTATGATCAGCTACACATTTAATTGAAGGCGTGCAAATACCAAAATATCTGGCAGTGCATACTATTTTTTCACCAGTAACTGTTAGTAGATATGACTGACTTAAAACTCTTAGGATGAATAGCAGTATTTCCTACCTTACAGTTCTGACTATGCGTAATAGCTTGCAAGTTGGAAATTTCGTTACGCTGCCGAGATCCATCAATTAGGTCAATAACAAATCCATCTTTAACGACCCCAAAATAACATTCAAAAATGAACTTATGTGATAGATATCTTTTATTTCTACTAACGTTAAATCTAAAAGAACCAACATTATCAATAGTACCAACTAGTTTCTTTAGTCTACAATGTCTAATAATACCATAACCGGACGCCTCGTAATTCGTATATATTGGATGTCTCACAAATTCTTTTTGCTCCATTTGTATATAATATTTATTTGTTTAAATCATTGTTCTGAAATCTGGTTAGATAATCCTTTTCTGTTCCCTATATTTTTTTCCTCCACAATTTGCACAAATTTGCGTTTCCCCCCTAACTCCAATATCACATTGAACGCAGAGTTTTGGCCCAGTACTTCCATGTCTGATACTTTGCATATGGTAACTACAGTATTTGTTTTTGTTTACTCATGGTTTATCACAATGAGAAATATGTCAAATTTTCAACCAAATACACTTATTTTCTGTTTGAATCATTATATATATATATATATATATATATATATATATATATATATATATATATATATATATATATATATATATATATATATATATATATATATATATATATATATTAATATATATACTAAATTTCAATTTGAATAATTGTCTTAATTATAATGACGGAGGAATTATTAGCAATTGAACCATCTACTACTAGATTTGACCTTGACAGAATACCAGAATATAATTTTAGTGTTTCGATGAAAGATCTAGCTTTAACAAATAATACAGATATAACCAAACGAATCCGTGAGGCTAAGAAGGAATTTTGTAAAGAAGGTGCAAAATATGTATGGTCAACTTTTAGGGTTGGAAAATTTATTAATGTAATGAACGACAAACGGGAAAAAGTAATTATTAACCACCTAGATAATCAAAAATATCTTATTTTAATAAAATTTATTGTGGATACAGAAGATGATATTTGGATATTTCATGACAAGAGAGAAACCATTCATAGACAGTCTGGAAATAATTAAACGATATTATTATGTAACAAATCCAAACCTGGAATACTGACTGGTATTGATAGACCGTATTTTGAGCGAGGGTATCCTGTTACTGCTGTGGTATATGGATTGTTTTTACTAAATGATTAATCTAATATTGCGGATCTCAAACCTATGAGACTATCAGAGTCAAGAATAAACTGTGTTGCGGAGCGTATTACTGAACATTTAACAAATGCGATGCGTGGCAATGGTTTAACAGATTTAAGACGTAAAAAAATATATGAATGGACATAGACCGTTAAAGATACTGGTGCATTTATTACAAATGTTAAAAAGCTAGAAAAGTCATTAAAATTTCCAATAACAGTAAAAACGTTAACAGGATAGATATTGTACAAACCAAAATATACAAAAAATGGAAGCCCTATAACAATCATTGATCATAATGCACATGCATGGACTGATGCTGTAACAATATTCCCACGAGAAAGAATGATTAAATTTTTTAATGGTCATGTATTTGATTTTATTAAAAAATAAGTAAAAATGACCCTGTATCTGTTTGGTTATTTCAGAGTTCGGAACACGATGCAGAATCTCTTTATGAAGAAATGAGAAATCTTGCACTAAAATATACTTCTGACGATGACAAAATCAGACAACTAATGAATAATTGTTTTACCGTACCATCAGTCGCAGCCCATTTCGCTCAGGGAAAAAATTCATGGAAACCTACAAGATCTTAATTTATTGAGGATATACAAAAAAGTTGCATAAAATATGGAAACGGTTGATTATGTTTACTAAATACGATTATAATGATGTTATATCAGTCGATATGGCTGCATGTTATCCTGGAAGTTTTCTTGGATATGGTGAGTGTTCTAAATACTTTAACAGATTCGAACATCCTAAACATGACATGGCCAGAGTTTCAATAAATGGACCCTTACCAGATTTTGACTTAACAGGGTTTGCATATATAGAATCATTCGAGTTAGCAAAAGATCTCCATCCGATTACTTATGTTTGGTAAATACTTTTTAGAAAAATGTTGGGGTATTAGAATCGTTAAAAGTAAATGAAGCGATTATATCCTATAGTCCACAAAAGCAAGTTTGGTTACCAGAACCGGAGAGATTTAATATAGAAGATGCCAGGAAAGAATTTCTTGATCTTGCCGAAGATGACATTATTAAAATTACTAGTAATATACGTAAATGTAGAGACGAGCACGATGAGAAGCGTGCAAAAGATCTCGGTAGAAAGATAATTGGTAAGTTTACTCAAGGTGGTTTATACAGTTATAAACGACACTGTACAAGATTGATTATGGACGATGCTGAGTTAGATTTTATAATCGATGATACAACAGAGAGAAACACATTTATAAGCCGAAATAATGCTTATTTATCGGATGGGACCAAACTAGTTACTATTGTGAGTTATCTTGATGGCGACTCACCGCAGTTTACTCATTTAAGATCTTCAATGTTAGCCTATGTTTCTATAAATCTACTGCCGATGATAAATAGATTTCCTCGTCACGCTGTTAGAGTCGCTACTGATTCATTTTAAATAAACAAAAAATATAAGGATTTATTAAATTCTCTACTCGGTAATGGTGAGTGGGGAACATGGAGGATAAAGCAAGAAAATATACTTAGTTATTCTGAATTTGCTTAAGTTGAAATTAAGGAAATATATTACATAAATAATAATCAAATAATAGAATCATTTGCACCATCTGTGTACGATCCTGTGGCTAGACATAAGACTGTTTATCTTAATGGATGTGGAGGGTCAGGTAAAACAACTCGTGTGATTAAATTATTT
This sequence comes from Potamilus streckersoni, assembly GCA_016746295.1. NCBI lineage: Eukaryota > Metazoa > Mollusca > Bivalvia > Unionida > Unionidae > Potamilus > Potamilus streckersoni. Next base: position 65,032 of record JAEAOA010002230.1, on the reverse strand, counting down.
ATGAACAACAATTCAGATATGATCGTTTTGACACCTACACATAAACTAGCCAGAGAGATAAAAGAACGAGGTGCAAAACTTGCACTTATCATAGTTTTTTTTTAGATGGAGTGGAGATACATGGTCTTCTGAGCGAATGGGTGAGAAATATATACCTAAGTGTATTATATGGGACGAGAGAGACACGGTGTCGTTGGAAACACTAAAAACATTCCTTGAATGGTTAACGAAAAACACTGCTGTGATTATGTGTGGTGATCATGGTCAACCACCGCCTTTTGTTGGACAGTCTCCACATGAATGGCTAAATAATAATGTGGATTATTACGAAGAAATACATAATGATCATAGAGCTATTGATGAACCGCTGAAAGAACTTAAAAGATTAATCAGACTACAACCAGATAAAATAGAATGTGAAATAATGCGTGAGATAATTCCAGAAACTACCATAAATGCTTTTTTAACTTTATGGAGGCCTACTGATTTGATAGTCGCAAGTAGAAAGATAGTTCGTGATGAATTGCAGAAGAAATTATTTACGTTACATAAAGAAAGGTTTTCACATCTACCTGTACCATTATGTTATCGACGACAGAATATTGAAGTTAAAATTCCTGGTGGCGGAGTACAAAATCTAGTATTGAATGACATTATTTTGGTAAATATTAATATAGTTGAAGGAGCATTGAATATGGATAAATCACCATGGACGTTAGGATACGCTATCACGATTCATTTGTCACAGGGATTAACTATATTTGATACAAATATCTGGATTGTAGATGACCGGATCGAGTGGTCAAATTTAGTATATCTTGCAGTTTCTCGCGTCAGACGAATAACTCAACTACATAAGGTTATTATAGATTAAGTGATAACTAAAGAAATTACTAATGACGATGTTGTAATAAAGAAAAAATTAGCGTCTTATAAACAATGTGACAAAAAAAATTAACGTGACTTTGATATTGATACTGAATTTATTATAAAACTAAAACAACTACAGAATAATCACTGTGCAAGTTGTAACACAATAATGTTATGGCAATATTCGAATAATAACCCAAGACAATTTACCGTAGACAGAATAAATAGTGATCTTGGTCACACACGTGAAAATGTAATGTTGACCTGTCTTGAATGTAATCGACGAAGAGGTGCTAATTTACATACGTGAAGGTGGCGGTAATTGTGTATCTGCAGGATTTACTTGCAATTGTTCACGCACAAATCCACGTTGAGGGGCAGTAGAATCTAGTCTGTATATAGCAGGTCTTCCAGTAGATCTAACCACGCTAGAAATTGTATGTGTGGTCACACTCCAAATAAGGTCAGTAGCTCGTCTTATGCCACCCTCCAACTTCCCTGGTTCGTATAAATATCTCACAATTACCTTACCTAATACTAGTTGTTGACCTCGTTGTCCGTATTCATAACTACGTGGTATATATATTTTTTTGTTCTTGCATTAGAAGGTTCATAAAAGTTGCACTACTAATTTGATTATTTAATGCAGATACCACACTTGGTAACCTTGCAACCCATTCACGAGATCGCTCACCGGACCTCAAGTCAGCAGATATTTCCTTCGCATATTGATATCCAAATAACCGCTCAGCAAGTGTTCGATTAAATCGTTCAACGATTGCTTGATCAAGATGAATTTCAGTATGCCCTCGTCTGATTGTAACGTTATGTTTTTTCATTAAGAATGATACTGCACCAAAAAATTCTTTGCCAGGATCTACTTGTAATAGTTGTGGCCATTGTAGACCACCACGTTGATAAATTCGCTCAAACGCAGATGCAACTTCAAATGCTGTTTTTGTTGATAATGGTTCAGCTTCTTTATATCTACTTGCAATATCAACAACAGTCCACATGTTTTAATAGTATCGTGTGGTAAAAACAAAATATCTGCTTGATGAACTTCGTTAGGAACACTGACATCAAAATGCGCATATTTAATTTTTTTGGTGGTGGTAGATACATTTGACATATTGCCTGTCGTGCTAACCAATTTGGAGCAAAATAATGTGAAACTTTTGCTGCTTCAGCAAGTTTAGTGATCGATGCTTTACCTTTCCAATACCCTCTTGGGCTATAATAAATAGATTCCATTATAATAATTATACAATTAATTACCAGCCCCTAACATTATTTTACTTTTCATAGCGGATTTATTAGGAAACTAGCGAGTTTCTCTCTAACAGATTTATTAGGTATAGAATTTAATGCATGCATCAATTTTACAACTGCAAGATGCCGCTGCTGCAAATCTTTACTTTTATAAGCAACGTCATGAACATGACATGCTTTATCAATTTTATTTACTGGATACTCTTCTGGTCTTGGTTGATCCTGATCATCAAGTCGGATATCAAGTCGAGTTCCAGGACCACAGTAATTATATACTGGAAGGTGTTTCTCACCAATATACTTAGCCCATGGTAATCCAGGTAATTTTCCTAAAGAAGCAGCAATATCCCCACCTATCTTTGTTGTCCCCGAGATAAATTTATATTTTTGTGTACCACATTTTACACATATACCTGTTAATGAATGTCGTTTATTTTTCGTTATTATTCTTGTCAATCCAGTGGTGGGTGTAGATGATCTACATCGAACACAATATAGACTCATGTTATTAATAATATGGATACAATAATTGACTTTTCGGCGACACGAAAACAAGAACCAGTGAAGCACCATCCCGCATTACCAAATTCGATAAGAATGATTATAATAGGTCCATCTGGATCAGGTAAAACACAATTATTATTAAATTTAATAATGAGATGGTTGAGATGGAAGAAACTATATTTAATAGCACCGTCTGTAGATGATCAGCATTGTTACGAAGTACTTAAGGATTTTAAGGAAAAAGCAAAATTAGTTAATAAAGACGGTGACGATATTATTGACTTTATCACAAATATAGATGAAGCCCCATCTTTAGATGACTTAGATGGATTCATTAATAATCTCGTAGTATATGATGATGTGATGTTGGACAAACAATCTAATCCAACTAGAATATTTTCTCGAGGTAGACATAAGAACACAGACGTGATTTATGTTACTCAGAGATACACACAGATACATAAAGTGATTAGAGATAAATGTAATATTTTGGTTGTGTTTAATGGAGTAGATAATTAGACCTTACAAAATATGTATTATACTTGGTGTTCAGGGGATATGGACATGATTAAATTTAAAAATTTCTTTTCTAAAGCACAATCTATTCCATTTGGATTTATAGCGATAAATTTACATGATCCTAGATCAAGATATCGTGTGGGTCTATATAAAATCTTTGGTTAGTTTCCCTTGACCGTCAATAGCAGCAGGCAGGGTGGAAGGACAACAATTGAGTCGCTTTACGAGTAAACAAAATCGCCTTACAAAGTCAGGACAAAATTACTTCAATAATAGTATAACAAAAACAAGCTAACCTGACAATGTCAGGCGTATGGAAATATAATTAGTTAGAGACTTTGGTTTAGTGTTATTGACTTTTTTTCAGCCTCTGTAGGAACCTTTATTTTTCGTTAGGGATTCGAGAAAAATTTGTAGGATTCACTCTGCCTGCTGCCTAATTTCAAACATAGATAAGCATAGATATTGACTCAATTCACACTCGTAGTTTCTTATTTTAACTAATACAAATTTATCACTGATACGGTATTGTATTTCTTTCAATATGTGCTCAGATCTGCTTTTATCCACTGTTCAAATATCCCGGAACGAGGCCTCCAATAATGTGATAAATTGTTGGCGTTCAAAACACACCAACTTCTTCCACTACGGTTCGTTGCTAGGGAATGACCTTTCGCGGTGTAATTTACCCAGTGTGGATGGATAGAAAGTATAATGCAGACATCTGAACAAGTATATTGAAGAAATAAACACAACGAGCCCTTGTCAATGAACAAATATAATATTTAATCAATTTAACAACAGAATTTAAAATGAAAAGAAATCAGTTTCCTGGTTACAAAAGAAGGATAAACATACTAACATGTTCTCAAAATAAAAAAAAAACAATACAAAGTTTCTTTACTGTTACTATTACTTGTCATTGACAGAATTAATTCAATTCGTCATTGCCTACGAGATGTGAACTTTGAGTTCAACGATGAGCGATATCATAACCTATCTTATTCGGACATCGAATCTTCCGTTCGTCCCGCTCTGCCAACCTTTGTCTAGTCGTCTGGACCTGGACTCCTGCCAGTCGAACTACGGTTGGACGATTGTACTTAGACTTCAGCGGTGAAAACGTCTGACCTTTCGCTGCAGAATTTTCTCATGAATTTACAGGAAGCTGTTTCCTTTAATAAATAAAATGTCTCGCAATAGACAATAGGTCGCCTTTTCCAAGTATATAACTATACTTGTACATTAATTCGGCTCAGAAAAATAAAAGGCATACATTCTGTTGCACTCACTTTCACTAATTCCTATATTTACATAGACGGCCATTGCATGTCGTGATGTTAATTCGGGTCACGCTAGTGGGAATGTTACAAACTAGTATATGAATATACACTCAATACATGTCATACTAAACAGAGATTTAATTCATCAAACTATGAAACATTACCCATCATTTAATAAGCTTAATTCTCGAAAATTTCTAAGCACTCATATGTATCGAAAATTTAATTACATGCAGTCTTGTCAATGTTCTCAATGAGTTGATAATTAGAAAATCAAAGAATAACATGTCGTGGCTAACATTTCACTAAATCCCTGAAAATGAAATCATACATACATGCATCATAACATCGATAATTTGCAAATAAATCAACAAATAAAATATTATATTAAAATCGGGAAACTAAGATTGCGTACCTTTGCTGTTTCTTATTCGTCTTCTACGAACCCCCAATGTAGAGTTTGTCTACTTTCTGAGGCAATTCTCACGCCTTACTGCAGTCATGAGAGACGTGCTTTCACGTTTCCCGGAGTCGACCTCCTAACTTCTCTCAAGAAAGATTGAGGACTGAAGAATTTTTTCAAAGCAAAATCCTTAATTCCTTACAAAGTTATGCCCATAAGTTACTATTAACCAATCAGAATCGATTGTTTCCTAAATCTTCCACATAGAATTTGTGATTGTCAAACAGCTAATCATGCGTAATTAACGTTCCTTTGAACAATCAATTATTGACAAGTTTCTGCCTTTAACCGGTTGTTTTTGGGACGAGTGTTGTCATACCCTTGTACCACAGCAGTTGACTAAGTCAAATTACGTCGCGTGGAACGAATTTCATTTGACGTTCAGAGATGAAATTAAAATAATCATATAACTGTCTCGAACCCTTTCTATTTTAATTAAGTTGACTTTGATACAATTCATTTAACCAATGTTTCTAAGAGTTTTCAAAATTCGACACATCACACAGTATTATCTCAGAGGATTTGGCGCTAAAAGTTTGAATTTGTAGTCATTATTACGTAAAAAAATTTTGTGGTGTTTTTCTCTTTCGCTACCAATAGCATGACTTCACAATGAACTGCTATTCAGTACGGTTCCATTATGTTCTTTTAGCGAGGAAGATTGGCCAAATTGTCATTTCTGTATATATATATATATATATATATATATATATATATATATATATATATATATATATATATATATATATATATATATATATATATATATATGGTTACACTTATTTTGAATTATGATTCAGTTAATAGAGTAACAAGTAGTATGGCTGATAATTATAAGGTACGGTTAAATATCTATTGCTGTTACTATGGTTCGTCCATCAGTATAATTATTTCTCCACTGACCTGTATGTATGTATGTATGTATGTATGTATGTATGTATGTATGTATGTATGTATGTATGTATGTATGTATGTATGTATGTATGTATGTATGTATGTATGTATGTATGTATGTATGTATGTATGTATATATGAGTGACTGAATGACTGACTGACTGACTTTATTTCCTCTTCAACAGAGATTTCGTTCAGTTAGTTTTCATTGTTACACAATAAAGATAGGAACATGGCTGGATAATAATGGATACATAATACATTAAACTTGTAGTAAAATACTGATCTTCTTTCATCACAAGCATTTTTCACTGCAGCAGTATTAGAAAGATCTGTGGAGAGAGTAACCCCAGTATATATTCTAGAGGATTCCCTTTATATCTGAACTTAAACACAGATTTTTTTTTCTGTTTTTTTTTTCTTCTAATATTTGACAATATTGCTTTTATCAGCATTGTATCGGACTCTCCACTTCGATGCATAGTTATGGAGGTTGAGAGGTAAAACACACATACCGTTAATTGATAAAAGTCCAAAGGATACTTAAGATTTTGTTGACTCCAGTAAGGATATTAGGTCATTTATAATGACTAAGAATAGCCTTGCTAATAGCTTTCTTATTTGTCCTACCCCTTGATTGACTAAATATAACTCCGAGATAGAATATTATAGCTTGTAAAAGAGGCCATCATGCCATAACATATTAAAGGCATTCGCATTGTCCAGGAATTCAGCATAAACGTTCGACTGACCTTCTAAATAATGGGCTATTCCCTCTTTTATAATAAAGGACGCAGTGATGCCATTGCATTTTCTTCGAAATCCCTGCTGTGAGGTGAAAATTGATCCTTTCACTAAATAGAGTTAGCCTCTTCAATAATATTTCCTCAAATACTTTTTGAAAGACGGAAACGATTTAAATATCTCATATCTAGCCTGTCTTTTTCTACACCCTTGAAGATAGATATAGCACGTGTAGTTTTGAAATATTCAAGACACGTTTCTAAGGAGATGATGAGACTTTTGCAAAAAATAGGACTAACCAATTGACAGGAAAACATTAAATGCTCTGCATATATTTTATCATGTTCACATGATTTATTTATCTTCAGCTCTCTTGCATCCACTTCAATGTCATTCTGTAATATGGTTTCACACATATCCTTATCTACTCCGTCCTCAAAATTTGAATCCACAATATTCTTCATGGTGTTTCTAATACCAGCTGCAAATGATGCTTTAAAATGAGTAACTGGTGTTTCAGTTCCTAAAGTTGTAAAATACTAGCGGCATGCGTTACGAATCAAATGAGGGTCCCGTATTATTTCTCCTTCCACTTTTAGTTCAGATATATAGTCTCTGTCCCTTCTTATGTAGTCTTACTATTCTATAGAATTTCCCTACATTCAGTTCTGCAGCTGTTTCTAGGTCACCGAATTGTTCCTGTTCGTACTGGTCTTTTGCCATGTTAAGTTGGTTTCTGAATTTTCTTTTCGCATGCATATACACTGCATATGTCGTAAAATGTATACCACATAGCCATTTATCATTTATCCATAACAGTCGCTTTCTTCTCATCTCTTTATGTAGTTCAGCCTCAATATTAAATTTCCAGTAAGGTATTATGTGAGGCAAGAAGATTTTCTTTTGGAAGATTTTTGTCAGCAGTATTGCTTATAACAGTCGCAACACTAATAACGGCATTTTGTACATCTGCAATGTTGTCTAAAGATAGCTCCACTGAATTTAAAAGTTCGTAGATTCTTGGAGTTCGTCTGGAACTAACAACTCTGCTCTTACAGGTATTTGATCTGATTGATTCAGATGATGATCATCTTTAATTTTGTCACTACCGACTAAATCTATTTTTGAGGAAGGTATAAAAACGTAGTCAATCAAAGACTCTACGCCGCTTCACAACACACCACAATAGCAGCCACAGTTGGTCCGTATATATACCCAGGTGGAATTACGTGACCAAAAACTAAGACGATAGATGGCACTACAAAGCCCGCCAAGCATTCAAAATTACAATATAAATTTTAACGAAACGAAATATTATACAACGAAATGAAAATTTGAAGTCAATGGGGTTTCCTCGTTACACAACCCACGCCTCCACTATATGTGCTACCACGCACATTCAACTGTCAATAACGAAATTTAAACAAATAAAAAAAATCACTTAAATCGCAAATCAAATAAAAACAGTTATCAATCAATTACGAAGGAATTAATGTTCTGTATGAATGTCCATCATTATTTCTCTAGGCTGTCCGAATTACACACATGAATGTTCTGAACAAATTTACTTCACTGTTCCAGATTAGCAAAGTTCACATATAATTCCTCCAATTTCTTGGGTAGTTTTCTTTGTCTCCTAGGTCGCTCATCACCAGCAATTAATGACTCTCCATTGTTGCTTTGGTTCACTGGGAAAACTTCTGTCATGGTGCCGATGGGAAAAGACGCAACAAGACTAGTATCATCCAGGTCATCATTTTCTTGATCCTTATCCATACATTCCGAAGTCTCAGAGTCCAATTCATTCGCTTCTTTAGGAACATCATTACATCCCTGATACCTCTTCAAGCGATCCACGTGAACTACGAAGGGCTTCCCACTTTTACTGCAGTTAACTCTGCAGTTGACGTCGTTCAACCTGTCAATAACTTCGTACGGCCCATACCACCATGTCTGTAATTTCGGAGAAATTCCCCTTTTTCGTTTCGGCGAAACAACCAGACAAGATCGCCTGTCTGAAATCTCTCCCATCTGGTCCTGCTATCACAATAGCACTTCTGTCGCCGCATCTTGCACTGCAAGTTGTCTCTGGCGAAACGATGTGAAATTTCTAATATTCTTTCCAATGACTGAATCCATTCATGCGAACTAATGTAACGTTGATCAGGTGGTTTTCTAAACACAACATCTAACGGTAAGTCTGCCTCCCTTCCTATAATCATGAAATTGGGAGTAAAACCTGAGGTCTCATGCACTGCAGAGCGGTATGCCATCGCTAGGTATGGGAGGTGCTCGTCCCAGTCTCTTTGTCGTTCTTCGATGTAAGCAGATAACATGCATTCATGCCCTAATATGTCAACAGCTATGCGTTCCATTGGAACCCTTGACGAAATCAACTGCATTGGAGACCGCTTTTTCTGTCCTGGTGATTTTTGTTTTGCACAGGCCTCACATCTCTGGCACCACAGTCGCACATCGTTATGTAGTCCGACCCAATAATACTCTTTTCTGATCTTCTCTAGAGTTTTCCTGAAGCCAAGGTTCCCTCCACTTCGTGAATCGTGCGCCATGCGTATAATATAATTTCTCTTTTCTCGAGGAACTATAGCTTGACTGTGAATTTCTCCACCGTCGTGCGACTCCCATATGCACCAGAGTATGGCGTTCTTGATCTCTAGCTGGTCCCACTGACTCCAGAGTCTTTTCACCAACTTTGCTGAAACTGGATGCTTTAACCAGATGTGAATAAATATACAATCTATCCCAATTCAGCTGCCCAGTAAATTGAATTGTTCTTTGTACTAGTTTCCTGGAAACATATGATAGATAAATCTTTTTATTTTACACAATGTAAAATATCCATTTGTTTAAAGACTTAACCATGTAGGTTTTCAGACATTCATTAATAAAACTTTTTTGTTATTTTCCTTGCAAACAGCAAACATTTAACATAAAGATTTTCTTGTACTGGAATAATGAAGTCATTATCACATTGATTTTATCACTTGCATGGCATGCATGCTAGCAAAGATACAAACATCTGTCATAAATCCATATACAGTGTAACAATACATGAATTAGATTTAGCTGTAGTTAATATTTATAACAGTGGATAAACACTACAATCAAGTAAAATGTGAGAACTTTTACACACAAGACAGTCCTACACAGAGCTTACTGAAACCACTTAGTGAAACTATAAGCACAGAAAATGTGAGGATAAATTACAAATGAGTGAGAATTCACAAATGAGTTAAGAATTAATGTAGGAAAAATAGGACAAAATGAACTAGCAAAAAACATGTTGATGGATTAATGAAACAACTGATGAGGGTAGGGCTGAAGTAACAAAAAAATGGATACTTTAACCAAGGACAGAATGAAAACAAAAAATGAGAGATGGATCAATAAATTAAATGGAAAAATAAATCCATTAAGGTTAATAGATGGATGAATAGGTTGGCATGGTGAATGTATCAATTAGTTATGAAGTGTCAAGCAAATGAGGCTAAATTAATTTTTTTAAAAAATAATGTAACAAATAACTCCTGGTCAAGTCTGTTTTATGTTAAGAAAAATCCTATTTACTGACAATAAATGAAAAAAAAACATGACTTAATTTTCTCAATGTCAAAATTGACACACGTACTCTATCAATTCCTTATCGGTCTTATTGAAAATGAAACTTGTAATTTTTTTTTATATGAGAGTACAAGTAATATTGGCCAATATTCTGTTGCAGAATGGGGAAAATTAATTTGAAAATTAGTTAGATTCATTACTTGTAATTACACATTGCGCGTGTAATTCAAACAACGTATTAGCTTCATTTATATGTCGATGTATGAAAATGAGTTAGATTATAACATTAGTACTCAAGTCTAAGTAAAAATAATGGAATACTACCGTTTTTAAAGAAATAGCCAAGTAAATAATGTAATTAATTTAGTTGTATCTGTCCCACCAAATGTAGATTCATATGAAGGAATTCAGCTGGATTCTACTAATCTTGGAACAACAAGTCTGCAAAATTCGGAAGTTATAAAAAAATCTAGATCAGAATCTTTCTCATTTGCAAGATCAAGAAAAAAGTGAACTTAAACATTTGTTTTCTGAATATAAGCACTTTGTTTCCAGACATGCCTACTAGGACAAACAAAATTTTTCACGACGTTGAAGCAGTACATTCGAAACCCATGAAACAACACCTATACAGGATGAATCCTTTTAAACAGCAATATATGAAAAAAGAGATTCAGTATTTACTGGACAATGATTTTATATAGCCCAGTAAGAGTGATTGTAGCTCACCGTGCATTCTTGTTCCGAAACAGGATAAAACTTTTCGAATGTGTACGGATTATAGGAAGGTGAATAGTGTGACAAAACTCATTTCCACTGCCAAGAATCGATGATTATTGTATCGACAAAATTGGAAATGCCAAATTCGTCACTAAATTCGACCTTCTGAAGAGCTTTTGGCAAATTCTAGTACAGGAAAGAGCAAAAGAAATTTCGGCATTTGTGCCTCCAGATGGACTCTACCAATACAAAGTGGTATCTTTTGGGATGAAGGTTTTTCCGAGTACTTTTCAACGCCTTATGAATATTAATTCTGGTCTAGACAACTGTGATGCATACATTGATGATGTCATCATTTACAACAACACCTGGAAAGAACATCTACGATTCGACAGACTCACGGAAGCAAATCTGACTATTAATTTATCTGAAAGTGATTTCTGCGATGGATGTGTTCCCTTTCTAGGACATATTGTGGGACATGGACAGATTAAACCTATAGATGCTAAGGTCAAGGCTATTTCTGAATTTCTAGTGCCTGTTAATAGAAAACGGCTGATGTGATTTTTATGTATGGCTGGACTATCGTAAATTTTGTTATAATGTCTCTGATGTTGTTGAACCTCTGACAAACTTGTTGAGAAAGAAAGTTTCTTTGGACTGAAAATGTAAAGAGGCTTTCGATAGACTAAAAGCCATACTTGAAAGTGCACCAGTTTTAACAGCTCCGTTTAAATTATATGTAGCTGCGAGTGATGTTGGGGTTGGAGCAGTTTTGCTGCAAGATGACCAAAATGGTGTTGAACACCCAGTGTGTTATTTCTTTAAGAATTGAAATAAACACCAGAGAAACTACTCAACAATCGAGAAGGAGTGCTCGGCCTTAATGCTGGTATTACAGCACTTCAAAGTTTATGTTAGCTCGGCTCCTTTTCCGGTTGTTGTGTTTAGTGACCACAACCCCTCACTCTCATGGGCAGAAATAAAAACCAGGCTGTTGAGATGAAGTTTATTTTTTTTTACAAGAATACAATATCATATCAGGCACATACAAGGGAAGGATAATTTTATTGCAGATGCACTTTACCGTGTGTAGAAATGTCATTTTTAAAAAATAAATTCATAAGAGTTCCTATGTAATTTTTACATCTACTATGAAAAAGAAAGTTTTATTACATAAATCTTTCTTTTATTTTCTTTATGGGAAAGGTGTTACAATCCTGTAGTTAAAGTATGCGTGTGTTAAGGAATGAAATTTGTATAAATCTTTTTATTTCATTTTTTTTCATTAAATGTAATTATTAATACGATTATATTATTATTAGTCAAACATGTTGAAAAAACATCGTGTTTACTTGAGTCGTAAATGTGACTCATTTGAGCACGTGCTGTGTATGATGACAATTTCATTACAAGTAAACATTCAGGAATAGCTATGAAAACGATTGGGTGATACTTGGTCAGGCTTTCCTAATGTCTAGATGAATTACGAAATTGCATGCGTCCTCCGTGCGCGTGCAATTCAAACAAAGTATTAGTTTCATTTATATGTTGTTGTAATTTTGTAAGACAGACAGCAATAGTCGAGAGTCATACACAGTCGTAGAGTCGTAAAATCAGTTGGAGTTCATTGTGACATCTTAGATTTACACAACTTCTATCATTTTAGAAAATGGTTGTTTTGTGTTAGAGGAAGTTGTCTGTTCGTGTGTCTTCGTAAAACAACATGTCTTGTTAGAAGAGCTAATTTTACTTCGTTTTTCTGGATAGTTTTCCTGGAGAACATCATTGATGATTCGGACAAAGACATTTTCAGAAAATATTCTTAATTGGAACATAACAACATAAACTGTTCTTTATTGTGCAAATTCTGGATTTTTCAGGTTGCCTTCGTCTGACGTGGTCATCTGCTATTTTGGACCGGAATCGAACTTCAGACTGTGTTTAGAACTTCTACAAGACTTGCGTTTCTATTTTGAACAAACAATTTGGATCATTTCTGTAAACCGTAAGTCTTGTTTAACATATTTACATTTTTATTTCATGTTTTCTAGGAAAATAAATTATTTGTTTGTTAAAATTTACCAAGCTTGTCTTTTTTATGTTGCTTTGAACTAGCCGATACGTAACACGGGTATTACTTTTGCAACATGCAGTGTAAAACATGATAAAGTAAACAATTTCTGGCCACTGTATAATATAGCTTCAGAGATCCACCACTGTGGTCTCCAATACAAGTCCACTACAGTGGTCTTCAAACAGGACCACTAATGTGGTGTTCAGGCACAAGGCCACTCAACTGGGTCTTTAGACAGCCACTGCTGTGGTCTTCAGACAGAGCCACTTCTGGGTCTTCAAACAGAGAAACTGTGGTATTCAGAAAAGGCCACTGATGTGGTATTCAGAAAAGGCCATTGTTGTGGTCTTCAGACAAAGGGCCACTGTTGTGGTCTTCAAAGGGCCACTGCTGTGATCTTCAGACACAGGGCCACACCTGTGGTCTTCCGACAGGGCCACACCTGTGGTTTTCATACAAAGCCTTTACTGTAGTCTTCAGACACAGGGCCACTACTGTGGTCTTCATACAACATTACTGTGGTCTTCAGACACAGGGCCACTGCTGTGGTCTTCATACAACGCCATTACTGTGGTCTTCACACATGGGGTCACTACTGTGTTCTACACACAAGTAAGCAAAGTCATCTTGATTGGAATGGATTTTTTTATGAATTTGATTTCATGGATACAAAGCAAAATAAGAGAAACAAACCACATGCCTCCTAACTGAATTAGAAACACTTTGATACAAACCACATCCATCCAGATTTAATTAAATTTATTCCTTAACTTAATTATCAATAGTTTATCCCACTTGACACATTTTATAATAATTATTACAATACTTATCCAACCATTAAGCATAAATGTTGATGATCAAAGAGTTTATTACAGTTGGATAGTTAACTTTGGTTAAGAAATTGCACTACTATCCTACACCACAGGCATTTGGATTACTTATGGCTTTTTGTATTAGTTTTAAATTTCAACAGTTAAAATGATTGAAGTGTTAGGAATAACTTGGATAAGAAAACTAGGTGAGATAATTTGGTACAATAAAGTATTGCTTATAGGCAAAAACTGACCTTATACTGAGCCTGAGTGCAAAAAAAAGACCAAAGATCAGGAGATTGACAGTGCATGGTGCTTTACTGGTTCTGTGTGAAAATAAGATGAAACTTGGCATTAAGTTGACTAGAGAAATAGTATGTAAGAGTGATCTAATAATTCATGAAGTCATCCTAACAGGTTTATGGAGTTTACAATTTGCTCTTTCTTTCACAAGTCTAATTTGGTAAATTGATTAAATTAATTTACCTGTTTCATAAGACTTTTTTTCTGTTTCTCTATTTTAGATAATCTGTCATTAAAACAATTCTGGTTTATATATTTCCTAATGTCCAGATGAATTACAAAATTGCATGAGTCCTGTATAATTGACATTAATTCAAATTACAATTACAAGTAATTACATGCAATGTGTAATTACACATTGACATTACTTGTAATGAAATTGTCATCATACTCAGCACTGCTCACAGGTGTCACATTTAGGACTTAAGTAAACAGGAAGTTTTTCAAAAACATTAGACTGATATTAATATAATCATATTAAAATTTACATTTAATGAAATAAAATTAAATAAAAAGATTTATACAAAATTCATTGCTTAACACACACATACTTTAACTGCAGGATCATAACACCAGTAATACAACAAGCAAATGAGAGATATGCTTTCATTCACACAGCATGTTAAGTTTTAAACCTGAATTTTGATATCAGTAAATTTACAGCAAGTGTAATCTACAAACACAAACAAACACTATTGCAAACTGTACATGACATCCTGCAAACGCATTTTGTTTTAATGTATTTTCAATAGTATATACATGAAGTAACATAGTGTTCCAGCAGTACCCCTAGGTTAGTCTTCACTAATTTGGGATATAAACTTTAAGCTACTGACTCCTACCTCTTTCTTAGGTAACAGAAATACAATACATGGATCAATTTTCCTTCAATTCAGTTGTAGAGAGGTTAAGTCCTCATCTGTAATGAAAAAAGTCAAATATATGTTCAGCAACAGTGATTTTGATCTCAATCCTTTCCAAGACAGTGGTGGGTCTTTCCTGAAGATAGGAGAATATCTGTACAAAGTGTTTTAGAAATAGTTGTGTAGTGCTTTAGTTATTGTCCAGAAATGAAATGTGAATGCCAGGTGTGTTATTAGAGACTGTCAGCTACAACTTGAAGCTACTGATTCCAAATCAGGAAAACAAATAATGTAAATCTTTGAAATCTAAAGTTATCTCTCACCAATGAAATGCATGGACACAATGTATTTTTAGCAAGTGAACTTTACTTTGGAGCTAGTGTGGCCTCCGACAATCTATAGGATTTTTCCAAGTATTTTGTTGAATTCTAGGACTTATCATCCAGAAATGAAATGCATTGCCATAATCTATTTTTAACAGCAGTGACCTTGGCCTTGAGGCTGCTGACCTCCAAATCAGTATGATTCTTCCATGCAGTAAAGCAAAGGCAAACACATGTAGGCACATGTCCATCTTATCTGGACAAATGATTGCAATCCCTAAACCCTACAACTTTCATTATTAGGCACAAAACAATGTGAAAATACTTTTAAAACTAGGCTTCTTAGATTTAGAGAAAAACATTCACAATTCACCATTATTTCTCTGAAATAGGATGTAAATTAGTTTGACTCAATAAAATATTTCACAAAATAATTTTAAAATGATAGTCTGAGATCAAGATGTGTAAAACATGATAAAACTGACAACACTAAGATCAGCTATTAAGAATTATCCCCACTTCATAATTCTTTACTACAATGAACTATTAATTGAATCTTTTAACTGCACAGTTGAAGAGACTTCTCCTGTGATCTAGTGGGGTTAGAATGTCTGCCCCGGATGTGGGAGGTTGCAGGTTCAAACCCCATCCGTGTCATACCAAATTCTTATAAATATGGTACTAACAGCTGCCTTGCTAGATGCTCAGCATTCAAAGGTTAGTATTAGGACTGATGTCAACATAATATGACTCTGGAGGGACATCATGCTAAGTCTGCAGCATGTTAGTGTTAGACATCACTAAAAACTGCCACATTGCAGACTTCATTGCAAAATGACTGAACACTTGTTAACGTTATGATAAAAATCCAAAATCACACACACACACAGTTGGTGAAAACAACTAGGATACTAATATTAGTACCCCTATTTGGTGTATGGCCTATTAACATGGATCTAACATGGAGCAGCTGGGTGTGATTAACTTTTTTTCCAGCCTTCTATAAAACATATTGTACATGTTCCTTACTGAAAAAAATAAAAAAGTTCTCTTGCCTATACTGGAAGAAATAATTGTTATTTAATACCAGAATTCTGCTTAATACCAGAATTATTTAATACCAGAATTCTGCATAATACCAGAATTGTTTAATACCAGAATTCTGCATAATACCAGAATTCTGCATAACACCAGAATTATTTAATACCAGAATTCTGCATAATTTAATACCAGAATTATTTAATCCCAGAATTCTGCATAAATTAATACCAGAATTCTGCATAATTTAATACTAGAATTATTTAATACCAGAATTCTGCATAAATTAATACCAGAATTCTGAATATTGTTCTACAAATATGTGCAAAAAAACTAACATTCTTTATCAGATATTTTCATTTGGATCATACTTTCCATTTTCAGCATTTTTTGTGTTGTATAATGACATTGATGCCTTATTAGGAAATGTAAACAGATTGTAGTTAACATTGTATGTATTTTTAATATATGTATGTATTTAATATATTTGTATGTATTTAATAATATTTAATAGAATATCCAAATTTAATAATATTTAATAGAATATACAAATGTGGCATAGAAAGCCTTATTTGGAAAATAAATTATCCGGAGTCTTGTGTTATCTTTTATGGTGGACATGTTAAACTTAGCAAAACAATTCCAATGTCTGATATAAACTTAATAAAGTAATCATTAATCATATTTCCTAAAAAAAACAAATCAACTTCTTGGATACTTGACTGAAGGACAAGCCAAGCATTTGCTACTACTTAATGGTCTGTACACTTTAACCTATCTGAACACAACAAAACTATTCTTTTCTGATAACATAAATTGTCTAATCTGATACAAAGCTGTCTAGTAACAAATGGAAAGACAATAACATACCCAGCATGTTTAAATGGGAGCTAACTCTTAATTGTGTAGTAGATTGCAATTAGTCATCTGTATGTCTTTGACAATATTTGCATTTGTCCATAGAAAGGTACAGGCTCAGATGTATGCTACATCAAAGCCAAGATACCCCACATTGAACATAATTTCATGATTTGACATGGTTTGTCTGGGCTAAATGGTATAATAGCAACAGCTGTGTACAGTTAAAACAACACCAAAATATCTTTTGACAATCATGGGATAACAAAACATTTTCATCGGTCAGGAAGATCCCAACAAGAAAAGAGTCTTGAACTTGGTTTAGCATTTATGGCACATCAACATATTAAGGTCATTTAGTGCTGAGACAACTGTAGTTAAGTGTCTTTCCAGGGAATCACCATGGTCATTGGTGTTATGCTGGTAGGGTTCATACCTGAATCTATTGGTACTGAGTCTATCACATCAACCATTAAGCCACTATAGCGACAGATTTTTTAACAATATATTTATACAAATAACAATAAGAATTAATTTCTTTAAGGTAAACATTTTATTTCTCTGATAATAATAATTGTACACCTTCGTCTCCATACTTTAAATATAGCTTAAATGATAAGGTATTGCATCAAATACAGACAAATAAAAGAAAACATCATTATCATTCTTGCAGTCACTGGGAATATATGTTAGAACATGAGACTTTTTTTTATAAATTAACAATCAACACATTGTTACACATATATAGAGGAACTCTTGTGATGTATATAATAGACACCCACAAACAACTTGTAACCTATTTCTACCATGATAATGGTCTGGAATCTTTCTGCCTGCTAATTATTAATATAAGAATTCTTTGTCAGTGCCTAAAAAGCATGGTACTGGTAATAAAAGTGCATCACTGATGTTCCAAATTGTCAACTAATGTTGCACCAAATTTTTTTTTTTTACAAAACATTATAATAATGTTTTAAGACAGGTCTTGTTGAATGAAAAAAAATGATCATGAAAAAATGAAAGATTAAAAACACAATTACTGTTACACAAGTATTTGCTTACCATGATGATTTAAAGATCTGCTAAGTTCATTTAATTAATTGGGAAAAAACTTTTCAAAAGCATTTTATTGAAAAGGGTAGAAGCAAGTTAGGTAATCTACTTGAAATAAGAATATTCATTTCAAATAGGTGTGGAACAACTTTTAATGTATTTTTGTGTATTCTTGTTGATAAGCAATGTAAATTTCTAGTTAATATGTATATCATGTAATATCTATACAAGACTATATTTCCTCTTAAATAGAAACTCATGCAAAGTACATGTAGCCCAACTCTTCAAATATGTAGCCAAGTTTTTGTATTATGAAACTAATGCAATGTCATTTAGTAACCCTTAAAACATGGCTGACTGAAAACATTAGTTTTCGGTGTGTTTTCTTTTACTGTTCCATTAAGTCTTGAATGATACCAACTGTATGTACCACTAGCATTTAACAGGTTGTCAAACTGATGGATTTGGAAGTGCAGTTTAAAAAGCTCTTCTAGTACCATGTTTACAAGCAATTTTGATGGCAGACAATTTCAAGATGGTTATTTTCATGCAAACATTGCACAAGATACATTTTTCTCATATGCATACTTTGTTTCTGAAAAAAAATTAACCAAAAATAGGTGCTGGAAGAATTCTGAATTTTATATACTAATTTTTATTGTAAAATATAATAATACATAAAACAAAATATAATAACAGTGAATTCAATCAGCTAAAATATAATAACTTTGGCAGGTTAATAGCTATTACAAATTACCTCCCTTAAGAAACCAATGTACATGATATGCATCTTGACATGTGATTACAATTAATGCTAAATTCTTTTGGTGTGGATTCTGTGAATCTAATGGTTATTATTATTAATCATGATACACTTTTTTGATATTTCTGACTGAACCACAGATTGACTTGACATGATCTCATCAGTATGCTTGACAGCACATATCCCTCATTGGCATGCAAAAACTATGCATGTAGCAATTGGTTCTGTACCAGTCTGCAATTAACACTTTAGACAACTGAAACTGCTGCATCTGTTCCACCTACATTGGTATGTGACAAATTGTGGTGCTACAATAGTTTGTCATTTAAAGAATCAAGTGTCTTTCTTACATGGAATTTTGGTATGTCTGCCTCAAAATGGGTGAAATATCTTCCTAAATTAATATACTCTATGCCCTGGCATGGAGCAATTATTGGCTCATTCCAAAATAACACATTAAGTTCATGACAGTTACAGCTGAAAATTTTCCATGTTCTTGGAGTGAATATGTTTAAGGTTTTATTTCTTCATACTGTGCAAATAGTTCTAAAGCAAGTGAAACATGTTTAATTTATGTAGTAAATATTGTAGCTTGTTAGACAAAAGCATTTTGCATCTCTAATAAAAAAAATCAATAATCAAATATAGCATTATTCATATCAGTTGCAAAAATATTAAAAGATTACATACAAATAACTTGAAGATTTAAAATAAAATTTTAAGATAATTTCAAAGTATTTATTAAATTAAAAAGAACTAGGGACTTCATTTTTTTTCAATAAAAAAAAAATTTTTTTAGCCAATAGTTTTGGTGTAAGTAGTAAAATTTATTTAAAATAATTCCTCTTAGTCTCAAAGCTAACAAACAAAGGAAATGCAACTTTAAACAATCAACACATCTACACATCAATAAAATAAACAATTATCTATTTTTTTAAAAAGAAAAACAAATACATATAAGCTACAACAAGAATTGTGCAGAAGTTATGTCTCACCTGATCAACTAAGGTATAATCTGAGAGCTTTACAAAGTCACTTGAGCAAGAAAAGTACATGACTGTAACCTACTTTACCCTGTTTTGAGTAGTACTGACCTAAATGCAAAATCCAAACATAATTACTGGAGTCTTTTTTTTATTACATTCACCAAGTTCACATTTCTCTGTGTAAATAAGTATAACCTAGATGCTATTCTATGAGGTTAATTGAGACTTTCTTTTGAAAGAACTTAGAAAAATTCTTTCTTAAAAAAATGTGACATTTTAAACTGTAACTGTACTCTTAGGTACAGAAAGGTTAATGCAATCATTACATGGGTTAGGAGCTGGACTCTCTAGATTATGGATACATATAAAGATAGGAGCTGGACACTAGATTATGAAAAAAAATAAAAGTTAGGAGCTGGACACTCTAGATTATGGATATAAAGTTAGGAGCTGGACACTCTAGATTATGGACATAAATAAGTAGCTGGACACTGTAGATTATGGACATAAATAAGGTCAGGAGCTGGCCACTCTAGATAACATTAGTAGCTGGACACTGTAGATTATGGATACATATAAAGATAGGAGCTGGCCACTCTAGATTATGGACAAATAATGTTAGTAGCTGGCTACTCTAGATTATGGACATAAATAAAGTTAGGAGCTGGACACTCTAGATTATGGATTTACATAAAGTTAGGAGTCGGACACTCTAGATTATGAATAAAAATAAAAGTTAGGAGCTGGACATTCTAGATTATGGACATAACATTAGAAGCTGGACACTCTAGATTATGGATTTACATAAAGTTATGAGCTGGACACTCTAGAATATATAGATTGTTGACAAAAAGATGGAGTCACAGGACTGAATTTTCATAATTAAGAAGAATATGAAGATAACCAAATTTGATTCATCATACTTTAAACTTGATTAAGGGAAGACTGTATAGCTAAGCATGATTTTATCATTAAAACTATAAGTATCTTAAAAAAAACATGAAAGTGTAGTTACTCACTCAAAGAGCACAGAATAGAAAATTTCCAGTGCAACAGAAAATATGGTATCTGAAAAACTAGCATCTTATTTAAAAAATTAATAAAGTTCTTAAAGCCAAGTGCTTTAGCAGGATTTGTAACCATGCCAATCTTAGTCTCTAAGATTTAGTATTACTGACTGCAAGTTAGCAAGCTTCAAGCTTCTTTATTATTTGAAAAGGATATACCACTGTCTGAATGTGAGGTAAAAATCTGAAAATTCTGTACATCAGAATAGCCACAAAAAGACAGTCCCATGGCAAAACAGTATTATTAGTCTGTAGGGATTATAAAAAAGCAAAGGTTACAATAGTAATAACAGTACTGCAGAAGATTGAACTATAAATTATATTTTTAAAAAATATGAGAGACAGAGACAGACAGCCATACAGAGTAAAGCACTGTAAGTACAAAAGTTTTATCATTACCAAAATGCTGTCAAAAGAATCTGATCCTGTAAACCTTTCCAAAGTTACTATAATGACAATTCCTTTTAGGACAAGATCAGGAACAAAAGAGTTGGTACAAGAATTGTTTTGCACCAGAATCAATTGCTGGAATTGTTGTTTTAAAAAGTACCTAACATTCGTAGGAGTAAGGTTGAAGAAAACTGCAAAAAGGTATACAGGGACATGAGCTATGAAACAGAAGGGGGATTCATCCAATCTGATCCAAGCTTAAGTTAAAAGATTCCTTGTTAAAAAAGACTAGAAACTTTACAAATCATATTTGTCATTCTGAAGATAATCATTTACCACTTAAAGTTTAATAAGGAATTTTGCAAAGTATATGCAGTACAATATAATATTCAAGATAAATTTGCACAGAGAGATACCAAGTGGATTGTTGAACTGATATATTACTTGCAAACATCTTTAGACAATACAAGAACAACTATATTGAAAGGAGAAGTCTTCTATTATAATTCTGAGCAACTTACAGTAATATTTTCCCTGGGCTTCAATCAACGGAGTAAATTATATAGATTATCTATAGTGTCCAAAATCTTAACATTTATTGTTCACAATAATGAAACCAGCTTACTGTAAATATTAGCAATATAGGAATTCCTAGCATATCAGGTACAAACTATAAACATAATCTAATATTAGCCATAGAACAGTAAATTATGTAAAAGATGTTTAGAAAACTGAACACAGAACCATTGACATTTTGTATGATAGCACTGCCATCACCAACTGGAAATCAGTGATTCCCATGTCTTGCCTTTCACATATGAGACAAAAAAAATCAACTATTCTGATGACAAAAGGATCTAAAACAAAACTGAAGAATTATGAGTATGGTATTTAAACTATTAAACTACTATACAAATAAACATATCAGTTTTCACAGATCTTTGCTTTTTTTTACATTTTAGGTCAATGTACAGGAATCTCTGTATGCCACTATATTTGTATATTCCATCACAACATTCAGTTATAAATGACAGTTGCAATTTAGTTGATCAATAAAACTAAAATATAAATTCATAATGATCATATTAAATTTTTACAAAGAGCTCAAAATTATGTCCTATTTAGGACATCCAATGGTTCTGTTAAAAAATCATTCATCAGCTTTTAAGAAAACCAGATTTACCCTTAAACAAAAACGATCATCTAAATATTCTTTCCAATTGCTTTTTATTAACGTAATACTGGCTACAGGGATCAGATTACAGACAATGTACTGTATTATAGGTCACGTTATTGAAGCTGGACATGTTACCCTTTTCCCTTATGATCCAGAAGGAATGTTGTTTTCCTTACAAATGTTGTCTCCCTTACAAACATAGACAGTGAGGAATGTCATTCTGTACAAAATACCATAAAATCTCATCAGCTTACATGTAACAGAGTGTTTAACATGTTTAACTCTACCATGTGTTGGGATTCCTAAAGCAAGACATATCAAATAACTATCTTGAATTTCCAATGTTGATGGTTTTACAGTCATAAACGAGTTTAACCACAAAGTGACAAGACAGATATTAAAATAGAATTTATATTAAAACCATCTAAATAGAATTTATATTAAAACCATCTAAATAGAATTTATATTAAAACCATCTAAATAGAATTTATATTAAAACCATCTAAATAGAATTTATATTAAAACCATCTAAATAGAATTTATATTAAAACCATCTAAATAGAATTTATATTAAAACCATCTAAATAGAATTTATATTAAAACCATCTAAATAGGTCCTAAAATCCTTTAATCCTTATCACAAATATAATTTTTGGAAAATTTTGTTGACAAATATCTAAAATTTTTTAAGGCACTAACCAACTCACATGAACATCAGAATGGGACAATAACAACAATGTATCTAGCAATAAAATGTGCAATAAATTAATAAATGCTGTAGAACAATGATGTAGACAATAAAACAAAAAGCTGGTCATGAATGTATATGAAGCCCACCCCAGAGCTTTTTAGTAAAATGTACTAAACATAGAGCTATATATCCACATACCAAAATATGACTGTCCAACTATAGATGAGCTTCTGACCATATTATGGAAGTAAAAAGAAAAAAAAAAAAGAAAAATCCCCACCAATACTGAGGTTAATATAAGGTATGGATGTTCATTTGGACCTACAAATAGATGCCATGATAATGAACTCAACAAAAATTGAATTGTTTTTATAGAATTGCTCACATATGTTTTTTGAGCTGTAAACAGCAAAGACCCTGATATATAGTATATTATTACATGACTTTTAGTGTAGCTTTGCTCTGCTGGATTAGATTGAAAGATCTGTCTTTGCTAAATCATTACCTCAATTTCTAAAATAATGCTTTATAATGGAAAAGCAGAAAAGGGAAATATGTAAACATTTATTGTTTTTCTGTCTTTATCTTTTATATTCCTTTACAATGGTGCCAATCTTTAAATTCATAAAACTAAAGGTTATCTTCCAGCTGAACTTTACAAACATTTAAGATTTTGATATATACACCTACAGCTGTATTGTTCATGCTATTAATGCAGGTAAAATTAAGAAATCAAAAGTCATCTATAATAAAAGAGATTTCTGACTTCAGCTGACACATGGCTTTATCAACCCAAGAAAAACTGGCATCACCTTAGCCATCCACTAATGATCACTTTTCTGTTTAAGCCTTGTATGAGCATAATCAGAACTGTGTAATGATAATATATTATGTAACAGTGAGTCTTGGTCAATGTTCTTATTATTTTTGGGGTTCAGTAATATGAAAAAAAAAAACTATTTCATAAAGTCAAGTGTATCTTAATACTCTTCATCCATTGGTGCAGAGACAAGGTTCTCCTTGTTGAGATACCAGTACATCATGAAGTACAACCCTATCACCAGTGTCAGACAGGTTCCCACAATCAACAGCACATCCTACAAATAAACAATAATTAAAATAATTTTCATTTAACATGTTTTTTTTTTCAAAGTAAATTTATATCAGCTATTTTCTCTCTAGTAAGCCAAGATGAAGCCAAGTACCTTATTTAAAGCAGCCTGTCAGCACTGGGGTTTGGACACTCACCAACTGAGATATGTTACATGGATAAATTATGATGAAATACAGTCAATCCTAAATAGGACCACCTGTCATATACAAACAGATTCTCATTGCTCAAATCAAATTATTGTCATGTGATTACTTCTATAATGAGACCATCTGTCTTGGGAGACCATTGTTTGTTGTCAGAAATGGTGGTTGTTCATGACAGGTTTCATGGTACAGTGAGCCTCACTTTGGCTTCGAATCCATTTCTTATAATTAATAAATTTATTCTAAAGCTCACAATAGAAATATTTCTTCTAAAAGATTTTGAAAAATGGAGACCAGGTTTACTTGGTTACAAATTATGTCACTATTCATTTTTTTTTTAAAAATTTGTGTTTTAACTGTTGCAGTAACTGTTTTTTTAAAGAGTTTCAATACATTATAATCTGACATTAGAGTTTCAATACATTATAATCTGACATTAGAGTTTCAATACATTATAATCTGACATTAGAGTTTCAATACATTATAATCTGACATTAGAGTTTCAATACATTATAATCTGACATTAGAGTTTCAATACATTATAATCTGACATTAGAGTTTCAATACATTATAATCTGACATTAGAGTTTCAATACATTATAATCTGACATTAGAGTTTCAATACATTATAATCTGACTTGCCATGATGATTAAAAAGACAGACAGAAAGGATTGCATTCATCATTGTCATTATTGGCATCTCAGTCTTCCGAAGACCATCTGAGTAGCAAGACCATCTGAGTAGCTGGTCCATGGAGTATTGTCTATCTCTGGGGTTTAGGCATGGTCTGTTATAGCTGTGCAGGCTAATTTCGAAGTGACAATCCCTATTGCAGTTGGAGCAGAGGTACAGGGAAGTCTGATTAGCTTGGTTTGCTGCTGCACGATTCTTCCTCATGCATTTCTCTGTGGCATGCTGGACTTTCCTCCCATCAGTGACTGCTATGCCCTTGCTAACTGTCAGTCTCTAGGTGGCACAATCCTTAGCCTGTGCTTCCCAGTTTTCTGGTAAAATACTACATGCCTTCAAGTCTCTCTTGCACATATTCCTGAAGCAGAGTGAAGGCCAGTTGATTCTTCTGGTGCCAGTGGCCAACTGGCCATATAGGAGTTCCTTTGGCAGCCTCCCATCCTCCATGCATCAGACAGTGTTTGCTTTACAGGGAATATATGCTTGGAATACTTGCATGTTGAAGGATCATGTTGTGTGGAATGTGGTCTTGCCAGCGGAGTTCAGTATGCATTGTAGGCATTGTATGTGGAAGGAGTTTATTTGATGATCTTGCCTCATGCATCATGCCACTGTTTATGGGGCAGGAGTCTGAGGCGAATCCATCATACAGGACATTACCCTTCATATCGGTATGGAATGAGATTATTATGCTGTGAAGTTTTTTTTTTTTTTGGGGGGGGCAGCTGATCTTCCCAAGAAGTTCAAATAGGCTATTCCTGCTGACCAGGTTAATGGCCTTGGAGAGGTCTATGTAGGATTGCAATGAAGGGAGGTAAATAAAATAAGTAACAGAGACTAGTTATATTTCTTAATGCAGATAAAAGTAAAAGGAAGGGAGATAACTCTTTCTTCAGTATTGAAAAAAAAGCCATCATGAATAAAATTCTTCAATACTGGAATAAATGTTGACACTTACCACTGTGAATTTTTAAGTGAAACTTGAAGATTTACAAAATAAAATTATCCAACTGGTGGACCTTTAAACGCAGTATCATGTGTTAATGCAAGTGATATTAGGAATTATTTAAAGATTATTTGAAGTAGAATTATTCTATGTTTGTGTTTTTCTCACTTTTTCCCAGCCATATATTCTTTACCATTTGTTTTCATACACATAATATCATTTTACATATCAAATTCCCTTTATGAGGGAACCAGAATCATATATGATAAGATAAAAAAATCCAAAGCATGTAACATATTACAGTGTTTGCAGTCAAGTCTATTTATTTGTATGCTTTTTGCTATTCTAAACACGAAAAAAAAACAAAACTTAGTCATTTCACCCACTAATTTATAATTTCAAGCCAGATTGTTGCCAGTCAAATTAGTGAAGTATGGAAGCGCACAATGTAATCATGCAGTCAGACTGTTTCTTGTCCACTGGTTCCTAGAAGTCTTGTTCAGTACAAACTGTGATCTGCATCCATTATTTGCAATATCTAGTCATAATATTTCTAAAACAAATGGAACAAAAAAAAAATGGAAGAATTCTTATACACATGTGCTCAAGGAGATGTAAATCTAAAATGTACAGAATTGAGATTTTCAACGACAGTGAACTAAATCACATCTGCTGCTTCAAAACAGACTGACCCAACCAAATTTGCTGATCATGTTCCTAAAGAAACTCCTGTTTGATTCAAAATGCCAAAAAGAGTTTTGGACCACTGGTGACAATCAGGTTAAAAATTATAAATCAATGAATGAAATGACAAGGTTTGTGCATATTTCATATCCTTGATGTTTTTAATATTGGTACAGACAAATGTGTTGGTATGAGAATATATATTCTCATACAATCATAACAATATATCTCCCCTGTACTGCATTTTGATGTCAACTAGTTATAGCATTGCCTTAGCATGAATATTGTGATAACCTCCGTCTATTAGTCCATCTATAACTCTATCTGCACCATACTCCATCTATTAGTCCATCTATAACTCTATCTGCACCATACTCCATCTAATAGTCCATCTATAACTCTATCTGCACCATACTCCATCTATTAGTCCATCTATAACTCTATCTGCACCATACTCCATCTATTAGTCCATCTATAACTCTATCTGCACCATACTCCATCTATTAGTCCATCTATAACTCTATCTGCACCATACTCCATCTATTAGTCCATCTATAACTCTATCTGCACCATACTCCATCTATTAGTCCATCTATAACTCTATCTGCACCATACTCCATCTATTAGTCCATCTATAACTCTATCTGCACCATACTCCATCTATTAGTCCATCTATAACTCTATCTGCACCATACTCCATCTATTAGTCCATCTATAACTCTATCTGCACCATACTTCGGGAAAGGGGGAACTAGACTTTGTACATAGGATGCCAATGTGATGACCATCTTCACAAGAGGCATGGTTTTTACCTTTTCACTGTTATTCCTGGAAGGGGTCAAAGTTTACAAAAAGTTTGCAGTTACCATGACATTCTTAATATATTTTACCAAAATTTATACATGCAATTAGAATGCCAGGAAGCATAATACATGAAACAGACTTTGGACTACAACTATGGAGTAAAACTTTTTGGGGTATTGGGTATCTGAGGTAGAAGTCCAGATTATGTGTAGTATAAAACATGTGTTTTTTCATGGCAAGCCATGGTAGCATGTCAAACTAGTATTTCAGAATGAGTAGATTGGTAGCATGTCAAACTAGTATTTTATTATGAGTAGATTGGTAGCATGTCAAACTAGTATTTCAGAATGAGTAGATTGGTAGTATGTCAAACTAGTATTTTAATATGAGTAGATTGGTAGCATGTCAAACTAGTATTTCAGAATGAGTAGATTGGTAGCATGTCAAACTAGTATTTTAAAATGAGTAGATTGGTAGCATGTCAAACTAGTATTTCAGAATGAGCAGATTGGTAGCATGTCAAACTAGTATTTCAGAATGAGTAGATTGGTATCATGTCAAACTAGTATTTTATAAGGAGTAGATTTGTAGCATGTCAAACTAGTATTTCAGAATGAGTAGATTGGTAGCATGTCAAACTAGTATTTCAGAATGAGTAGATTGGTAGCATGTCAAACTAGTATTTTAGAATGAGAAGATTTGTAGTATGTCAAACTAGTATTTTAGAATGAGTAGATTAGTAGCATGTCAAACTAGTATTTTAGAATGAGTAGATTGGTAGCATGTCAAACTAGTATTTCAGAATGAGCAGATTGGTAGCATGTCAAACTAGTATTTCAGAATGAGTAGATTGGTAGCATGTCAAACTAGTATTTTAGAATGAGTAGATTGGTAGCATGTCAAACTAATATTTTAGAATGAGTAGATTGGTAGCATGTCAAACTAGTATTTTATAATGACCAGATTCGTGGCATGTGAAACTAGTATTTGGTATGAGTAGATTAGTAGCATGTCAAACTAGTATTTTAGAATGAGTAGATTGGAAGCATGTCAAATTAGTATTTTAGAATGAGAAGATTGGTACCATGTCAAACTATAATTTCAGAATGATTAGATTGGTAGCATGTCAAACTAGTATTTTAGAATGAGTAGATTGGTTACATGTCAAACTAGTATTTTAGAATGAGTAGATTGGTAGCATGTCAAACTAGTATTTCAGAATGAGTAGATTGGTAGCATGTCAAACTAGTATTTCAGAATGAGTAGATTGGTAGCATGTCAAACTAGTATTTTAGAATGAGTAGATTGGTAGCATGTCAAACTAGTATTTCAGAATGAGTAGATTGGTAGCATGTCAAACTAGTATTTTAGAATGAGAAGATTTGTAGTATGTCAAACTAGTATTTTAGAATGAGTAGATTAGTAGCATGTCAAACTAGTATTTTAGAATGAGTGGATTGGTACAATGACAAACTAGTATTTCAGAATGAGCAGATTGGTAGCATGACAAACTAGTAATTCAGAATGGGTAGATTGGTATCATGTCAAACTAGTATTTTAGAATGAGTAGATTGGTAGCATGTCAAACTAGTATTTCAGAATGAGCAGATTGGTAGCATGTCAAACTAGTATTTCAGAATGAGTAGATCTGTAGCATGTGAAACTAGTATTTCATAATGGGTAGATTGGTATCATGTCAAACTAGTATTTTAGAATGAGTAGATTGGTAGCATGTCAAACTAGTATTTCAGAATGAGTAGATTTGCAGCATGTCAAACTAGTATTTGATAATGAGTAGATTGGAAGCATGTCAAACTAGTATTTTGTTATGAGTAGATTGGTAGCATGTCAAACTAGTATTTTAATATGAGTAAATTGGTATCATGTCAAACTAGTATTTCAGAATGAGTAGATTGGTACCATGACAAACTAGTATTTCAGAATGAGGAGATTGGTAGCATGTCAAACTAGTAATTCAGAATGGGTAGATTGGTAGCATGTCAAACTAGTATTTTTGAATGATTAGATAGGTAGCATGTCAAACTAGTATTTCAGAAGGAGCAGATTGGTAGCATGTCAAACTAGTATTTCAGAATGAGCAGATTGGTAGCATGACAAACTAGTAATTCAGAATGGGTAGATTGGTATCATGTCAAACTAGTATTTTAGAATGAGTAGATTGGTAGCATGTCAAACTAGTATTTCAGAATGAGCAGATTGGTAGCTTGTCAAACTAGTATTTCAGAATGAGCAGATTGGTAGCATGTTAAACTAGTAATTCAGAATGGGTAGATTGGTAGCATGTCAAACTAGTATTTTAATATGAGTAGATTGGTAGCATGTCAAACTAGTATTTCAGAATGTGCAGTTTGGTAGCATGTCAAACTAGTATTTCAGAATGTGTAGATTGGAAGAATGTCAAACTAATATTTCAGAATGAGCCAATTGGTACCATGTCAAACTAGTATTTTAGAATGAGCAGATTGGTAGCAGGTCAAACTAGTATTTCATAATGAGTAGATTGGTAGCATGTCAAACTAGTATTTCAGAATGAGCAGATTGGTAGCATGTCAAACTAGTATTTCAGAATGAGCAGATTGGTAGCATGTCAAACTAGTATTTCATAATGAGTAGATTGGTAGCATGTCAAACTAGTATTTCATAATGAGTAGATTGGTAGCATGTCAAACTAGTATTTTAGAATGAGTAGATTGGTAGCATGTCAAACTAGCATTTCAGAATGAGTAGATTGGTAGCATGTCAAACTAGTATTTCAGAATGAACAGATTGGTAGCATCTCAAACTAGTATTTTAGAATGAGTAGTTTGGTAGCATGTCAAACTAGTATTTTAAAATGAGTACATTGGTAGCATATCAAACTAATATTATACAATGAGTAGATTTGCAGCATGTCAAACTAGTATTTGATAATGAGTGGATTGGTAGCATGTCAAACTAGTATTTTATTATGAGTAGATTGGTAGCATGTCAAACTAGTATTTCAGAATGAGAAGTTTGGTAGTATGTCAAACTAGTATTTTAATGAGTAGATTGGTATCATGTCAAACTAGTATTTCAGAATGAGTAGATTGGTAGCATGTCAAACTAGTATTTTAGAATGAGTAGATTGGTAGCATGTCAAACTAGTATTTTAAAATGAGTACATTGGTAGCATATCAAACTAATATTATACAATGAGTAGATTTGCAGCATGTCAAACTAGTATTTGATAATGAGTAGATTGGTAGCATGTCAAACTAGTATTTTAATATGAGTAGATTGGTATCATGTCAAACTAGTATTTCAGAATGAGCAGATTGGTAGCATGTCAAACTAGTATTTCAGATTGAGTAGATTGGTAGCATGTCAAACTAGTATTTTAAAATGAGTAGATTGGTATCATGTCAAACTAGTATTTTAAAATGAGTAGATTTGTAGCATGTCAAACTAGTATTTCAGAATGAGTAGATTGGTAGCATGTCAAACTAGTATTTCAGAATGAGTAGATTGGTACCATGACAAACTAGTATTTCAGAATGAGCAGATTCGTAGCATGTCAAACTAGTAATTCAGATTGGGTAGATTGATAGCATGTCAAACTAATATTTTACATTGATTAGATAGGTAGCATGTCAAACTAGTAATTCAGAAGGAGTAGATTGGTAGCATGTCAAACTAGTATTTCAGAATGATTAGATAGGTAGCATGTCAAACTAGTATTTCAGAAGGAGCAGATTGGTAGCATGTCAAACTAGTATTTCAGAATGAGCAGATTGGTAGCATGTCAAACTAGTATTTCAGAATGAGTAGATCTGTAGCATGTGATACTAGTATTTTAGAATGAGAAGATTGGTAGCAGGTCAAACTAGTATTTTATAATGAGTAGATTGGTAGCATGTCAAACTAGTATTTCAGAATGAGTAGATTGGGAGCATGTCAAATTAATATTTTAGAATGAGTAGATTGGTAGCATGTGAAACTAGTGTTTTATAATGAGCAGATTCGTAGCATGTGAAACTAGTATTTCATAATGGGTAAAATGGTATCATGTCAAACTAGTATTTTAGAATGAGTAGATTGGTAGCATGTCAAACTAGTATTTTAGAATGAGTAGATTGGTAGCATGTCAAACTAGTATTTCAGAATGAGTAGATTGGTAGCATGTCAAACTAGTATTTTAGAATGAGAAGATTTGAAGTATGTCAAACTAGTATTTTAGAATGAGTAGATTAGTAGCATGTCAAACTAGTATTTCAGAATGAGCAGATTGGTAGCATGTCAAACTAGTATTTTAGAATGAGTAGATTGGTAGCATGTCAAACTAGTATTTTAGAATGAGTAGATTGGTAGCATGTCAAACTAGTATTTTAGAATGAGTAGATTGGTAGCATGTCAAACTAGTATTTTAGAATGAGTAGATTAGTAGCATGTCAAACTAATATTTTAGAATGAGTAGATTGGGAGCATGTCAAACTAATATTTTAGAATGAGTAGATTGGTACCATGTCAAACTATAATTTCAGAATGAGTAGATTGGTAGCATGTCAAACTAGTATTTTAGAATGAGTAGATTGGTAGCATGTCAAACTAGTATTTTAGAATGAGTAGATTGGTAGCATGTCAAACTAGTATTTTAGAATGAGTAGATTGGTAGCATGTCAAACTAGTATTTCAGAATGAGTAGATTGGTAGCATGTCAAACTAGTATTTTAGAATGAGTAGATTGGTAGCATGTCAAACTAGTATTTTAGAATGAGTAGATTGGTAGCATGTCAAACTAGTATTTCATAATGAGTAGATTGGTAGCATGTCAAACTAGTATTTTAGAATGAGTAGATTGTTAGCATGTCAAACTAGTATTTTAGAATGAGTAGATTGGTAGCATGTCAAACTAGTATTTTAGAATGAGTAGATTGGTAGCATGTCAAACTAGTATTTTAGAATGAGTAGATTGGTAGCATGTCAAACTAGTATTTAAGAATGAGTAGATTGGTAGAATGTCAAACTAGTATTTCATAATGAGTAGATTGGTAGCATGTCAAACTAGTATTTCAGAATGAGTAGATTGGTAGCATGTCAAACTAGTATTTGATAATGAGTAGATTGGTAGCATGTCAAACTAGTATTTTAGAATGAGTAGATTGGTAGCATGTCAAACTAGTATTTCAGAATGAGTAGATTGGTAGCATGTCAAACTAGTATTTCAGAATGAGTAGATTGGTAGCATGTCAAACTAGTATTTTAGAATGAGTAGATTGGTAGCATGTCAAACTAGTATTTTAAAATGAGTAGATTGGTAGCATGTCAAACTAGTATTTCAGAATGAGCAGATTGGTAGCATGTCAAACTAGTATTTCAGAATGAGTAGATTGGTAGCATGTCAAACTAGTATTTTAGAATGAGTAGATTGGTAGCATGTCAAACTAGTATTTCAGAATGAGCAGATTGGTAGCATGTCAAACTAGTATTTTAGAATGAGTAGATTGGTAGCATGTCAAACTAGTATTTTAGAATGAGTAGATTGGTAGCATGTCAAACTAGTATTTAAGAATGAGTAGATTGGTAGCATGTCAAACTAGTATTTCAGAATGAGTAGATTGGTAGCATGTCAAACTAGTATTTTAGAATGAGTAGATTGGTAGCATGTCAA
Organism: Potamilus streckersoni; assembly: GCA_016746295.1. NCBI lineage: Eukaryota > Metazoa > Mollusca > Bivalvia > Unionida > Unionidae > Potamilus > Potamilus streckersoni. Next base: position 31,748 of record JAEAOA010002230.1, on the reverse strand, counting down.
ACTAGTATTTAAGAATGAGTAGATTGGTAGCATGTCAAACTAGTATTTTATAATGAGCAGATTGGTAGCATGTCAAACTAGTATTTCAGAATGAGTAGATTGGTAGCATGTCAAACTAGTATTTTAGAATGAGTAGATTGGTAGCATGTCAAACTAGTATTTTAGAATGAGTAGATTGGTAGCATGTCAAACTAGTATTTCAGAATGAGTAGATTGGTAGCATGTCAAACTAGTATTTCAGAATGAGTAGATTGGTAGCATGTCAAACTAGTAATTCAGAATGGGTAGATTGGTAGCATGTCAAACTAGTATTTTAGAATGATTAGATAGGTAGCATGTCAAACTAGTAATTCAGAAGGAGTAGATTGGTAGCATGTCAAACTAGTATTTCAGAATGAGTAGATTGGTAGCATGTCAAACTAGTATTTTAAAAGGAGTAGATTGGTAGCATGTCAAACTAGTATTTCAGAATGAGCAGATTGGTAGCATGTCAAACTAGTATTTCAGAATGAGTAGATCCGAAGCATGTGATACTAGTATTTTACAATGAGAAGATTGGTAGCAGGTCAAACTAGTATTTTATAATGAGTAGATTGGTAGCATGTCAAACTAGTATTTTAGAATGAGTAGATTGGGAGCATGTCAAACTAATATTTTAGAATGAGTAGATTGGTAGCATGTGAAACTAGTATTTTATAATGAGCAGATACGTAGCATGTGAAACTAGTATTTCATAATGGGTAGATTGGTAGCATGTCATACTAGTATTTTAGAATGAGAAGATTTGTAGTATGTCAAACTAGTATTTTAGAATGAGTAGATTAGTAGCATGTCAAACTAGTATTTCAGAATGAGTAGATTGGTAGCATGTCATACTAGTATTTTAGAATGAGAAGATTTGAAGTATGTCAAACTAGTATTTTAGAATGAGTAGATTAGTAGCATGTCAAACTAGTATTTTAGAATGAGTGGATTGGTACCATGACAAACTAGTATTTCAGAATGAGCAGATTGGTAGCATGTCAAACTAGTAATTCAGAATGGGTAGATTGGTAGCATGTCAAACTAGTATTTTAGAATGAGTAGATTGGCAGCATGTCAAACTAATATTTTAGAATGAGTAGATTGGTAGCATGTCAAACTAGTATTTTATAATAAGCAGATTCATAGCATGTGAAACTAGTATTTGGTATGAGTAGATTAGTAGCATGTCAAACTGGTATTTTAGAATGAGTAGATTGGAAGCATGTCAAATTAGTATTTTAGAATGAGAAGATTGGTACCATGTCAAACTATAATTTCAGAATGATTAGATTGGTAGCATGTCAAACTAGTATTTTAGAATGAGTAGATTGGTTACATGTCAAACTAGTATTTTAGATTGAGTAGATTGGTAGCATGTAAAACTAATATTTTAGAATGAGTAGATTGGTAGCATGTCAAACTAGTATTTCATAATGAGTAGATTGGTATCATGTCAAACTAGTATTTTAGAATGAGTAGATTGGTAGCATGTCAAACTAGTATTTCAGAATGAGTAGATTGGTAGCATGTCATACTGGTATTTTAGAATGAGAAGATTTGTAGTATGTCAAACTAGTATTTTAGAATGAGTAGATTAGTAGCATGTCAAACTAGTATTTTAGAATGAGTGGATTGGTACAATGACAAACTAGTATTTCAGAATGAGCAGATTGGTAGCATGACAAACTAGTAATTCAGAATGGGTAGATTGGTATCATGTTAAACTAGTATTTTAGAATGAGTAGATTGGTAGCATGTCAAACTAGTATTTCAGAATGAGCAGATTGGTAGCATGTCAAACTAGTATTTCAGAATGAGTAGATCTGTAGCATGTGAAACTAGTATTTCATAATGGGTAGATTGGTAGCATGTCAAACTAGTATTTTAGAATGAGTAGATTGGTAGCATGTCAAACTAGTATTTTAAAATGAGTACATTGGTAGCATATCAAACTAATATTATACAATGAGTAGATTTGCAGCATGTCAAACTAGTATTTTGTTATGAGTAGATTGGTAGCATGTCAAACTAGTATTTTATTATGAGTAGATTGGGAGCATGTCAAACTAGTATTTCAGAATGAGTAGATTGGTACCATGACAAAGTAGTATTTCAGAATGAGCCAATTGGTACCATGTCAAACTAGTAAATCAGAATGAGTAGATTGGTAACATGACAAACTAGTATTTCAGAATGAGCAGATTGGTAGCATGTCAAACTAGTAATTCAGAATGGGTAGATTGGTAGCATGTCAAACTAGTATTTTAGAATGAGTAGATTGGTAGCATGTCAAACTAGTATTTTAGAATGAGTAGATTGGTAGCATGTCAAACTAGTATTTTAGAATGAGTAGATTGGTAGCATGTCAAACTAATATTTTAGAATGAGTAGATTGGTAGCATGTCAAACTAGTATTTTAGAATGAGTAGATTGGTAGCATGTCAAACTATAATTTCATAATGAGTAGATTGGTAGCATGTCAAACTAGTATTTTAGAATGAGTAGATTGGTAGCATGTCAAACTAGTATTTTAGAATGAGTAGATTGGTAGCATGTAAAACTAATATTTTAGAATGAGTAGATCGGTAGAATGTAAAACTAGAATGTCAGAATGAGTAGATTGGTAGCATGTCAAACTAGTATTTGAGAATGAGTAGATTGTTAGCATGTCAAACTAGTATTTTAGAATGAGCAGATTGGTAGCATGTCAAACTAGTATTTCATAATGAGTAGATTGGTAGCATGTCAAACTAGTATTTTAGAATGAGTAGATTGGTAGCATGTCAAACTAGTATTTTAGAATGAGTAGATTGGTAGCATGTCAAACTAGTATTTTAGAATGAGTAGATTGGTAGCATGTCAAACTAGTATTTTAGAATGAGTAGATTGGTAGCATGTCAAACTAGTATTTAAGAATGAGTAGATTGGTAGCATGTCAAACTAGTATTTCAGAATGAGTAGATTGGTAGCATGTCAAACTAGTATTTCAGAATGAGCAGATTGGTAGCATGTCAAACTAGTATTTCAGAATGAGTAGATTGGTAGCATGTCAAACTAGTATTTTAGAATGAGTAGATTGGTAGCATGTCAAACTAGTATTTTAGAATGAGTAGATTGGTACCATGTCAAACTAGTATTTTATTATGAGTAGATTGGTAGCATGTCAAGCTAGTATTTCAGAATGAGTAGATTGGTAGCATGTCAAAACTAATATTTTAAAATGAGTAGATTGGTAGCATGTCAAACTAGTATTTCAGAATGAGCAGATTGGTAGCATGTGAAACTAGTAATTTAGAATGAGTAGATTGTTAGCATGTCAAACAAGTATTTTAGAATGAGTAGATTGGTAGCATGTCAAAATAGTATTTCAGTATGAGCAGATTGGTAGCATTTCAAACTAGTATTTTAGAAATTAGTAGATTGTAAGCATGCCAAAGTAGTATTTTAGAATGAGTAGATTGGTAGCATGTGAAACTAGTATTTTAGAATGAGTAGATTGGGAGCATGTCAAATTAATATTTTAGAATGAGTAGAATGGTAGCATGTCAAACTAGAATTTCAGAATGAGCAGATTGGTAGCATGTCAAACTAGTAATTAAGAATGGGTAGATTGGTAGCATGTCAAACTAGTATTTTATAATGAGCAGATTCGTAGCATGTGAAACTAGTATTTGGTATGAGTAGATTAGTAGCATGTCAAACTGGTATTGTAGAATGAGTAGATTGGAAGCATGTCAAACTAGTATTTTAGAATGAGTAGATTGGAAGCATGTCAAACTAGTATTTTAAAATGAGTAGATTGGTAGCATGTCAAACTAGTATTTTAGAATGAGTTGATTGGTAGCATGTCAAACTAGTATTTCATGAGTAGATTGGTAGCATGTCAAACTAGTATTTTAAAATGAGTAGATTTGTAGCATGTCAAACTAGTATTTCAGAATGAGCAGATTGGTAGCATGTCAAACTAGTATTTCAGAATGAGTAGATTGGTAGCATGTCAAACTAGTATTTCAGAATGAGCAGATTGGTAGCATGTCAAACTAGTATTTCAGAATGAGTAGATTGGTAGCATGTCAAACTAGTATTTCAGAATGAGTAGATTGGTAGCATGTCAAACTAGTATTTTAGAATGAGTAGATTGGTAGCATGTCAAACTAGTATTTCAGAATGAGTAGATTGGTAGCATGTCAAACTAGTATTTCAGAATGAGTAGATTGGTAGCATGTCAAACTAGTATTTTAGAATGAGTAGATTGGTAGCATGTCAAACTAGTATTTTAGAATGAGTAGATTGGTAGCATGTCAAACTAGTATTTTAAAATGAGTAGATTTGTAGCATGTCAAACTAGTATTTCAGAATGAGTAGATTAGTAGCATGTCAAACTAGTATTTTAATATGAGTAGATTGGTAGCATGTCAAACTAGTATTTTAAAATTAGTAGATTGGTACCATGTCAAACTAGTATTTTAAAATGAGTAGATTGGTAGCATGTCAAACTAGTATTTCAGAATGAGTAGATTGGTAGCATGTCAAACTAGTATTTTAGAATGAGTAGATTGGTAGCATGTCAAACTAGTATTTTAGAATGAGTAGATTGGTAGCATGTCAAACTAGTATTTCAGAATGAGCAGATTGGTAGCATGTCAAACTAGTATTTCAGAATGAGTAGATTGGTAGCATGTCAAACTAGTATTTCAGAATGAGCAGATTGGTAGCATGTCAAACTAGTAATTCAGAATGGGTAGATTGGTAGCATGTCAAACTAGTATTTTAGAATGAGTAGATTGGTAGCATGTCAAATTAGTATTTTAGAATGAGTAGATTGGTAGCATGTCAAACTAGTATTTTAGAATGAGTAGATTGGTAGTATGTCAAACTAGTATTTTAGAATGAGTAGATTAGTAGCATGTCAAACTAGTATTTTAAAATGAGTAGATTGGGAGGATGTCAAACTAATATTTTAGAATGAGTAGATTGGTAGCATGTCAAATTAATATTTTATAATGAGCAGATTCGTAGCATGTGAAACTAGTATTTGGTATGAGTAGATTGGTAGCATGTGAAACTAGTATTTTAGAATGAGTAGATTGGGAGCATGTCAAATTAATATTTTAGAATGAGTAGAATGGTAGCATGTCAAACTAGTATTTTATAATGACCAGATTCGTGGCATGTGAAACTAGTATTTGGTATGAGTAGATTAGTAGCATGTCAAACTGGTATTGTAGAATGAGTAGATTGGAAGCATGTCAAACTAGTATTTTAGAATGAGTAGATTGGTACCATGTCAAACTATAATTTTAGAATGATTAGATTGGTAGCATGTCAAAATAGTATTTTAGAATGAGTAGATTGTTAGCATGTCAAACTAGTATTTTAGAATGAGTAGATTGGTAGCATGTCAAAATAGTATTTCAGTATGAGCAGATTGGTAGCATGTCAAACTAGTATTTTTGAATGAGTAGTTTGGTAGCATGTCAAACTAATATTTTAAAATGAGTAGATTGGTAGCATGTCAAACTAGTATTTCAGAATGGGTAGATTGGTAGCATGTGAAACTAGTATTTTGTATGAGTAGATTAGTAGCATGTCAAACTGGTATTTTAGAATGAGTAGATTGGAAGCATGTCAAACTAGTATTTTAGAATGAGTAGATTGGTAGCATGTTGAACTATAATTTCAGAATGAGTAGATTGGTAGCATGTCAAACTAGTATTTTAGAATGAGTAGATTGGTAGCATGTCAAACTAGTATTTTAGAATGAGTAGATTGGTAGCATGTCAAACTAGTATTTCAGAATGAGTAGATTGGTACCATGACAAACTAGTATTTCAGAATGAGCAGATTGGTAGCATGTCAAACTAGTAATTCAGAATGGGTAGATTGGTAGCATGTCAAACTAGTATTTTAGAATGAGTAGATTGGTAGCATGTCAAACTAGTATTTCAGAATGAGCAGATTGGTAGCATGTCAAACTAGTATTTCAGAATGAGTAGATTGGTACCATGTCAAACTAGTATTTCAGAATGAGTAGATTGGTACCATGACAAACTAGTATTTCAGAATGAGCAGATTGGTAGCATGTCAAACTAGTATTTCATAATGAGTAGATTGGTAGCATGTCAAACTAGTATTTTAGAATGAGTAGATTGGTATCATGTCAAACTAGTATTTTAGAATGAGTAGATTGGTAGCATGTCAAACTAGTATTTTAGAATGAGTAGATTGGTAGCATGTCAAACTAGTATTTTAGAATGAGTAGATTGGGAGCATGTCAAACTAATATTTTAGAATGAGTAGATTGGTAGCATGTGAAACTAGTATTTTATAATGAGCAGATTCGTAGCATGTGAAACTAGTATTTGGTATGAGTAGATTAGTAGCATGTCAAACTGGTATTTTAGAATGAGTAGATTGAAAGCATGTCAAACTAATATTTTAGAATGAGTAGATTGGTAGCATGTCAAACTAGTATTTCAGAATGAGTAGATTGGTATCATGTCAAACTAGTATTTTATAAGGAGTAGATTTGTAGCATGTCAAACTAGTATTTCAGAATGAGCAGATTGGTAGCATGTCAAACTAGTATTTCAGAATGAGTGGATTGATACCATGACAAACTAGAATTTCAGAATGAGCAGATTGGTAGCATGTCAAACTAGTATTTTAGAATGAGTAGATTGGTAGCATGTCAAACTAGTATTTCATAATGAGTAGATTGGAAGCATGTCAAACTAGTATTTTAGAATGAGTAGATTGGTAGCATGTCAAACTAGTATTTTAGAATGAGTAGATTGGTAGCATGTCAAACTAGTATTTTAGAATGAGTAGATTGGTAGCATGTCAAACTAGTATTTTAGAATGAGTAGATTGGTAGCATGTCAAACTAGTATTTTAGAATGAGTAGATTGGTAGCATGTAAAACTAATATTTTAGAATGAGTAGATTGGTAGCATGTCAAACTAGTATTTCAGAATGAGTAGATTGGTAGCATGTCAAACTAGTATTTTAGAATGAGTAGATTGGTAGCATGTCAAACTAGTATTTTAGAATGAGCAGATTGGTAGCATGTCAAACTAGTATTTCATAATGAGTAGATTGGTAGCATGTCAAACTAGTATTTTAGAATGAGTAGATTGGTAGCATGTCAAACTAGTATTTCAGAATGAGCCAATTGGTACCATGTCAAACTAGCATTTCAGAATGAGTAGATTCTTAGCATGTCAAATTAGTATTTCAGAATGAGCCAATTGGTACCATGATAAACTATTATTTCAGAATGAGTAGATTTGTAGCATGTCAAATTAATATTTTTGAATGAGTAGGTTGGAAGCATGTCAAACTTGTATTTTAGAATGAGTATATTGGTAGCATGTGAAACTAACATTTCCGAATGAGTAGATTGGTAGCATGTCAAACTAGTATTTTTGAATGAGTAGATAGGTAGCATGTCAAACTAATATTTTAAAATGAGTAGATTGGTAGCATGTCAAACTAGTATTTCAGAATGAGTAGATTCTTAGCATGTCAAACTAGTATTTCAGAATGAGCAGATAGGTAGCATGTCAATCTAGTATTTTAGAATGAGTAGACTGATAGCATGTCAAACTAGTATTTTACAATGAGTTGATTGGTAGCATGTTTATCTAGTATTTTAGAATGAGTACATTGGTAGCATGTCAAACTAATATTATACAATGAGTAGATTGGTAGCATGTCAAACTAATATTATACAATGAGTAGATTGGTAGCATGTCAAACTAGTATTTCAGAATGAGCAGATTGGTAGCATCTCAAACTAGTATTTTAAAATGAATAGTTTGGTAGCATCTCAAACTAGTATTTTAAAATAAGTACATCGGTAGCATGTCAAACTAATATTATACAATGAGTAGATTGGCAGCATGTCAAACTAGTATTTTAGAATGAGTAGATTGCTGGAATGTCAAACTAGTATTTCAGAATGAGTAGATTGGTAGCAACCAAAAATAGTATTTTAGAATGAGTAGATTGGTAGCCTGTCAAACTAGTATTTTAGAATGAGTAGATTAGTAGCATGTCAAACTAGTATTTTAATATGAGTAGATTGGTAGCATGTCAAACTATTATTTCAGAATGAGTAGATTGGTAGCATGTCAAACTAGTATTTTGGGATGAGTAGATTGATAGTATGTCAAACTAGTATTTTAGAATGATTAGATTGGTAGCATGTCAAACTAGTATTTTAGAATGAGTAGATTGGTAGCATGTCAAATTAGTTTTTTTGAATGAGTAGTTTGGTAGGATCTCAAACTAGTATTTTAGAATGAGTAGATTGGTAGCATGTCACACTAGTATTTCATAAAGAGTAGATTGGTAGCATGTGAAACAATATTTTAGAATGAGTAGATTGGTAGCAGGTCAAACTAGTATTTTAGAATGAGTAGATTGGTAGCATGTCAAACTAGTATTTTAGAATGAGTAGATTCACATATTTGGATCAGCAGATTGACTTCTAGCTAGTAGATTTTTATTACCATACATTTTATATATTTTAAGGAAAGTGAAAACAAAACAAGTGCATTTTTGGCTGCATATACTGTCTTCATACTAAAACAACAACTTTTGAATATGAATCAGATTTTGATGGAAAATAATAATGAATCAATAGAAGTCAGTATATTGTCAATTAATTAAAAAACTAAGAGTTGTTTCTCCTATGGATCAGTGCAAAGATTTTATTTAATAAAAATCTAACAGCATTTTTAGTTTCCTAAGATCAATTTTTGTTGATCACTGATGACATTCACTGTGATTATTTTCTGGTCCAGATTTCCCTCTGAAATTTTCTCTATTTTTATGAAAGATAGAAAATGTCCTTTTTATCAGCATTCAAAATATGCCAATGACAAGGCAACCTGTTTCAGCCAGTAGAGACGTTCTAACTTAATTTTCTGGTTGCTGGGTTTGTAAGGTTGCTGACTTCTCTCCTTTACTCCTCCATGTACAAGGATGTTCCTGACTTGGATTTATAATGTCTTCTTGAGACTCATCCACAATAGCTTCTCTCTTCATGGCAGAGATCAAAGAATTTGTTGGCAAGTTTTTCCACTGTAAATTAACCAAAAATAAGGATCGATTCAGACCTGAAATAAACAATGAAAAAATACATGATGTGTTTATGCTTTTGTGAAAAACTTATTCTAACTTTGAAATTGATTGTCTTGTAATAGTTTTAACTGATATAATTTATCTAGACTAGTACTTAATATATGTGAATGATAACCTCAAATAGTTTATGAAATACAGAGGATGCATACTTTTTAAATATATAATGCAAACTCGTACAACTCTGATATGCAGTCATTGCTGTAATATTTCTGAGCCAGTGATTCCATAGCATTGGGATTGAGCATAAGTTTTGGCATTTTCACATGGATTGAGCAAATAATGTTAGAGCTGTCCTTAAATATTCCAGGTAAAACATTTTGAATGATATAATAATGATTTAAGAAGAAAAAAAAATCAAATTACTTACTCTAGTCTGTTTGGTGAAATCATTTTGTATGACCAGTCTCTTCATTCTATCTGTCAAAGGTCAGCTGCTTTTCATCAAAGGCTCACAAGGCATGAACCATCTTTGATCCCTTGTTACTTAAAACATCTCTAAAACATCCCACATTTGGCCTATAATTCCCCAAATTACAACAATAAGATAATTAACAGCTTGGTAGCTGTTCAGTAACAAATTTAATCAGCCATGCATCATCACACCAATTGGTGTACTTGTGGAACATTTCAGGTTTCCAGTAGACTGGTATGGCTAGTTTCTCTAATCTATTATTTTAGCAAGTACAATGTTCAGTTTTTTAATTCTATTTTTAATAAACAATTCCTTAAACTGTCAAAAGCAGTTCTATAAAATGGTATGTTAAGTAGACAGCCTTTATAGTTTTTCTTTCCTACTGCCGGTAGAATCACACAAATATGTATGTGTACATTTAGGGAGAATGAATTAGAGTGTTCAAGAACCAGTCTGACTTTTAACAAATTGTTACTGATACTTTTATTTGTTGAAACAAACAATGTTTATGACCTAGCAAAAGATCAACATAAAAACGGACACTATAATAACTGTATGAAACTTCAACACTAGATCTCAATATTTATATAACTGTTATCTACACTCTTTTTAGAACTGGAAAATGATATTGTTGTCTTTTATCAGCTAATGCTGGCTGGACAAAATAAAAAAAAAAACTGTCTTCCAGTCTTTGAGTACCTGCATACCAGATGCAGTCTTCTTGATCTGGGCATGTGATTTGGATGCTTTTACTTCTTTTTTACTTTTCTTCCAATCCTGTTTGCCTACAAATGAAAAACATTTTGTAATGAAGTTACATTTTGATTAATTTAAATGCAGTCATTACTAGACCCATAAAAAACCCAAATTTTTTTAAAACTGGGCAAATTAAAATTTCTGCTGAGGGATTTTTGGGTTTGTTGGGATTCTGTGTTTTAATTAAGACATGTATCTCACCTTACAAGGACATAAGCATGTATACAAGTGACTGATCTTTAAGCTACACAAGTATTTCCATTAAAATGTCTTCTGTGTTTACTTATTGAAATTTAATTTTTGTTTTAATGCAAATCATATTAGTACTTACTTAAATAATGACTTTTGCTTTTAAAGTTAAAAAAGATAACTAGAAATTTGTTGCAAAGCATCCTTATCCCCTGCTTTTTCAATTATGAAATTCCCATGTAAGATCACTCTCCAACACCAACTGGCTCAATCCTCTGTAATTCAAAATTCTCAGAACCACTGTTCAAAGACACATAACCATCTATAACCAGATTAAAATTTTCAAGTCTCTATTTGAAACTGTGCTTGAGGAGTAGCATGAAATTACAAAATCACATTTTATATTAAGCAATAAAAGTGTCTCCCCAATCCAACCTCAAACACCAGGAGTACCTCATTATACCACTCCCAACCCAATATTGTAGTAAAATATGACCTTGACCTGAAGTCAACAGGTTGAGAGAGCATGCTGTATAATGGACTGTCTTTGCTTTATAATGATTCAACCCAAGCATGTCACAAATCTATCAAGTGTTTAGGAAATATAAACAATAAAAAAAAACTGTAACCAAAGCCTAAATACAAATGGTCTATGACTGACACCTTAACTTCAAGGTTACATAATTAAGTTTTTAAAATTTCATATTGACTCACCCTAAATTTTATGAAAATCCAGAGATTATTGGGAAATATAAGAGTAGAAAAAATATGTAAGCAAAACTTCAATACACAGCTACAAGCAAGCATGTCATCCAATGAACTGTCTTGTCTTCATAATTATGTCATGCATGTTGAGAACATGCAAAAAATAAAGATCTGAACTAAAACCCTAATGCTGCTGAAAAAAATGACTTTCTTCCCGCTAATGTGGACTTGACAAACAATAACTTATTTTCTAGGAAGCTAAAAATTTTCTAACATGTTTCTAATTTCATTGTCAAATAACTATTTTATATTCAAACTGCAAGAGGCCACATTTTAGTATACTGTAACTAACAAATCTTTCTTATTTAAAATTATAGCAATATTAAACTCAACAGTTAAAATCAATTAATTAGTAAATGGTGATCTTGCTCATTTATATTTAATAATATTAATTAATAAATCTTCAACCATGTGTGTCTCTAACTTTGACAAGAGTAAAAAGACAAATTCATTTCATGATACAGTTTTTTTTCATTCAATCTATGAAATTTATTCAGTGTATCTGATGTTTGATGATTATAGGTCTATCTTCATAGTGACATACATGTCATAAAAAATTCAAGGTTGCAATTTGATTTCATGGTAGCCATTATAGACCCAAATTGACACAACGCTGCTAATGAGCCTACATATCCAACATAAATAGGAAATCAATAATAGTTAAACTACTTTTGAAATTAGTAACATTGCAATAATAATATTATTAATAATTGATTTATTTGTATAAATATAGATTTTTCTGCCCACTTTGCACTTAATTCAGACGAAGTGATACATAGTTTTTTACAACTGTAGTTATCATGGATTTCAACTTAACTGACATTAGTGTATTCAATTTAGTCATTAAATCCTTTATTTTTGTGAAAATTTTCAGGCAGTGCAAGCTTAGATGTTACATCATATCATCAAGTTCAAATTTGTGTTTATTATAATATGTGGTGCTACCATACATAATTTAAGTAAATACCATATTATAGAGTTGTTCACCCATGGCACAGTAATCTGGGTCATCAGGCATATACTTTTATTTACATTAACTTATTGGATTGACCTGATTGGATTTTATTTACATTAACTGATTGGATTGACCTGATTGGATTTTATTTACATTAACTGATTGGATTGACCTGATTGGATTGATGATATAAATAGATAGAGGGAAAATATGAGAAGCTTTATAATTTGTAACACTGCAGCAATAGCCAATCAGTTTTATTGTGTACTGATAACAACATTATGTACAGCTCCCAGGCTACAGCCCCACTTGACTTGTGGTATAATAGCATTTTCTAAAAGAACTCAATAATCTTACTGGAAAATTACATGAAACTGTAAACAAGTTCAGCAAAGAACTTAGATTCAAGTAAATATGACAAAAAACTGACAGATAAGACCAAAAAGAAATATGTTTCCTATTACACTGGTTTTAAAATTAGGGTGGGTAGGTAGGTTTTTCTTAAACACTATATATATATGATTAGAATATATAATGTACTAAGCACTTCAAGTTCTGAGCTAAATTGGCTCAATTATATGCACAAATCATTTTCAGGAATTATCATTGTTTTTTATCATTGAAGGATTACATGCATAAATTGGGTAGTGATAGGGGGCATATATAGTTGCCAACTCAGGAAATGGTTAATTGTCAATTAGCTATCAGAACACATGCCTGTGAATGTACAAGAGTTTGTCAGCTAACTGATATAAAAACTAGGGGAGCTACAGATGGCTTGAAGAATACCTTTAGTTACAACACACTAGAATAAACCTGCCTATGGCGAGGGACATCTCAAAAGGTATTTTTCAATGTACCTCTAAAAAGGAAAATATCAGGGCGAAGTCGTTTTTGATCTCCTAGCTACCATGTCGTAGCCTAAACTTGGTTTGTTGTGGTTGAAGTTATGAACTGATCCCATATCATGTAATGGAGCAAAATAAATGGTGTATTTTGTCACCAATAAAGAAAAAAATTGCAATTTGCAACACTGTGAAGCCTAGCGTGATCACTGTTATTGATTTCATTTATCATTGTATAAATATTGCATGCGTAAATGAAATCAAGAGACTTGGACAAAATGCTAATTGCAAATTTAGACAAGTATTTTGAGGTTTAAATGGAAAAATGAAGGCCTCAATTAGATTCAGAACTGTGCTAAAGTGGCTAGAACTGATAGTTCAGATGTGACAATAGCCAAGTGTAATGTGTGATGCCTGGCTTAGAGGGGACTGCAACTTTTGCTGGTGGGACTCTTATTTTTACCAAATTAGGAGTCCTGGACTCCTTGTTTTAAAATCCTAGCGAGAACTCTGGTAGTTACTTATACAGTGAATGAGCTTTTCTAATGGCTGGTGTTCAACATTGAATCTGAAGATTGTGTAAGTCCATCAGTTGGAGATTATGCTCAGTATTTGATGATTTTAGTTAAAAGATATAATCTGGAAAAAGATCCTTTAAAGAATTATAAATCATAATTCCTTTAAAATAAAGAATACATTTTTTAATGGATAGCCATTGCAGATATGAAAACAAAACATTTGAGGGAGGCATAACAGGAAGTTTCAGTATTACTGGGCTGATCTGTTCTGGAGTTTATCAATTCTGGACATGTTTCTTCCTATGGTACAGCCATAGTCTATTAGTGGTAGTATATATTCCAAAAACTAAAGTTCAAGTCACTGGGGAAGTAGAAATCTTTACTGTAATTTATCAGAGTTGTTCTTTCAACTACAATTGCAAATAGGTGATCAATATGAGTGTTCCAGCTGAGATGTTGATCAATGTTGATTAAGTTTTTGATTTTTGTTTATAGATTTATCTAAACCAGAGTTAGAATTAAATCCATGTTCATACGGAAGCTACATCTATAGTGTGGTTTACATTAACAGTGAGTTAAGCTTGAATTTGTGTTGGCTTGTTTGGTAAATGCATGTGACAGACTTGCATTAGAGATAAAATGCATTAACATGCAAATGAACAGCAGACCTGGTTTACATATTTACATATATTTTTTGCATTGGTAAATATCTAAAAATTGAGATTGTTGAGGGGTGATGTAAAGTATGCTAATTTGTTATAGTACTAGTGAACTTTAATTATGCATAAGGCACATACTAATTCTGTTAGCTGCCATGTCTGAGTAAAATATTCAAAAGAACTCTTGGCTGTCAAAAATGAATGTAAATGAGGGGTTGGTGACGTGTTGGTTAAGTACAAAAGCCACGGGTTGTTTAAGAAATTAATGTGATTGCCCTGTCAAAATCTTACAAACATGCTTTCTACAAAAAATCATTAGGTAGTTTTATTTGTATGTTTAATATAAAATTATTTTCATTTTTTCTGCAATAGGCCATTGCTGGATGAAAATTTGCCACAATAACTGTCTGGTGAGACCACAAGAAAATCCCAGGCCCCACCCAGAATATTAGCTGTCCCTTACCTATCTGCTTCCTGTACTGTTCCACGGGGGTTGATCGCACTCCAGTTGCGTCCTTCTTACCCATAGTTATATACTACCAGTTTATCTCCAACTTTCGGTTATCATCTATAAGAAAAAAAAAAGGGCATTACTATTAACAAGCATGTCAGGCGCATATAGAAACAGGGGCAGTTAAATCACACTCTGTTCCTGTTTAATGTTTAAATTGTACACGTCTTCCTGAATAACCGAGACCGTACTTTGAAATAAAAAGAACCGCCGTTTCTCAAAATCGAACCATTGTGGGAAAATCCTGGATTCAAACGAGAATGTGTTGACATCACATTTACATATGATCCACGGTACTGACAGTTTAATAAAAAACAAAATTCTAATGAGCCTATGTTCTGAGCTTAATGGTACGTTTCAAAACGTAAATTTGTGTTATCTGTTCATCAGATGAAATGGCAGAGAAATAGAATGTGACTTTCACTAATGGATTACCAGTGATTAAATTAAAGAGAAAATATAACGTTACGATGAGATACCGACCTGTTAGGTACGATACCTTTCACTATATTTATCTCAGGACAAAGTCATGATCAAAATTGTCTTTGAATAGAGTTCCATGGGCGAGGCAGAGTTTTTCCCCCTTGCCAACACGGCTAGTTGCTAGTGGGTCGAAGTTTGCTACTACCACTTTTCCCTTAGGGTACCCGCGAAAACTTCCGGCGTTATTTTAAAGCCTCTGACTTTTACTTATGCATTATGGGATTGCAGACTACATGCAAACTTTATCCATCAGCATTTAAGATGGCAAATTTCTTAACTTATAACAATGGTGTGTCTTTTTCAGCTATTATTGTTTACTAATAAAATATATGGATATATTTGTGAACTGAGTGTTTTGGGCTTGTGGTGTTCTTGAAATTGATATGCACATACGCCTTCCATAGTTACTCTGTAGTATGTCGATAGTGAAATACTAATAGCTGGCTAGGAAGAAGAGCTAGCTTCCCGTAGCAGTCAACATTTGGTTTGGGACAGGTAGTATATCTAAAAACGGCTTGAATGACAAATATTTTCAACTGCATCAGCCTCTTTGGTAGAATTGTCATCTATAAAAAGGGCTTGAGTTTGCACTGTAAACATCACATGGTGTCAAAAATGACTTTCGGACATGAAAATTGCAGGTATAAATTTGGGGTTGGGGAACAGACTATGGCTTTGAACTGCCACTGACTTCTCTGATCAAGTGGATTATATTTTTTGCTGTGTTTTAATATAGGTCTGAAAATATGGACCTTCTTGACCCCACTTGTGTATTTAATTTTTTATGATTTTTTTTGTACGAGTTTACTGACTGCGGTATTAAATTTGCACATAAAAACTGTCCCCTGTCCAAAAAGAGCTTATGGTGTAAGTTCTAGGTATCACGGTACCAATTGCTTTTCCATAGACCGCAATGCTAATGTTTTGCGAAATAAATATACTTTCTATCCTACCTCAGCATGCATGTCACACACTGTCACAGAGAATAATGTTAGATTGTTAATTTGATAACATCGAAAATAGGTACTTCATTGCATTTAAGAGAGATAACTCTGCTGGAACTAGACAGGGGTAAGAGTTATCTAGTTACACAGGACACATTTTCAGTCATATGTACCACATTTTTAAAAAATCTTTAAAAATAGAAAATGTGATCTAGATATGAATTAACATAATTTTACATGTTGCCAAGAAGCTAAACTTTTTTTAAAGCCTAACAGAAAGTACAACTCTTACATAATGCACCAATCACAACTAGTCTTGTCGTTTATTTCTGAATGCAACGTTCCCTACACCTTAAGCTCCGCCCACCTGGGGGTTGTACAATTGGTACCGTGATACCTCTACATGTAATATGTAGCAATTTTGTTTTAGTGCAACGTCTTACATCCCAAAAATCGTCCTTGCATAGCATGTTCCGATGTTATTGACATCGGAACGAGTAGTCAGAGTTTCAGGAATAAGTCACACTCTTGGCAGCCTATATTGATACTCTTCAACTAATTTATGTATAATTAATGTACTTACTGTGCTGTCTTTATTCTGGTGGAACTAGCAAATGGACGCATTTTCACGTTCTGTTCACATACATTTGAATTTTGTTGCAATGCTACGGTAATTGAGATACGCCGAACTATGTTCCAGAAGGTTCATATCGGTGATATGTTTCTTAAACGAAACGAAACGAATGCTTATAGTTTCAATAAGACTTTATATTTTTATTCGTTTCATTAAAGACAAATATTTCACCTAACCTATTTCGGCATTCCCGGCTTTCATCACTATCCAGCCAACTGACATGTAGGCCAACGAAACTTGAAAACAGGTCCATTTCTTTGGTGAGAATTTGAATATATTGGAAAAAAGACATTAGGTAAGCAAATTCTGACAAAAACACTATAACTTTACTTTATAGAAAGGCGTCATTATTAATTGCCAGTTGTGTGTGATATTTCTGAAAATGCGACTTTCATTACACTATTAATCGACATCAAAACACTCGCAGTGCCAGTAGTTTTGGGGGGCAGGGGCCAGTATTTATGTACAAATTTAATGCCGCAATCAGTGACCTAGTACAAAAAAATCATAAAAAATCAAATACACAAGTGAGGTCAAGAATGTCCATATTTTGAGATACCTATATTAAAACAAAGCATAAAAATATTATCCACTTGACCAGAGAAGTCAGTGGCAGTTCATAGCAGAAGAAGTTTATGCACCCAACCCCCAAATTTATACCTGCAATTTTCATGTCCGAAGGTCATTTTTGACACCATGTGGTACTCACAGTGCAAACACAAGCCCTTTTCCTAGATTACAATTCTGCCAAACAGTGTGTACTAAACAGGCTGATGCAGTTGAAAATAGTTGTCATCCAAGCCGTTTTTGAGATATGCTCCTTGTCCCAAACCCACATGTTTACTGTTACAAGAGGCTAGCTCTTCTTCGTAGACAACTATTGGTATTTCACTATCAACATATTGCAGAGTAACTATGGAAGGTGTACATGCCTGACATCAATTTCAAGAACAACACCAGCCCGAAACACCTAGCTCACAAATATATCCATATATTTAATTAGTAGACAATAATTGCTGAAAAAGTCACACCATAGCCTTAAGTTAAGAAATTTGCCAGGGGCCAAAATATGAAACTGTACCCTGCCTCCTTAAGAATTTGGGTCAAAATGGTTTATGTCACAAGTTGTGTTTATTTCACATATTTAGACATTATCTAGTACAATGGTATCGAGGAAAACCTTTTGTGTGCAAAATTAAAAATGGTATTACGCTTTTAGGAAAGTGACTACTTTGCGGCAAAAAGCATTGCATTATTTACATTGTGAGTTATGACTGACTGCATTTCTTAAAAGATTTCAAATTGTTTACAAACTTCAATGATTTTCTCTTTGTTTACCACCACAGCATTAGGACAGAATCAAAATTCCTTTACAATCTTTCATGAATGTCAAGAAGAGGTTTGGAAGTTATAAATTTTAGGAGTAAATGACAGAAATGCAATGTTACTTGTCAGTGACAGAAGTGAAAATTTTCTATAAACCCTTCTAGCAAACATAAAGAAATCACACATTTAAGTTAATAATGTGCTTTGGAAGTACTTTTAGACTGATATAAAACAAGCAGTTCCTAACCTTTCATTATTATTCTGGAGATTCTAATAAGAGCATCAATGTTGCATGAGTGTGTGTTGGGGGGAGGGGGTAATCACAACAACAGTCTAGATAATCTGGAAAGATTAAAGTTTAATCAATCAACATTAGACCATGCTAGAATATTAACATACAGATGTGTGGACCCAGTTAAACTTACAAAGGGACATATCAAATAACTTCATTGATACATAGCCACTGAAATTGACCATACATATACAATTACTCAATACAAGTTAGAAGAAATCTCTTCTCAGACACCAATTCACTTACAACTGACTTTAATGATTTCTGGAGTTTACAAAATCATAGTAAATAATAAGAGAAGGTATAGAACAAATATTTACAGTGGAAAATTCAGTTCAAGGTAAAATGTATTTCACTTGCTTGGCTTTTAATAAGCACATACCATAAAACAACTCCTGAGGATGTTAAATCTATCCGTCAAAGTCTCTCTCTTGTGCACACAGAATAGAATGAGTATCTGGATGAGATTCAAGCTATTGTTTCTTTCAGCATGACTAACCGATTAATCCTAATCTTCTACCATGCAAACTGAGACCTGCAAAAAGAAAAGTATCAAGTGATATTGATGTACTTTAAACATTCAATGAAAACTATAAGAATTTCAGAGGAGAAACTGTATGTGTAATGTCCAAGGCATGAAACTGCCACTTAATTTTAAGCTTTTCCCCTTTGTTAACTGAACCTAGAAATTTCAAGATGGATATATAACACTGAAACATTTTCTATTATCACCCAAGTGTGAGATATGAACCTCATGTCAACTTCACAATGGGCTCATGAAGGTTTAAACTCTGTCGGAGTACTAAAACTTTCATTCTTTTCACCAAAATATAGCAAGTGATATGCCATATGCATCATTATTTCTAACACCATTCCACTGGTGACATTCAACATTCACAAGAGTATGCTTATGCACGATTCCTCCAAAGTCTCTCTGCTCCTGTGGAGTTAAATTACTTTCAAGAATGCATGTTGACATGCTAAGCAATTGTTTCTTTGTGTCTGTATTGAAATGTGAATAATATTCATACAAATAGATGTGCAAACCTTGACAACTACATAAAAAGCAAGACAATACATTGTGGTCACCATTTTTAGTAAGTTAAGTCCAACATATGCTACTTTATCATGATGTAAACTGTTCTCACATTGAGGTATAAAACACAGTTACCTCCCTCGCCAAAGAGCATTACATATAACACTACATGAAATATGGAAAAAGGAAGGAAATATAATGAAGATAATGCACAAAAATTATTTAAATATACACAAAGAAACAAAAAAGTACAATAGTCATGGCTGACTGCACCATAAAAAAATTATCATTTTTGCTTAAGGGGGCAGGGGCCAGTATTTATGTACAAATTTAATGCCGCAATCAGTGACCTAGTACAAAAAATCATAAAAAATCAAATACACAAGTGAGGTCAAGAATGTCCATATTTTGAGATACCTATATTAAAACAAAGCATAAAAATATTATCCACTTGACCAGAGAAGTCAGTGGCAGTTCATAGCAGAAGAAGTTTATGCACCCCAACCCTAAATTTATACCTGCAATTTTCATGTCCGAAGGTCATTTTTGACACCATGTGGTACTCACAGTGCAAACACAAGTCCTTTTCCTGGATTACAATTCTGCCAAACAGTGTGTACTAAACAGGCTGATGCAGTTGAAAATAGTTGTCATCCAAGCTGTTTTTAAGATATGCTCCTTGTCCCAAACCCACATGTTTACTGTTACAAGAGGCTAGCTCTTCTTCGTAGACAACTATTGGTATTTCACTATCAACATATTGCAGAGTAACTATGGAAGGTGTACATGCCTGACATCAATTTCAAGAACAACACCAGCCCGAAACACCTAGCTTACAAATATATCCATATATTTAATTAGTAGACAATAATTGCTGAAAAAGTCACACCATAGCCTTAAGTTAAGAAATTTGCCAGGGGCCAAAATACGAAACTGTACCCTGCCTCCTTGGCTGTAAGAGCCTTGACTTACCACAAGGACTCATTTTCGTGGCATACTTATTAGTGAGGTACACATTAATTTACCTCGGAATCAAGTGCCTGTGTCACCCACTTAGAAGAAAAATATCAGGGTGATGAGGGGTGATGAGGCTACGTTGTTTGACTAGGTATAGATAAACCAACAAGTAGGTTTCTGCTTTTTTTTTTCTGTCAGAAAAACTAAAGTCGAGACCTACTTGTTGCTCTAATCTGTAGACTGGTCCAATCCTGGTTCTTTTGGCGAAGGTTACATTTCATGGCACTCTATAGAGTTTTGTATTTAGCGATATATTTTTAAAGAAAAATAATTTTCCAGGTTTTTGATCACTGATAATAATGGCTATTAAAAAAAAACTTTTATATCTTAGGTCTTGTTACAAATACTCTTAGAACCCTTTTTATTTTGGTGTATGATTGATGGATGTAATTTTGTTGGTAGAGTATACAGCTTGGCTAAGCCAACAAGTAGGTCTCTGCTTTTTTTTCTTTTTTGACAGTTGTCAGAAAAAAAAAAAAAGCAAAGACCTACCTTGACTAGCTATAATGTTTTGTAGCCTCAACTTGGCTTGTTGTGGTTGAGGCTACAAGCTGATCCCATATCATGAAATGGAGCAAACAAAAATCCTCACTAAAGTCAGAAACACAAATAGTTTAGAAATCAACTTAACAAGTATAATTTTGTTGTGAAAAAAGTCTGGCTTATTTTGAATTTATTAAGTCCTTATACAATCAAATAAATTCGCATAGTTACCCTAACCTTACCATGTGGTCATACTAAATACTGCTAAGCCATACAAAGCCCCACAAAGCTAGATTTAAAAAGTGTATATTGTTAACTATACTGATGAATCAATTAACTGAGCTGATGCAGATTTAATAGACTGAAAATTGGGTGACAGAGTTCAAAATCGAATAATGACAAAGTAATAACAAAGTCTCACAAAATCATAGGTAAAAATTTTATTACTTTATAAATTGTTCTTTTATGGAAAGAAAATGCAATTCTTTCATACAAAGCTTGACTGCGTCATAGTCATACAAGTGGTATTAATCAAGTGTATTTATGTTGTAAATTTTATTGATGAATAAAGTAACCAATCTTAACGATTAATTTTCAACATCATTACAGCCATAAACTTTTGCTTTTATATTTGATTTATTTGGTGATTCATTTATTGCAGTTTTAAAAGGTAAGATTGCCAAGACTGGCAAAATTTGTTTTCCCAACTGGAATAACTACTACAAATAGTGTACTAATTCATGCAGAAAAAAATGAGCACATGGAACAGTCAAATCATTCAGGTTGGCTGCATGCTTTGACTATGCAGAATTTCCACAAGTAGCCAAAGTAGTACTGTTGAGAAGATTTAGAGTATCATGCAGAGATCAGATTAAAAATGACAGGTTTATTTGCTTAAGGAGAGTAAATGGCATAAATATAATTCAAGAGAATATGATTTTAGTGAGTAGCAACTGGGGGCTCTTAACATTGCATACATTGTACATGTTATACATGTACATAGTAGGTGTATGACAGGTAAAATTTAAGCAACAATACAAGCTCATGTGAATAGCAATGGCTTCCAACATGGTCATCTGTAAATTAACAGGTGTCAAAACCCTGATATCATTAAAAAAAAACCCAGCATATTTAAGCAGAATTTACCGATATTATTGAGGTGTCTAAATGTTTAGGTTAGAAAAGTGCAGTTAAGATATCTTAATGATAATTATTGAAGTATCTTGTGTGGAATAACTCAAAAATAGGCATCAGCAAAAAGTTGTTCAGAAATTGTTCAATTATTTTCACCAGAAATAGTTGCCAGGTGTATAGTTTTTAACCAGATTAATAATTTGTTCACAAATTGTAAAATTGAGTCAAGAGCCAGATCTTTGCATAAAATGCATTACCACTGTAAAAAAAGCAAGATGATAATAAGTATTTTTAATGTAATCAAAGAAGTTTTTTCATGACATAGGCCAAAAGCAAGTGACTTAAAAAAGATAACTTGCCTTGACTGAAAATCCACTTGTCTGACATGGCCATTAAATTCAAACTGATTAATGGTTTCTTTTTCTATTTCTCTGATAATAGTGTACTACCTCTCCCTCCAACAAAGCTCAGCATTTTTCACACAGGACAAATGAGTTCTAATTATAAGTAACCAGTGAATTATGCTGCTCTCCCATTCATCAGTGACAATTGTTACAACTATGTAGTATAATTTAAACAACAGAATGAAGCAAAACTTGCAAGTTTTGTAAAACTTAAATAATTTATTTCTTTAATTTATAAAATGAAAATATAAGAGGATCTTACAGTATTAAGAATTAAACCAAAAAAAATCACAAATCCAATATTAATGAATGTAACAACAGTCTTGATGTATCACAATAGCACAAAGTCTGTTACCTGCCTGGTTTCAACATAATAACTTATGTTTTCCACCATCTACAGTTAGCAAACTGTGGATGACTTGCATTTGAGGTAAGGAAGAATTTTATTGATTTTTGGCTCACAAGTTGAAAGAACAATATGACTGAAAGAAAGAAGATGGTTTTTGCACAGCTCTACCATATACACAATCCTACTGATAATTGAAAGAACAAGATGACTGAAAGAAAGAAGAGCTCTATCAAATACAGTTACTAAACTTGTGGATGGATTGTACTTGGAATAACCCTATGGGTTTTGAGCTTGAAAGGTCAAAGGTCATGGTAATCCAGAAAGAAAGATAGTTCCTGTACAACATTGCTTGAGGCTGTCATTTGTGGAAGTCTTGCACATTGGATAACAATAAAACTATTGATGATGGTGGATAAACCTTTCACTTATTAACTAAACAACTATTAAACATAGGGAGGCATATATTGTGCCATTCATAGTGCTCTTTTGTGGAATAAGCTGTTCTTGTTCCAATCATGAAACTTGATAACTGGATGCTTCTCTGTAACAGTCTCACTTGTCACTTGTCAGCATTAAGAGACTGGTCAACCTAATGTCAGAATAATGGCACCAGGTAGGAAATCATGCAACATGTCTATGGCATGATGCCTCAGTGTTAGAGATAACTGTAAATTGCCACACTGTACACATCATAGTGATATGACTAAAAAATTAATAAAGTTGCACTAAACTCCAAATCACACAAACACACATGCACACACACACACACACACACACACACTCACACACACACACACACACACACACACACACACACACACACACACACACACACACACACACACACACACACACACAGTATCTGGACATCCCCCAGACTTTTACCCCCAACATTTTCACCCCCACCCCCAGACTCCCCCCCATCAGATAGGACTTCCCCCCCAAGTCATTTTCCCCCATTATCTTTATACAACTCTATTTATATATAGTAACATTTAGCTTTGATGTATACTTGCATCCCGCATCACCATTAGTGCACAGGTATGACTGTTGTCACCTGAAATAAATGCATTATTAAATGTAAAATATCTACTTTCATGACCACCCTCTCTCTCTCTCTCTCTCTCTCTCTCTCTCTCTCTCTCTCTCTCTCTCTCTCTCTCTCTCTCACACACACATAAAATCATGGATTTTAAGGGTCAGCATGACACCACATTTAAATTGTGAACATAAATTGACACCCATTTTAAAGCAATGATTGTTATAAAAAAAAATGAGCATTGTACATTTGGCAATTAATTGCTAGTGCTTTTACTGAATGTAGAGCAGGTTTCTTTGAAGTATGTTGATGAGGCTTGAGTCTAACCTTTATTTATAGTGCATTTTTGGTATATTAAAAATAAACAGCAGATGGATTAGCCATCATTCAATTAATTGTAGTTGTTTCATTATAGTACTCAGGCCAAATGTTGACTAAGTGGATTATGATGTAACAACCATAACAACTTTTATAATTACAAACATAATCTCTGACATAGACAATCATGACATCATAGAATACTTAAAAGCAATTGTTTAAAACATTAACATTTAAACAATACATTTTTTAATATGTGAAAATGTTAACATTGTTTAACACTAATGAGATTTATTTCAAATAACCTTTTTCTTTTAACATAACTTAATATAAGTTTTATATTTTATTGGCAACATGTCATATTAAATGAATTAAGTTTTAAGATCATGAGGGAATGACTGGGGGTGGGGAAAGTCCAATTTGATGGGGGGGAGGAAAAGTTCAGAAAGGAAATATCCAGGGGGAAATGTTGGAGGTA
This sequence comes from Potamilus streckersoni, assembly GCA_016746295.1. Taxonomy (NCBI): domain Eukaryota; kingdom Metazoa; phylum Mollusca; class Bivalvia; order Unionida; family Unionidae; genus Potamilus; species Potamilus streckersoni. The sequence goes on along the minus strand of JAEAOA010002230.1, from coordinate 7,027 downwards.
AATGTCTTGTGGGGGCGGGAGATGTCCTAGACTCCACACACACACACACACACTCACTGTAATAGTACAACAGCCTTACAACCAGATAAGTTGACATACATATTATGCTTATTAATAGGGCTACTATTTGTGTTTATGATTCATGTGTGCCAGACTGACAGACTGTTTATGATTTCATGTTTGCCAGACTGAGGTATTATGATTCATGTGTGCCAGACTGACAGACTGTGTTTATACTTAATGTGTGCCAGACTGACAGACTGGTTATGATTTAATGTGGCCAGACTGACATATTAACTATGAATCAGGTGTGCCAGACTAACAGAATGTGTTTATAGTTTATGTGTGCCAGACAAACAGACACCTTTGTCCACTTATCTGACCAGTGTGGTTGGAAGTAGTAAGAAATATGGTAGTAAACTTTCCATATTATTATATATACATTGTTTATTGTGATTCATTACTCTCAACAGGTTAACAGTAGATTAAATGAGAATAGTAATTATATGAGGGAACTCCATGCTGGATTTTTTTTTTCTTCATGTTATGTCTCATATGTAAGATTACTTTGAGTAACAGGCTTTGAGCCTGTGACTTTCTTTCATTAAAATCTGTTCTCTTAAAGTAGACAATGATTGTAAGGTCCTATTTGACAGATTACAATATATATACATATATATACATACATATATATATATATATATATATATATATATATACAAATATATATATATACATATATATACATACATATATATATATATATATATATATAGTGCTGATTAAAAGTACAAATCTAATTTTTTGTACAATGTTAAGAGATCAGATATAAAAGAAACTGCAAGAAAAGCTTTAGTTAGAAAAGAGACAGTATTTTGTTGTTGAGATGAATCTGATTCATTTTCTTATTGATAATGGTTATAGAAGATTAGTAAAAAGTAGAGCTTTGTAGTTGTTGATTTCACTCTGTAAGAATATTTTTATCCAGATTTTACTGAAAGCTTTCTGCTATTGCATCCATTCATATTTTTGCAACAGGACTGCAATACTAAAACAACAAAAGCTTAAAATAACTGTAAAAACTGTTTGGATAAGATTCAACAGAATATTATGGCACCTTTTAAGAAGGTGTTTCAAGTTCATCAAAGTAGTAATACAGCATAATATCTTTCAAAATAATATTGAGCTAGTTTTAGCAATAGTTACCTATTACAACCATGTAGTTTAATTACTTGAATATTAAAATTCAAATTTTTTTTTTTACATTTTGTATCATTGTTTTATTGTGATGACGAGTATATTATGTTCATGAGATTTAATATCTTTGAAATATCATATTTATTTAGAAAGTAAATATGATTCTGGCTTTCATAAGAGATTTGTTTAGAATACTGGGTTGATAATCAAATGGCATGAATGATTGGTTGTGGCCAAGGTCTTTTCTAAGTATATGTGATTATATCATGTACTATGATTGTCAGATGAAATAACCATACTGTATGCATGAAATGACATCTTAGTTTGGTTTGAATACACTTAGGTCTTTGTGAAATAAGTAGTCTTAATTATACCTTGAGAAGAAGGTATATTATTTTGTGTGGTTGGTTGAGTGGGTCATGTAAAATATATCCTGAAGAAGAAGGGTATATTTTTCTTGTGCTGGAAAGAGTTTATTTTTCATTACATTTATAGAGATCAAGATATATCTCGTTATAGATGACAGCTATAGGTGTTCATCTACCTTTTGAATAATATATTCCATGAAAAACTGCACAAGTGGTTTAGGACAAAAACATTCAGTGAAATTCATTCTAAATTGGAAAAGTACAGTACAAATTGTGGTTCAATGTGAAATTCTGGACATTTGTGTAAAGACTTCATCTTATATCAATATCCTCCATCTTGGAACCAAACTGAGATTCAATGTAGGTTCAGTTAGAACTGTTTATTAATAGGACTCATATATTTTCAAAATTCTAGGATATATGTTTGGATTTGTCATCACAAACCTTAAATTATGTTTTATATTTTCACCTTTTCATCGTGTTTGCTAGGGAAATTAAATTATCTTGTTAAAACTTACAAACCATGTTGATTCCACTATTTTCTTTTGTTACTTTGAACAAGCCAATACGTAACAAGTGAAAATTGGGGGATTGTCTGGGATATGAAAATTTGGTTGATATTTGAATTTGGCTGAATATTTTAGAACATTTTTTTTTATAAATGTAAAGTTTCCTAGGTTTCAAATCTCAAGTACTGTTTTACATTATGCTTGAAATCTTTAGTGAAAAACAGCAGGCATTCATTCACAATGTTATCAAAAGTGGAGAGTTTTCATTTTAACCCAACTCAGAAGCAGTTGGATAGTCTGAAGAAAGATATGTTGCTTGAACTTGCAAAATATTAGAATCTTTCTGAGGCAAAAGCTTCCTTAATGAAGCAAGAAATTAAAATCATTTTAGTTTAATATTGGGTAGGGAATATATAATATTGTTGACAAAAGTGTTTTAGCATCAGTCAGTAAATCTGTGACTGACACTGACATTAAAGTAATGGAACTAAAAATGAAGTACAAGATAAAAGCAGTCTGTTGAGGAAGCTTGAATTTGAGAAGGAAGAAAGAGGGAAAGAAAGACAGTTGGAATTGCTGAAAGAACAGATTAATTTTCAAAAAGATGAAGAAAATACAAAAATGCAACGAGAATTATAAAAAAGAACAAATGAAATTACAGTTTGAGAAAGAGGAGAAAAAGGGACTGGAGAGGTAGAAAGAATTGCAATCAGAAGAAAGAGAAAGACAAATAGTTGGAATGTCAGAAAGAACAAATGCAAATTGAAGAAAGAGAGAAAGTGAGAGAGGTGCTAACACAAATTAAAATGAAAGAAATAGAGCTGGCAAGTGAAAAGCATTGTTCTACTTCTTGTACAAAATTCAAAGCTTGACATTGTAGGAAATATCAGGTTAGCGCACATTTTTTTGAAAATTAAGTAGATAAATATTTTATTCATTTTAAAAAAGCTGCTGAAGGTTTGACATAGCCAAGGGAGTATTGGACTCAACTATTGCAAAGTGTAGTTTATGGCAAGGCTCAAGATGTCTATACATCTGTTAGAACAGCAAAGTTCTGATTATGTTTGGTTAAAGAATGCATCTTGGGTTTTGCATTAATCCATGATGCTTATTGGAAAATTTCAAAAATTATGAAAAGGAAACTAGACACACTTATGTTGAATTTTCTTGAGAAAAAGAACAGTTGTTCAAGAGATGGTCCTTAGCCGAGAAAATTTAACATGATTATGAAAGATTTGAACAGCTTGTATTACTTGAAGAGTTCAAAAACTGTTTCTAGTGATGTCAAAACTTGTCTTGAAGATCACAAGGTCAAAATTTTGGAAAATGCTGCTCTTGCTGCTGCTGCTGCTATCTATTCCAAAATAAATCATAAAGTTCCAGTTGTAAATAAATCTTTCATTCAGCAGGCTACTGTTAGAAGAGTATGTCAACCGAATATGACTCTAACACACATTCTGGCACATCTTCTAAAATTCAGGCCTTGACAAACTTGATTCAAGATACTTGTCTATACCTACATACCTATAGCAAGAAAAAAGGACACATCATTTCTGATTGCTTTAAACTGAAACATAGGCATCAGAATCAAGATAGACCTATCTGAAATACTCTTATTTCTACGAGATCAAGGTCATGGCCATATATTAAAAGTAATACCTTTGATGTATCTCATAAACCCCAGTTTGATTTTGTTATGGAGAATTTTGAACGATTTGTGTTGAATGGTTCTATATCACTCTCTGGTGATTTGGCCAAGTCTATTCCTATTAAAATTAGGATACATGATACAGGAGCTTCTCAGAGTCTTTTAGTGTTAGGTATTTTGCCTTTTTCTGAGAAGTCCTGTTCTAATGAGTGTTTTCATTCAGGAAGTTGAATGCAGCTTTGTTAATGTTCCTTTCCATTTTGTAAATTTGTCATCAAACTAAGTTTCATGACCTGTGACAGTCAGAATAGTGTATAATTTTTCCATTGAGGGCATTCATTTGTTGCTAGGCAATGACTTGGCTGTAGACAGGGTTGTGGTTAATCCAATCATAACAGACAAGCCTTATTTGGATCAGAAAGTTGATCCAATTGAAAAACAAGCAGCAGGGGGGGGTGAACCCTACAAATTTTTGCGATAAAATCGATTAAAGCCTAAGAATGCCAAATGGAGCCTTCCTACGAAATCTCATATTTTAACCAAAAAAAAAAAAAATAAAGACCCCATTTTACAAATGGAGCCTTAGCGATTTTGTCGTAAATACATTGTCATAACCACCCTCAAAATTGCTGCCATCTACGTCGCAAATATGTTGTCATCTCGCCCCCCCTGCTGCTGATTAATACAAATTATTTAACCAAATATTTGATCAAGTCCAATATGATATCGTGACCGAGGGTCGTGTAAATTTATTGTTATAAATCCATATGGGACTGACTGAGCATGACTAAAGTAATTTTTAAATCCATTGAAGTCCATATCGGAACACCATGTCTGCCAAATATTTCGTAGCGTATGTGTATCAACGCCATTGAATACAGCAAGAATATTGCAGTTATCGCGAATCACTTTTGGAATTTGAGTGTAGCGTTGAGTGACATATATCACGTCAGTGTTTTTATGCCTACCTCGTGAAAATATTCTAGCAGGGTTCTTTTGATTATCTAACATTACATCATCCGTACACTACAAGATTGTTATGTCTCCATCGAGATCTCTTCTGATGGTGCATCATTAATATCAGTAATAAAGTCGATTACAACTTTCCACCTTTAATTTCTGATGCATTTTCATTATAATCTTTTTAGCACTTCATAGCACCGTTGATCATCTACGGAGGGGAACTAAATATATTTATCCCACTTCATAAATCGCATTATCAAATTAAGCAGCAATTGTGTTTTACCCGATCCAGATGGTCCGATATACAATGGCACGGACAGAATTCGAAGCGCTGCTTGGTGTTTTACCGTTCTCTCTTTAAGTCGCTGAAAATCAATTATATTCATAACTCTATATATAAATTATGGATTATATTGTGTTAAATGTAACAGCGTACTGATACACACCGACTCAGACAACCATTACAACTAAAACATAGACTAGCGTTACTGGAAAGAGTGTAACATGTGTACAAAAAAATTAGATTTTTAAAAAAAAGCAACTCAGAGGTGATACTTGCCGCAAAACTTGGAAAACTCCCGGAACCCCATGGGCAAAATACCCCGGAGAAAAAACACCTTCCAGGATTATTTACTGTGGTCCCGGAACGAGATTAGATATCAGACTTGATGATCAAAATCAGCCCCGGCCTGGTGAGTATCTGCTAAATGCTATTGATAAGGCATGTCATGCTCATGATGTTGCATATACCAGCAATAATTTGCAACAACGACATATCGCGGATGACACAGTAAGTCATGCCTTAACTGCTATTCCCGATACAGCCTTCAAAGACAACTTGGCTTCATGGTGGGTCAAAACAGCGATGAAAGGCACTTTAGTGTTAGGTGCTGGTAATTAAAAACACCAGTGTTTTTATAGTATGGAATCTATTTATTATTCTCCGAAAGGATACTGGAGGGGTAAAGCAGCAATTAATAAACTCGCTAACGCTGCAAAAGTGAAAAAGTCACTGCAAAGATTGGTTATCCAAACAAGCTTATGGCAAATTTATCTACCATCGCTTAAACAAATTAATTTTTCATTTTGATGTTACCGGACCCATGAAGTTCATCAGGCTGATTTATTGTTTTTACCACATGACCATGGTTACACATACGCGCTAACTGTAGTTGATATTGCGAGTCGAGGTAAACAAGCAGCACCAGTGAAAACAAAGTCAGCTTCTGAAGTCGCTTCTGCATTTGAAAGGATTTATCGACGAGGTCCTCTAAGATGGCCAAATCTATTACAAGTTGATCCTGGCAAGAGTTTCACGGTGCTGTTCTATCAACAATGAAACTCATAATGTACAATACGACGGGGACATACTGCGTTACATCGTGATCAGGCAATTGTAGAACGATTTAATCGAACTCTTGCAGAACGGTTATTTGGATATCAATATGCAAAGAATTCATCCAAGAAAACTATCTCGTGACGGGGTCCAAAGGTTACCGAGTGTAGTTGCAGCGTTAAATAACGATATTACTCGAACTATTAATATGAAACCAAATATTGCAATAAAAAAAAATATATACCCGAACAACCACAGCGGGTTAGCACTCAGCCACTTCTCGGTGATGTTATTGTGAGATATTTATATGAACCAGGAGAACTTGAAGGTGGTAAAAGAAGAGCTACTGATCCTATATGGAGTGTTACTACGCATAAAATTTCAACCATAACGCGATCAACTGGTAGACCTCCAATCTACAGATTGGATTCAACTGCACCTCAGCGTGGTTTTACACGCGAACAACTACAAGTCATTCCGGACGATACTCAATTACCGCCACATGGTCTTAACTAGCTCCGTTACGTCTATTACACTCAAGACAGGTCAACATCACATTGTTTCTGACATGACCAAGATTGTTATTTTTTCTGTCTACGGTGAATTGTCGAGGGTCTTAGTGTTATCATCGTTTGCATTAAAATCATCATCGAAAACAATCCTTCGTAGTTGATTTATTCGTCGTACTCTGGACACTGCGATATAGACTAAATTTGACCATTCAATGCGATTATCAACTATCCAAACAATTGTATCCGTGATGGTCAATCCTTGTGACAAGTGTATTGTTGTTACATAACCAAGCGTCCATGGTGATTTATCAGCGCATAATGCAGCTTCGACAGAATTGATATCAACTAGCACAATATCTTAACACTAGAATCTGTTTCTCCGTCTGGCCTGGAATTTCTAACTTCAATATTCTGCTTTCGTGTATCCAATGGTCTATAACACCAATGGCACTGGAAACGTTGGAATTTTTTCTTGTGTAGCTCAAAAAAACTTT